>CM075856.1:1542765-1833324 GCA_037975125.1 Latrodectus hesperus
TATATATGTATTATGTATTCTATATGCTATATTAAATACTATATGTACTATATACTAAAATAATATATTCTTGAATACTTATATATGTTCACATTAGCTAAAAATAAATTAAATTTTTCATAGCCATAAGCTTTTTAATGATAAAAGACCACTATAGGATTTTATATTCATATATAAAGTAGTGAAGGAAATAATATTTTATTTGCAACACTAATTATAATTAGTCACAAGAAAACATTTCTTTTTATTTAAGAAATTTGTATTTTTATTTCTCTGCTTCTGTTAGTAAAATAACTTTGATTTACATGTATCTATTAAAATAATTCTAATCTTATTTAAGTAAAAAATATTTGTTCATTCCAGTTTTTCAAATTAAATAAATCTATAAAAGAGCTTATATTACAAATCTTTGTTTCCTTAAAAAATTGAATGAGCTGAATTTTTTATAGTATTTTTAAATATATGATTTCATTCATAAAATTTTAAATATTTTTCCCTTAAGATTACCTGAAATTTTCTTATTTTTTAATGAACATAAACTGAATTATTTTTGCAACATGTTGTAATTTTTCTTTCTGAAACACTCAGACCTATGAGATCACCAAATATCGATAAGCATTTGACAACAGCGATTATGGGGCAAATGAACAAAATATTGTGTAATCTGTAGTTCTCAAGGTACACTCTAAGATAAGTTGATTTTTTTATACTACAAGTTCTATAAAATACACAATAAGCATCTTAATTATATTTAGAAAATGCTTAGTAGTATATAAAAAATTTTTGCCATAAAATTTCAAGCAGATTTTCTTCAAAAAATTTGTTTGATTTAAACGGTTAGATCATGAGACACATAATTTCCATAATGTTTCAAAATTGAGAAATAAAAAAGTATATTTTGCTTTTACAATTTAAGTATATTTTCAGATATATTAGTTTTAAACTTAACATCGAATGTACAAAAAAAAATGTTTTTTGTGATTAAGCTTACCTAAACACATTATATATTTTTCCTTAAAATATTTCCTGTCATGTTTCTTAGATATCATTAACAAGTAATTAATTAAATGTGTAGTAATGTTCTTAGCAATTATTATACAGATTTGTATTGCAATAGAATGAGCTACAGTAATAGAATTTTCATATTTATTTCTGATACGAACGTACTTTTGTGTTGATATTGCATTTGCATTTACTCAAAATCTAAGAAAAAAATTTACATATAATCACCTAATTTTTCCATTGAAAAAGTATTTAATATTATTTTTTTGATGCTGCATATTGTCTAAATAATACAAACTGCATTTTTTATCCTCAACAAATAATAATTTAAAGTGAAGAGTATTTTAATAAATAAACATTATTTTACTTTTTATTTTTTAAAATATCATTTTAGCTACTAGCTCTGGATTAAAATTTGAGTCAACAGCTTGGAAAAATATATCATAAAATCAACTTTTATTATTCTTATCTACTTTTAAATAAATATTAATTATTAAACAGTTTACATTTTAAAGTAGCAATGATTCAAATGACGATGAATAATCCTATAAGGAATTTATGTACTAAAATTTGTAATTATTTCTGAATATTTTTTATGTCATTTCTATAGAATAGTTATCAATTATAAGCATTTTTATTAACTTTCTCTGTTTTGTGCAAGGTGGATTAGAGTTGAAATTACCAAAACGCACATAAAAATTGATTAGACCAACAAATCAAATTTAAAAGAACTAAATATACTATATTCTAATTTCCCAGATAATACTTTTTCGCAATGCGTGCGTGCTGTTAAATACAATCGATAAATTCTTTTAAAGATTTACCGACTAATGTTTAATTATAATAACGTCGAAATTCAATTATTTTTCCCACAAAAAGTTAAGAAATTTATAAAATACACAAATTAGTTAAATTTCATTAAATTTTTTTAATTTAATTATCTTTATTGCAAAGTAAATATTGTCTTTATTAGCTTCTTTTCTACAATGTACCTAATCATTTTAAATTAAGTAAAAAATTACAAAAACTACAAAAGCTTAGCGAATTAATTAGTATTGACTTTCTTGTTTTTTTATAAGTGATGTTTAATGAAATATAAGTTAAAAATGTTATATTGATTTAATTCAAATTCTTAGATTAGATTGAGTTGAGTTCGGTTTCTAAAAACTTTAGATTTCGTTAGTAAAATTAATTAAAATGTAACTTATTTTCTTAAGTAAACAATTAAGTTAAAACATATTGATTTAAAAATATTCCTAGCTGCTGTGGGTGGTATATAATATTTCATAGGTTTACATTTATCAAATATATATATATATATATATTGTATATATATATATATATATATATATATATATATAGTTATATATATATATATATATATATATATATATATATATATATATATATATATATATATATATATATATATATATATATATATATATATATATATATATATATATATATATATATATATATATAAATATATATAGCTGAAAAAAATATATAAGAGAGAATTATTTAAAAAAAGTTGGTAATACTTTCGCAAAATATTACAACAATCTTAACTTATTTCATTGAGCATATAAGCAAAACATAACTTTTTTTATATTTCGGCTGTTTTAATCAAATACGTCATCTGCATTACATGAGAAAGAAAATAGTTCATATTGTTTTTATAATAATATAATTACCGGAAAAATATTTCATATGAAAAATAATTTAAAATGTTATGCAAAACAGAGTAGCAACAAAATAAATTTCATTGGAAAAATCATTTCCGGAAATTCTTGCTTTGAGAGTTTCTGTGCTAAAGCATTTCTAAAAATAAGTACATTACTTCCTACACAAGGAAAAAAACTTTATTGGCTGTATGGAGAAATGTTAATAAGTATTTAATTAAATATTTAATTTCTACTTATTACTACTTCTTGCAAAAGAGAATAGCTTAAAAAATATAATCACCCATAAAATAGTTTAATCACATAATTAGTAAAATAATATATATTCTTATTTGAAACATTTGCTCAGTATAACATTTTTTCTCTAATTAATTCTGATAGAATATTCACCCAAGGTTCCTGGTTCGATTCCAATCACTATTCAACAATGATAGATGGACGCAGCACTTCTATCTTCTACATTCACGACTGTCAGTGCAATATGTTAGTCGTTTTCTACCTTGCAACATGTGAACACGGCTTACTATCTTTAAAAACTATCCCAGAAGGCAGTTTTGCAATTGATACTAAAGTGCCTTATCATTGCTTTTGACCATTGAATAGTTCACTAAACGATGTCACTGTAAATGTATTAAAATTAAGGATCAAACAACTACACATATAAGACCTATTTCTATGATTATAAATATTCTCAAGTTTAATTTTTAAAATATAGAGAAAACAGTATATTTTCTACGCGCGAAACTTAATTTTTTACTTTAAATATTTATATATTTTTGCAAACTGTAATTTCTTCGTAATTAATGGAGTTTTGCTTAAAAAACTGATAACGTTTTACTGGACGGATTCATAATTTTTAATTCTTTCATCAGTCGACTATTATAAACTTTGAAATCAATAGGTTTATTCCGCAGTGTAGAGGTGAAATTTGAATAATTAAATTCAAATATAAATTGAATATGCTTAAAATATATGATGAGTTATGTGTATTTCCGATTTAAATGTATATTCTCATAATTTATTAAGGACAAAAAAATTTTATAAAAAGAATGAGTTTTGCACATAAAATTTTAAGAAGACATGAATATAATAGGAATTTTTTAAAACAGTTAAATAATATTTAGATTTAAAATTTCGTTTTTTTAAAAATAAATAACTTTTGAAATAACAGAATACTTAAATATTTTATAAGAAATAAATAATGGTTGTTTTAACGTGTAAATTAAGTTTACACTTTTCAATAAGGAGAAATATTCAATGACACAATATATTGTTTGAATTCATTGTTGGGATATGTATCCAATTGCTAAGCGGTATAATTCTCCTTCAAAATCACATTGCATATTTTCGTAAAAGAAACTCTCAATAGTAAAGTCTGAAAATCATTACTTCGCTCATGGTAATTAATAATAGTCAATGTGTGTATTTTAAAAGCATAAAGTCATAAGCAAGTTACTGAACAAATAATAGGTAATAAAATTCAAACATATGCAATTATCATTCAAGCAATAGTTAATTCTTATTTTATTTCACATTTTGATAATTTCAAAGAAAAATTATTGATTCTTAGAATATTAACTGCATTCCATATTTTATTGAACTTATTAAAATATATATTTATTTTTTTAGAAAAATCTTCCTGAAATTTTATTTAATATTCTTACAAGTATGGGAATCTAAGATAGGGTGCGTTGAAAACATTTTCAAGAATAAGGTCCAATAATTAACCACAATTAGTTAAAAAGAATATTTATTAAGACTCAGACATGTGATATGCTTAGAGTTTTCAGCAATTTATTTTCATATTGTTTATTGAATCTTCATTTTGATACTTTTCTAATTCTCACTTGTCTGTAATTATAAAAAGTGTTAACTTTTTACTATTAAATTAATTAAAATTTATTTCTTAAGGATATTATTAAAATATACAAAATATTATAGTTGAAAAAATATTTTAACAATAGTTTTTTTTATTAATTTAAAGTTAAACTGTGATTATTATTTTGTTAGCTTTACTGTTTTGACTTCTTACGAAGCTCAGGAAAAATTATTGTAAATCATGCTTAGTGTAATATTTCATTTAATTTCTTTAAAATTAAATTATTGTAAATTTAATTTTAAAAAAATTATATAATTTCTACATTATATATTCCTTTAAACTATAGTTTCTTTAAAGTTAAATTATTGTAAATTTAATTTTAGGAAAATTGTTGTTGTGTGCCAGCCAGGCTGACAATATGGGGTGCGCTGCTCCACTTTTCCAACTGAACCATATTATAGTGTGGATTCCGAATTCCTCAATACACACATGCCATAGGTACTCGTTTATAGGGTAGGCAACCATTCATTCCACATTCATACAAGGAAAGGACAAAGATAGGATAGATAGAGAGAGAAAAAAAGTACATGCATGCCCGAACCGAGATTCGGATCCAGGGCCTCCTTATCCGCAGTCAGACACGCTGACCACTACATAATTTGGGTGGCTAGGAAAATTGTATAAAATATTAAATAAATGATTAGAATTAAATGAAATAAAGAAGGAATGGTGTCCAAAAATATAAACTGAAATTCCTAACCATATACACAAAATAAAACCTAAAATTATATATATTATGAAATTTAAATCAAAAAATATTTAAAACTGAATGCATTTTTACAATTGCTATTATACTAAACAATATAGAATTTAATCTCTTTAATTAACACTGAATATAGAATATGATAAAAATAAAACATTCTAGGTATATATAAGATTTCAATATATTAAGCAATAACTTTATATAAATGATTAAATTTACACATGATTTAATAACTTCTCAAGATACATTCACATTAATTTCTAGGCTATTCATTAAAAACAATTCAGTAGAAGTTTTCCAAACTGAAAATAAATTTTGTTATTAAAACTTGACGGTTAAGAGATTCACTGAACTGTCTTTTTTAACATCAAACACAACTGATGACTGTTCAGTAATCAGTATTTTATAAGGTAAACAAGAAAGTTCTTGTTATTGTCACGAGGCCTCTAGAATGAAATGGGGATAAGTATGCTAATTAGTATAACACGTGGATGAGAGACTGCTTAGCTGCGATAAGGAATACCAGTCATTTTAAAAGCAGGTCCACCATGCACATACATCAATCGTAACTCGTACAGTAGAAGAGAAATGGACGTGACAAAAAACTCATTCGGAATTGTTTGCTTTATGTCTTTAGAGTTGGCTTATCAACTGCAGCATTAACTCACCGAATATGTCAAGCGTTTTGAGACAGTGATGTGAGTGAACGTATGACAAGTCAAATTTCACCAAATCAGGTCAGGAGATTTGTCCCTCCTCTATCAAGCTGTGATCTGGGAGACTAGTCTTCAAGTGGTTCACTATAAGCTGTTACCCATGAGTCAAACGGTCACTGAGGACCTGTACTAACAGCGATGGGAGAATGTGCTATAGACAATGCAACAGAAGTATTTAGCACTGATTAATTTCTAGATTGTACTTTTCTTGACCGATAATGAAAGACAGTATGTCTTCGGATAGCCACGAATACTATAAAGTGACTTGGTTGTGAGACTTAGTGCCATCCTGCTTACTCTCCTGACCTTGAACCATAAGATTATCACCTTTTCTATTCTATGTACAATCATCTTCGTGGAAAATAATTAACCAATGAAGCAGACTTGCCCCCTCCGTGTTTTACTACAAGGGGATAAAACAACCGGAGTGATTTTGGTAGAAGTTTGTGGATACTGGTGGACTAGCAAGGGATTACACTTTCTGTACGTCATGTTATTTTGGGTCATTAAAAACGGTAAGAATTTTATTGTTTACATTGTACTTCGATTGTTATCAGATTATGTTTTCTGTTATCTTGTTAAAAGTGAAAAAAAAATGGAAATAATCTATCATAAAGAAAATTGGTTATATGAGTTTATTAGTGTTTTCCATTCTGTAACGATTTCTTGAAAAAATGAAATTTATGATATAAAATAATGAATTAAATAAAATTATTATGAACAAAAGTACAAATGATTTTTTACTGCAATAAAACTTACGAATTAAGTCAGACAGACAATTTTGTAACAAAAAAAATATCATTTCTTTTTTTTTAAAAAAAAAGGATTCAATTTGTAGTATACTAATCTAAACTAAATTTGTATTCATTTTCACTCTAAGATATGTATGGATAATAGTTGCATTTATACTTTCATTATTGAATCTATTCTTTGTTAAAAATATCAAACTTAAATTACTTAGGAAGCAAGTTCCATAAGTAATATATTAAAAATATTTAGTTTGCTAAAAATAAAAACACTAGTACACTGTTGATTTTGAAAATCGCCTTGTAAACGTGACAGGCTTGCTTTAGTTATGAGTGTATTTTTTTGCAATTAATGTGTCCTCAATTTTGATGACACATTAATGCAAATACAATTTATTTACCTATAAAACAGATATTATGTATATTTGATGAGCAAATGTGTAGTGTTGACATTAATTTGTATATTATCCAACTTATTTATTTATCAAATATTTACAAATATTTAGAAATCGATATGAGTGCTTGTATCAATGAAAGAGGAAAAGGCATTTTCAAATAAGTGATTTACAATAAATGCATATGAAGGTATTTACAATTTGCTTAGTAAAAAATATTTATTTGATAAAATATTTTGAACAACCATTATATTACTCTTAATAATTTTAAAGCTCACTTTTTGATTTTAGTATTTAAATGTAACAATAAAATATTTAATAAAATATTAAAAATTAATAAACTATTATAAAAATATTATTTTATTAATATTAATTATTTTAAAGACAATGTATTGTAAGTAATCTTGAATAGAATTACATAACCAATACTTAAGTTAATTAGACGATTGATTACATATAGTGTTGATATTCTCATAAAATACGCAGATGCTTTTTCAACTCACTATTTTAGTTAATCAAATTTTCACTCGATAATATTAATAATGTTTCCTTTTCCTCAGGTTTGTTTTTCAGTTAAGCAAATGTCTATCACATACACCCCACCTGTAATAAATTATCGAATTATCTATTTCAAAGAATTGTTTGTTAGATAAATTTATAACTTAAACACCAAATAAATGTTAGTTTGATAAAATGACCATATATTCGAATGGTTCATCATCTTAAAATTTTCGGTAAATAATTTTGTAATAGTATTAATTTACTGCTTCAATTTGTATTAACATAAACTCATTAATAGAAATTCATAGATATAATATCATAAAAAAACACTATTGTGTTTGTTAATGTACCTAGATAAAATCTAATAACTGTTCATTTTCTCAATATACTTCACTTTTGAGATTGTATTAGGATTTATTCATTAAAGGATTAGGGTATCAATTACATTTTATCAATATACTTTATTAGGAATTTTATAAAAATATTATTATTTACTTTAGAATAATGGCTTACGTTTTAAATGATTAAAAATAATAGTTTGAAATAAATTTGTTATTTTATGAAAATTTTCTTTTAAATTTAGGAGAAATTAACAATTATTTAGAGCAAAATGGAAACTGTAACGAAAATTGGACGACAAACTGCATATTTTTATAATTTTAGTGAAATATTTCATTTGTCGAAAATAGCATTTGCCTAGAAGAAATATAGATTTCTGTAACGGAAGAAATCCATATTTTCTTTCTCACCAGTTGATTTGCTGCCATCGCTAAGATTTTTTTTTATTTTTAGATGGCTGTTTTTGTGTATATCAGATCTTGCATTTGTATCTATTCAAAATTTAGATTCTGTGAGCTATATATGTCCTATAAATACTTCCTATTTCTACAACATTTGAAATCTAGTTATCTTGTTGTGTGATTTATAGAATTTCTTTTTCCTTACTTACTATAATAACTCTGATTTTAAGAATAAGAGAATGTATTTTTTTCCGATTTTACGTAATGCTTTTGGTACGCTTTTTCTATATTTATACGTGAAATGGAATAATAAAATTAAATCTGACTTAATTTTTATCAACTAAAACTTAACTGTAAAAATTTTATTCATGAAATTCCTTTAGCTTAAATTCATTGTTTTAATAAATTATTAACAACTTAATTTGTGATAAAATTTATTACCCATACTAATAATAACAACTCCTCCCTTTTAATGAGAGCTGCATTTATAATTAGTCATACAAGACAAACATTTTAAATTAATTATACTTTATTTATAGCTAAATTTAATCTAATATTATAGATCTTGAAAACCAGAACGTTTTCTATTTAGCTTTTTTATTTTTAATTCCACCTTATTTAGTTGCATAATATCAACCACATTATAGTTCCAAAAATCACTGCACAAAAATTAGTTTGATTTAACATATACTGAACAAAATACTTTTTTAATATATTTTATACTGATTTTTTTGAATAACTTCAAGACAGAATATTCCCTTTACTTTTTATTTATAGACTTTTTGCATCAAGCGAGTGTATTTTAATCATTATTTTATTTAATTGCTATATTATTTGATAATGAGCTACAAAATAAACAAAAAAGTTTTTGCAGTTTTTAATGACACAAAATAACATGAACTGCAGAAAGTGTAGCCTCCGTTTAGTCCTCGAAGTAATCACCATCGGCATCCAGTAACTTCTACCGAAGTGACTCTAGTTTTGCAATCCTCTTGCTGTAAATGTCTGAAGTTCTGGACGCAAAGAAGTCCGTGAGTGCTTGGCACAAATCTATTTTATTGGGGTAGGATTATTCACTAAGATGATTGTCCAGGGAATGGAACAGGTGAGTAATCTGATGATGCAAGGTTGGGTGAGTTAGGAGGATGACATAGTCTCTCAACTTAGTCACTGTATAGCATTCCTAGCCACCAGCAAGACTTCCGTTATCAACCAAGAACAGTACACCTTTGTGGTACACTAGTGCTGGCTATTTCTGTTGTAACGTCTTTTGCACAAGTTCCAGTTGTTGCGACTATAAGTTCACATAAATAAACAGGGGAGCGCTTGTGGTTTAGACAGAAGGCCACAGGTGAAAATAAACTTCGCAATCACTAAAAATTCTACAGTGCAACATTAATGGCCTGACTACCCCAGCAACTAAGGTTAAACTCGATCAACTCCTTGAGATTGCAAAGCGGCCACACAAAAAGTCTCTCATTTTTAGAGGGGAGGAAGATCTACTCATTATGCACAAAATGCCGAGCCCAGCAAGCTTCCCCTAAACATGTTCTTGACTGCATGGGGCTCACCAAGAAGGACCTTTATTCTTCCCCCCCCCTTTTTGTATCAGATTTCCTTCGGGTCAGTGGTCTTATGGACCTTGTCTGAAGAAGTCAGACAAAAGGAGGATAAGCCACAACAACAACAACAGCTCGGATTGACCATTTATCACCATTAGTTGCAGCTCATAATGAACAACTTGACGACAAAACCTAGCTTCATCAAGAAAGGACAAATCTCTAGAGTTGAATTTGTGAAACCAGTGCCTTGTCTTACATTCATTCACTGCCCTTCTATAATTTCTTGACGTATTTGGCAACTTGATGCAGCAGCTGGTTATCTCAATTTGAAGTCCTAAATTAAAAAACACCGAATGAATTCTTTCGAAACGTCCATTTATCTTCGCAACTGTACGAGTTATAATTGATGAATGTACTCGGCGGACCTCTTTTATAACGACTGATATTCCTAATCTCGGCTGAACGTAATTTTATCATGTCATGCACTAATTTGCATATTGATTCACACTTCATTCAATAAAAAAGTGAAAATGACAAGAACTTTCTTATTTTCTTAAAATCTACCAAATAAACTTATAAGTATTTAGCAATAAAGCAACTAAATTAGTTTGATTTATCTAATAAATTTTAAATATTAATCGAAAGTTAAGTTGCTAAATAAAATGTTCTTAAATATTGTTTTTTATTTATTTCAAACTGCAACCGCGAAAAAAATATGTTAAAATCCTCAATCTTCTATTTATCTCCCTTCAAAATAAATTTGCAATGAATTCAATACAAGTGAGATTCTTCAAAAAATTTAAATGTTAAAATTTCAATTGCTGAAATGTTAAGGATTAAATGACAGATTTTTTCAAAAGTATGTGTAGCATAATTTTGTGTAACCTAATCAAACTTTTTCTAAAGAATTTCAGATTTATTAAGAGATGTTTATAAAATTTTTATTATTTAAAATCTTTTTGACAGGAATTTTCAATAATTAGTAGGAACAGACTTCTTTAAATATTTATCATTAATTTTTGAATTTCCATATAGTTTAATGCGATATAAATATACGTTATTTTACTCATTTTTAAATATCTTAAGAATTTTATCAAATATTTGTAAAATTTGCATTAGTTAAAATATATGTTTGTATTGAAATTTTAATAAATTCCAAATGTAATCTTTTCTTAATTACAAGAATTTTATGTTTGAATGGAAATTATAGTCTTTCTCAGTAATCTTAGAAAAGAAAAATTATGTTGTGCACCACCTTAAATGGTTTTAAGAAAATAAATCATTTAAGGTATATTTCATGATAATAAGTATATTTCATGAGATATATTTCTGCTTTTCATTATTATTCGATATGATATATTTCTGCATTTCAGTATTAAATATAGAATATAAATAAAATTTTAACTTTACATTGCTTTGTCATCCCTAAAGTCAATGATAAGAATTACAAATGAATCATATAGATTTCTAATGCCATAAAAATGTGTATAACATAGTTATTAATATGCCATAAAATAACAAGAACTGAACACTTTTCTTCTGTATTTTAACAACACAAGATATATTAATATTCCTTATTGTTGATATAAACTGGAACATTAGTGTTGAATATCAATGACATGATCTTTGAAATGACTTGAAATTTTATACCTGAATTCACCATACTAAAAGAAATCGTAATTGCAAATTTGGTTGGGCATATAACAACCATTTTGTATAGTATACTATATGTGACTTTCCAGCGTAATGTGTGATATTATGATAAATTTAAGCAAAATACTAAATTTCAGTCACAAAAGGAAATATCATATATGTATATACATATATATATATATATATATATATATATATATATATATATATATATATATATATAATCAGACCAAAGAAACTTTTATGATTAATTTTCTTCTTTTAGATAATATAAAATTTTACAATAGAAACTTTATAAATTGATAAAAAGGAATCACATTGCTTCTTATAGTAAACTTACCTTCATTTAATCCTTCAATTCATAGCACAAAAGTTTAATACTTCTAGGAGATATTTACAGTAAAAAAATTCTTCAAACTGATTCCTGGGGAAATCCTTTACTAAATTTATGTTTCATTCTTTAGAAAAATTATTTTTTCACCTAAAAAAAGTTCAAAGCAAGCCATTTTACGAGATTTCCTCAATTCTATTTTAAGACCCTGACAAAAGATTTCTTAACTAGTTACTTAACTAGCCCTAATAAATCGAGGAATTCCTCCTTTGAGCAATTTTTCCGAAGTTCTGTTTCGCTGCCGATGGACTCTTAGAACATCAAAGTTAAGTGGCTTGTCCAATTTACTCAATATAAAATTGCTTTTCAAAGCACAATAAAATACAGAATGAGGAAAGGTTTTATATCCCTTAAGCTCATCAGTTAGAAAACGTAATCCGCAGTACCTAATAAGCTGGCTTTGATGTTATTAGTACATATTCGAATTGCATTAATTACTAAAAAATACATTTTAGCACACCATTGTGACAATCATCAATTATATACATATATATATATATAAATAAATAAATATATATATATATATATATATATATATATATATATATATATATATATATATATATATATATATATATATATATATATATATATATATATATATATATATATATATATATAATGCCTGCCTGATTTCTAATTTAAAAATGCTTAAAACACAATGTTATTAATTTCATTGAAACAAATTGAACGAAAACTAGATTTTTGATTTGATGTATGTAAACAAGAATTTCATAATATTATTGTGAAAACTAAAATCTTCTATTGTTTCATTTGAATATAATTTATCTTTTCATTTCATATATACACTTCAAAGCTTACGCAGTTTCATACATTGTATTTTACTTTGCATGAAAATACATACAATATCATACATCGTTGAACCCTTTATTATTATCAATTATTTTTAAATTAAAGTTTTTTTTTAAAATTTAAATGTCTGATTATATCGTTTCTAGATTATGATTTCATAGTAGCCTCTTTGTCCTAATCAAAATCTAAAGACCTAAACCTAAATTCAAATTAGGTTTTCATCTTTCTTTACTTTCTATTATATTGTTTTGTGACTTTTCCTTTAAATACTATTCAAAGCTTTTTAAAGAATTCATATCTTTAAATTGCATTTGCTTTTATTGTATTTAATATTTTAAACGGTTTTTAAAACTAAATAATTAGTATATTTAGGTCTACATAATATTTTAGAATTTCAAATGAATTTTTAAACATTTTTTAATATTTTATTTTTAATCGAAAAATACTATTATATATTAATTTAAAGATTGTAATTATAAAATGTAATTATACATTTGTTAAAATATAAATTGAAACAGAAATATTGTATTAACGTCATTTAATGGTTTTGTTGGAATAGTTCGGTTTTATGCATTTCATTTGTTTTTTGGTTATTAATAATAAAAGAATTATGTTTCTTAATATTATCCTGTAAAACTAATTTTTATATGCGTGAATGTGAAAGTGTACAAACTTACATCATATTAATTAATTTATTTTATTTTCTGCCGAATGTAAAAGTCATGAATTTAAAAAATTTATGAAAGTAATCCCATTGCTGAGATGCTATTTGAAATTCAATAGAAAAAAACAATTAACAATTTCTTTTAATAATTAAATTCATGGGTTTTTATAGAGAATACATATATTATTTCAAATTAATATTAAAAGTTAAGAAGAAATTATTATTTTTTTAGTAAAATTAAACATCAGGTATTTAATCTTGAACAAATCACAACATCAAATTGAAAATCTTTCTAAAAATTCACTTCAGATCATAAAAGAAAAGTGCTTCAAACAATAATGTAAATATTTGAAGTATATACATAAGTTGTTTGTTTCCTATTACCTCCACTTGTTTGAAGGAGTCATCTTTTAAATTCATTATCTTTATTTCAAAATAAAGATCTATTAGATGAAATGAAGAAAATCTCATCTGAATAAAAATGAAGATTTTCTTTTGTTTCTGATAAAGACGATTTCTGAATTAAAATGAAATTTCTCATAGACGCTGAAAAATATCACCTTTTATAACATGATCACAAATATTTAAATAATACTGAAAATTATGAACTATAGATTAAAGGCTCCACCAAAAAATAAAGTGAAAAAACAGGCCAATATACTAAAGATGTACAAGAATTTGACATATGTAATAAAATACTGTCTATATGTGACCACTACAAAACATATAGTAATTGTTAACAACTAATTATTATCATTTATAAAAGCAACGTACGGCTTGAGAATATAACAATTTCTGAGATTCAAATACAGTAAAATTTAGGCACGCATGTTTTACTAACCAACAATCAATAACTAAGCTATCCATTTTTTATAAAATAAAATAACTGAATGCATGCTTCCTCACTTATAAGCTTTTACTAATGAACAAGGTGTGGCAAGAAAATTTCCTTATTTTTTATTGCAATAACACAAAAATTATTGAAATAATACCTTTTATTTATTTTTTAATACAAAATTTGCATAGTTTGAAGTTTCAGTTTACACATAGTTTTAAATATCATATTGATCAAGTGAAGACGGCCATTGGGGCGATACACTGGATAGAACACAACTCTGCTGTTCTCTTCATTCTCTCCAGAATATTGGCAGCCACGCGACTTTAAATACTCCCACAAATAGAAATTACACAGGACCACAATCGGAAGAACAGCGCTGGTCATTTCAAATCAATTCTCATTGAAATGAGGCACCAGGAGAAATAAGTCACTGCAACAAATGCATGTTGTTATTTACTTCAACACTTGGTATCGACTGAATACAATATCCTACAACTTTATGATCTCCTCTCTAAAACAAAACACACACCAACTTCATTATCTTTACTACTTTTCTCATTGTTGCAATATGAAATATGTAAGTTATCTTGCCGCCTCCTATGTATCTCCTTAGAGGTTATAGGAACAAAAGTTTCTATTTGCAAGATTTACTAACGTTACTATGCCACCCAACTTGTGAAATTCCTGGGGCCTGAGCAGCTACCAGGCGCGTCGGTAGGCGGTGGATCACCGAACGTCTTCTAGAAATGACAGGATAGCCTTGAATATAGAATCAGAGGCCGCGAACCAGCTCCCGTAAACCCTGGTGTTATGCGATCCGTGCCTAGAGCTAATTGGCACCGCGGTATTGGTGTCTTAACGGAGCCTCTAGTTGCCTGGCAAACTTCTAGAGTAATTTGCCTTGCCCAGTATCTCAGGCAATGCTGGGTGGACTTATATTACCTGAGCTTTTAAATTGTTATCTTGTGGCTGAAAAGACACAAGAAATAACAATCCTTTCTGCATCTGCAGGTAATGCCTCTGAAGTTGATCTTGCTGAAAAAGACAAGTGAACTCAGAGGCTGTCTTGTAAAGGGGCAGTAATGAATCCTTCACTTGAGGTAGAAATGACCTCCAAACCATCTTCTGGTGAAAGTCAGGAAGTTATCCCTAGTATGACTGACTTTCTGACCAGATGGGACTGTTTCAGCAAAACCCTATCTGCTGGAAATGTCATACGCAAGAGGAAACGGCAGAGCATATCATTTATGAATGCGAGGCTCTTGCCCTCCCTAGATTAACCTCTTTAGGCATCATCCATACTAGAGAGTTACACATTGACTCCATTAAAGGGTTATCGGACTTTATTAATAAAGTGGGTGACCCGAGCAACTGGAACTAGGAAGCATTGGGTTTGGAGTTAATGGTACAAAATGCTGATAAAAGCAGAGGTGCCCAATGAGATACAAACCCAATTCTAAGAAGAAGAAGAAGAACTTGTGAAATTTCATTTGCTGTCATTTGGTTCACATCTATGAGAAATTTCATTTTGGTCAGCGTACCTGACTGCGGACAAGAAGGTTTTGGGTTCAAATCCCGGCTCGGGCATGGATGTACCTTCTCTCTCTATCTATCCTGTATTTGTCCTTTTCTTGTATGAATGGGTTGTGAATGGGTACCTACCCTATAAACGGGTACCTATGGCATGTGTGTACTGAGGAAGTCGGACTACACACCAAAAGTTCAGTTGGAAAAGTGGAGCAGCGCACTCCATGTTGCCAGCCTAGCTGGCACATGACTGCAACAACAACTAACGTTACTAGCCACTGTACTTGCCTATCGGTCAGCGTGCCTTTCTGTGGATAGGGAGGTCCTGTGTTCTAATCCCTGTTCGGGCAGGGATGTACTTTCTCTGTCTATCTATATCCTGTCTTTGTCCTTTCTTTTTATGAATGGGTTGTGAATTGTTGCCTACCCGATAAACGGGTACCTATGGCATGTGTGTTGGACTCCATAGGAAGTCAGATTCTACACGAAAATATAGTTCAATTGGAAAAGTTGAGCAGTGCACTCCATAATGCCAGCCTATAGCTGGCACACAACAACAATAACTAAAGATCATAAGAGTTTCTTAATTTGCATATAATAGAGTACGAAGTGATAAGTGAAAGTTATTTTCCTTCGAAATATTTAGAAACAACTTTTACAGAAATTTTGTATGAATTTATTTAATAATTTCTGAATTGTATATAACAATAAATAATTTGGTCCAATGATAAATATTTTATCCAATGACTTTTAATACACAACTTATCAAATAATTTCCGAATTGTATGTAATAATAAACAATTCGGGAATTCTTGCTTAAATTTACACGAAAATTATAATGATTGTTCTTAAAATCAAAAGGGAACAATTCATTTTTAAGCCATCATTAGTATCCATCATGCGAGTAAAGACAAATATTTTATACCAAATAGTTTTAGCAACACAACTAAATATGTGAAAAGGAATACAATTTATTTTTAGCTTTTATTTTTAAAAAGAGTTTTATTTCCCTAAAAAGTAAATTATATCAAGCAAATACTACTGATATTACAATAAATATATAGTTAAGTATTAAAAATTTAAATTAAAAAGAACGGATAAGCGAATTTCCCATAAATGACTTATAATTTCAATTCAAAATTTCTTTTTATTATTACTTTTTTTTTGAAAATCTCATTTCCTAAGAGGATATGAATTAAGTTTCCTTGCAACAATAATCAAGTTTTCTTCATAACAACTTATCTAAGACTTGATATTCTCTAAAGATAAATGTTATAAAAAAATCTGGATATTTATGAAAATAAGTTTCCATTTTTTTAAGAATCCCTGCCTATTCAGGGAAAAAACACATGCCGAAAATATGAGTTGTAAATTTTCTCTAACTCTTTTAATACAAAAACTATTCATGTGAAACAAGAAACAGTATAGTTCCATTTGTGCTTTTCTCTTCCTCCATCTAATCTCTAAATATTTCTTTGGCTGAGAAAGTTGAAACTAAAAACAAAATCTGAATTGGAATGCTACAATTTTAACTAAAATAAGGACCCATCCATCTTAAATCCTATTAACTTCAAAGTAATCATAAATTTAATAACTGGGTGAACACCCATTGCCTCAGCCTCGAAACCAGACATAAATATTTCTCCAGAGAAATTCACCATTTGTTGCATGTGCGCTTCGTTCTAGTGTTGCCACGCTATCGAAACAAAATTTAAAACACATTTCCCGCATCACTGATAAGCACTGGAGAGGAGCCACTTTATGGCTGAAATCTCAAACGAGTTATTTGAAAATATAGTCATTTATTTGAACGATATTTTCCCTTGCACCAGCTGTTTTTATTTCAATTGAATAAATGAATGTAATTTCAATGATGATAGTAGATATAGATCATTATATGGGAAATATAGATTAAAAAAGTTAATTAACTAACTATTTACTTAAAATATATTTGAAATAATCGTTTTAAGAATCAACAAAATTGATTGCAACTTCATTAACGTCAAAATAGTTATAATAACTTTAAAATGAAATTATAATTTTAACTGATTTTCTTGTATCTCAAAAAATACTCTAAAGCAAAGTGAAGAATTTTAGTTCTCTGAAAAACGTGAAATCTCGTTACAAATATTGAAAAGTTTGTTTACTAAAATATAGGACAGTAAAAACAAAATTTTAATTAATTAAAAAATGTCTATAGAAACAAACCCTCAATTTTAATCTCATAACAATAAAAGAGAATTTACACCATATCTCATAGTCTAGTAACCCCTCGAGTGTGATAAAGGATCATTGAGCGACAAAAAACCAAATTAATCCAATAAAACACTGTTTTTTTAATTTATATTCATATGCCTAAAACTCTTTTTGATTTATTACGTCATTTTAATACTTTTATTGTTACAATTAGAATCGTTCAATATAAGGTACTTTTTAAGAAATGTCAATATATATATATATATATATATATATATATATATATATATATATATATATATATATATATATATATATATATAGATTACATATTGAGATTATATTATTCACATTTCTTTCGAAATCAATTTATTTAAGTGAAATATAGCAAATAAAAAAATTTCGAAAAGGAGAACCTCAGATTTTACACGAGTCCACAACGTTCAAACTACATAGTTTTAGATTTTAACTTACACATAATAAAATGTGTTGAGATATTACTATTACTATTATCACCTACATACCAGAAATCTCATTTTATGTAATTGTTCTAAACAAATGTTTATTTTTGTAAATAACGCTTTCATACGTAAATAAATGTAAAAATAATTCAATATATGTGCTATAAGAAAAATTTAATTTTTGGATTCATTTAAATCTATTTTTATATACAAATACATACGAAGAAAATTATATTGGCAAGTGAAACTTCATAAAATATTCATTAAAAATTTAAAATTAAATATTTATTATCTCTATTGCTTTCAAATGAAGAAAGAGACTTTTGCTATTCTTTGTTGTTGTTTCGTATATATTAGCAATGCGCATGCAACCGAATGCTTCAATTATAAATAAAAATTCTAACTAAAATCTAACTATATTTTCTAAACTTAAATACAAAGCTTAGTTATATTATGAATTCTTTTTAAATATTTAATGAAACGTATTAACTTTCTAAACATTTTTATGTCAAAAACTGATAGTATTTTAAAGTTGTGGCAAAATTAAGGCATTAATCTTAATTTTCAAGTTATATACAGTGAGTGTAAAAAGTATTCGTACAGTACGACAATTGATTTAAAAGAGATTCGTTCATAAAAATTATTAACATAAATTCCATTTTAATTAATTAGAAATATATAATAGAACATAATTTCACTAGTTTCATGTGAAATTTACACAAAAATAATTTTATACATGAATAAATATTTACAAAACTGAAACAATCCAACATCTTGTGGTGTAAAAAGTATTCGTACATCAGGCATATATTGGCCAACACAATCATAATATTACAGCTAATACCTTGTAGGATATCCTTTAGTTTGAATAACTGCCTTGAGTCTTTTTGGCATCGATTCCACCAATTTTGCTGTTATTGAGCTAGATATGGCGTCCCATTCTTGATTAAGAGCCGATTCCAAATCATTTTTATTAGAAATATGTCTGGATCTAATATTTTTATCAAGAACGTCCCATAAATTCTCGATAGGGTTGAGGTCCGGCGACTGAGGAGGAAATTTCATGAACTTTGGGGTATTATATAGTATGCAGAGCCTTGTGTTTAGGGCTGTGTGCTTGGGGTCGTTATCATGCATGAAAACGTAATAACCATTCAAGCCCATTTTTGTTGCACTAGGTTCTAAATTATTGTTCAAAATGTCAATATAAAGTTGATGATTCATAATGCCTTTAATAAAGACTAATTTGCCCACCCCAGAAGCACTCATACACCCCCAAACAAGTAGACTTCCACTCCCATGTTTCACTGTTGGCACTAAATTCTTAGGATGCATTTCTGTATTGCGCTTTCTCCATACCATTCGTCTCCCGTCCGATCCAAATATGTTGTATTTACTTTCGTCTGTAAAGATAATCTTTTTCCAGAAATCTGGACTTTCATAACGTATTGCTTGGCGAAAGACAATCGCAGCTTCCGATTCTTCTCACTGACAAAGAATTTTCGTCTCGCAACACGGCCATGGAAACCTTCATTTCTGCATGCATTTCGAACAGTACTTACAGAGACTGCTGTTCCCATGTTCTTTAGTTCTGATGTTAATGTAGGAGCACTTATTTTGGGATCCTTCTTTAATGAATGTACCAGAAACCGTCTGTCGGATGATGTCAATAGACATGGTCGCCCAGTACGAGAACTGTTTTGAACCGTTAGAGTGGCAGCAAACTTTTTTATGATTGACAGCACAGTTGAACGGGGTCTACCAACCAGATCAGAAATTTTGTTGTACGATTTACCATTTTTACGGATCTTTAAAATCAGTTCTCTTTCGGAAACACTTGTCTCTTTACTTTTACGACCCATTACAGAATTTCTAGTTTCTCACTACATTAAAATTTCCACTGAAGAACCTTTTAAGTAACTTACAAGATGACGGCAATTAACTACATCTTAATGGCTAAACCAATCACAATATATAACTAAAAAAATTTGCATTTCTTTTAGTGTACGAATACTTTTTACACCACAAGATGTTGGATTGTTACAGTTTTGTAAATATTTATTCATGTATAAAATTATTTTTGTGTAAATTTCACATGAAACTAGTGAAAATATGTTCTATTATGTATTTATTAATAATTAAAATGGAATTTATGTTTATAATTTTTATGAACGGATCTCTTTTAAATCAATAGTCGTAATGTACGAATACTTTTTACACTCACTGTAATTTATGGAATAGAGAATATAAGATAACACATTTTAAATTTTAAACTTTTTAACTTTGAGCAACATTCAAGTCTAATTTTACAGAAAATATGCAATATATATATATATATATATATATATATATATATATATATATATATATATATATATATATATATATTGTTGATTGCAGAAGAAATTCATCATCGCATTTCGATATGCCAGCATAAAAGAAGTTACTGTTTTAGGATAAATTTGTAAAAGTTAGTTATTTCTTGTTGATTTCAATACGTAAAATTTCTACTAATAACTATGCACTGCCATAATGATATTCTGATTTTTAATTTAATGAACTTTTAACAAAATAATCACGTATGTTTACAACTTTTAGCGATACTTCAAGTTATTTTCAGATGGGTTCTAAAAATAGTGGATAAATAATATCAACTAAATACTCATTAAATAAAATTATACATCTGTTTAGTGTCGGTGAACGTTTTCTTAATTAGAATCACGTTATAGCAAACCACCATCAACTTAAAATTTTCTGAATACGGCTTATTTTATTTCAAATCCATTCTCATTATAAAAATACACTCATGCGCTAGTGTTTTAAATTCCATTGATTTTCAACTAAGAAATTATGTTTCCTCTAATTCACTGAATAAAACTTTTGTAATTAAATTTAGATTATTTACTTCGGAAACACATGCTGTTAAATATTTAGATAAAGTATTTAACCTTTTGATTCGCTTATGTGATATATTTTCCTAGCATACTACAATATGATACGTCAAACTTAATGTTGATTTTTGTTTGGTGAAAAGGATAATTTCTCGGAAAAAATTAATTTTAAATTTATTTTAATAAACTGAAAGTAACTAATATTCCTGAAACAATTTTAATGCAATCGTTATATCTCTCATTTCTTCAAAATTCACAAATTTCCGCATTTCTGTTGAATATTAAAGTTTATTTTTACAATCATATGGTAAAAAAGTATCTTTTCCACATTTTTCATGTCAAATAATCAAAACTTTAAGTATCAGATATTAAACTGAATCTTCATTCAAATAGTTTATTTATATAAAATTGTAACATCCAATATTTTTAGAAAGTTTCATCTTGTTTATGTAATACCTTTATATAGGGGAGTATAATATGTGAAATCGTAAACACTAATACTTTTTATTAAACTGCCCTATTTAAAATATTACCACATATCTCTAACACCAAATTTAAAGTTAAATTTTTCATAACAAAATCTGAACATTTAATGCTGAAAATATAATTTCTTACTTAGAGTTTATTTTATGATTTAAAAGCTTAAGTTCTCTGAGTTTCTTAATAAATGAAGCAAAGAAGGAAAATGTTATGGCTTATAATTCATAAAATATTCATCGTCTTTATTTGACAATCAGTTTTAGAATACTAAGAATAATTTTTGTTTCCCATATTAACACCTGAGAATGTACAAAACGTTATTTTTAATACGTTGAATTAAGAACAATTTAAATATTGGATGATTATTGATTTCTATTATTTTTTAAAGACTGAACATGTCTTTTTCCCACACTAAATTTCCAGATTTATATACTGAACAGTCTTCGTTATTTGAATTTCTATTTGCTTAGTATTTTATCTTTTTAGTAAAACCAAATCATAAGTATTGGAAGCCTAAATTACTTCCTTAGATACGTGACAATGTCTGACGGAAATATAGCTGATTTAGAATCAAAACTAAAAAAATATTTCTTCACATGTACATATTTTACGAATTTTAAAAAGTTCTAAATTAGCTTGACAAATTTTTATTGCTTCCATAAATGCTGCATCCATTGTTGACACCACATTATATATTATTATTATATGACCTTATTTTTAATCATGTATAATATATACGCAATGATTACTTTGAAAATGATAAATGATATATAAATAATTTAGTTTTTAAGTGATAAATTTTGTATTAATTTTGCGAAAACTAATAGTATATTTAAGAAAAAATACTTTATGTTGATAAAAAGAACTGTTTTTCTGAAACTAGACAAAATATAATTATTTGAAAACATTTAGAGAACTTTTAAGATTTTCGAATTAAAATTATTGGTTTATTTTAAGTACATTATTATTAATAGTTTTTTAAATATAATTTTTAAGGACCATTCACATTAATACAATAAAAATTTACTTAACTAAATATTTAGATACATCACAAACTTTATTGTTACCTAAGGTACATAAAACTATGAGTTTAATGGCTACTAAGCATAATGATATAATAAAAAAATAGTTGTATATCTACTTCAAATATTCTTATACATTATCTTATTATATTCATATACTCTGTATAAGAAAGTACAATAAAGATTATGTTATAATTACAGCAGCTTTTATTTTATAAACACGTGACTAAAAGTGATTTTTTAAGATTAAAAATAAACGATAATATATATATATATATATATATATATATATATATATATATATATATATATATATATATATATATTGAGAATGAAAGATGATTAACTAGCAAGATTTATGCTTCATAAACTGATAAGAATGATTTCCAGAAGTTTTTAGTTTTGCACCTGAAAACAGTTTGAATTTTGGATAATCAATGAAAAATTACTGATTTTGATGATTTATGCAAATCTAATTTTTACTTCAATTACTTCTGTAAAATGCTAAAGATGATTAATACTTATCGTAAAAATTAAACTTACGTATTAAATTAAAACAAAATACAATTCATTACCTAAATCACAACATTTCAAGAACAAGTTTAGAATTGCGTTTTCAAATCTTTTTACTTGCTAACATTCATTCCATTTTTAAAATTTAATTAGTTTTTCTCATTTTAGCGGAAATTTGCATGTGAACAACACCTCTTTTAAAATTAATTACTTAAAATAAATCATAATAATCTATCATCGAGAAGGAAAATCTGAATCTAGTAGAAAAATCCGTGATAAATGACCTGAAATGGAAAAATCAATCATTTAACAACAAAAATTGAACAAAGTGCTATACCTGAAACAAAATTCACTAAATTAATTTAAAACAACCGATATTTGTTATCAAATTTCATCATCTGCTTAAATGTGAATATATTTAATACGCTTACTGGTCTCAGTGGAAATATAAGTATAAATGCGTGTGCTTTTGTCACCGATATTAATCATTGATAAATAATCATCGATATTGACTACCTTGTTATAAATAACTTTATTGAATCTCACCCAACAAGAACCTTGTGAATTATTGTTAGCTATTAAATCCACTCAATTACATTTTGTTTAAAATATAATAATTTTCTAATGAAAATGAAAAATAAATAATGAAATGCATGCATTTTCATCTTGGTTATAGAAAAATGTAC
The DNA here is from genome assembly GCA_037975125.1 of Latrodectus hesperus. Classification (NCBI taxonomy): domain Eukaryota; kingdom Metazoa; phylum Arthropoda; class Arachnida; order Araneae; family Theridiidae; genus Latrodectus; species Latrodectus hesperus. The sequence continues at coordinate 1,566,830 of CM075856.1, forward strand.
AATTAAAGAATTTTTAAGAAAAAAAGAGCATATTTTAATAGTTCTTTAACTGTTTTTAGTATAAATATTATATTTGTAAAACCTCCAAAATATGCATTTATTGAAAGATAAAACATGTATTCATTTAACGATAAAATATGCATTTATTAAAAGAAATTTTAAAGATATAAATTTATATATATTATTAACATAAGCAAGATTTAATAACTTATTGTGTAAATGAAATAATGCAATAAATTTAACTATCTACTTTGTGGATTATCTCTGATTTATATAATTTACCAAAATTCTCCAATTCCAATAAAAGTTGTGTTTTGATGGAGCGAAACAATTTTCTTTTAATATTTTTCTAATAAAATAGATATGTAAATTTTTAAGATATGAATTTTTTATTCTTCTTCAAGTTATATATATATATATATGTTATTGTGTACACATATGTATATTGTTAAAATGAAGATTTGTGTTTACTTGTTGTCTTTTTTTTATAAATTTGAAGATTATCTGCAAAGTATACCTTATCTTAAATAATCGGGTTACCTAATTCTACCAATAATTGTGAGCGATTACTGTATTTTTATTAAATATTATACCTCTTATAATAAGTAAAATAAACAACAATTTTCTTAAGGTTAAAAACAACCCCATTTTATAAAACTTACATTAATTTAACCTTTTTCAATAAATATTAATATGAAAAATATTTTGATGTTTACCAAAAATAATATGTATATAAAAATTAGATTTTATTTTTCTAAAATCTAAGTTTTAGAAAAGGAATATTATACATTTATTGGTTATTTAAAACTTTTTAAGCATAGAGTCGGAGACAGGAAAAAGCTATAGTATGGCTATAGTAACAACTGGATAAAATAGCGAAATCTATTTGGTCGTTTCAAGAATTATTGATAAGGATGAAAAAATATGCCTATTTATTTCTGAAAAAAATTTCCCTTTGGCATGCACTGCTCTTGACAAGCAAGGTATTATCCGAAAGATAGTACAAAAAGATTTTACATGATTTAAGATTTTCCATATACTTTTGCACTTAAATCCTTATCTTGAAATAAGATTCTTGAAAGTCAGATTATAGAATAGTGTCAATACTTATATTTTTTGAAGGATAACTATGTTTATTTACTAATATCAGTTTATTACTTCTTTTAAAATCTACAAAGAAAGTATTCAGATAATAAGTATAAGTTGAGCTTTTATTAAGTTTGTCGATTCAACCATTTTTGAGGAAGATTTTAATTCCTAACTTCTGATACTTAAATCCATATCTTACAAAAAAATTTTTTGAAATTCAGATTATAGAAGAGTCTCAATGCTTGCATTTTTGAAGGATTATAATGTTTCTTTATTAATATCAGTTTACTACATCCTTTAAAAATCTATAAAGAAAGTATTCAAGTAATAATTTGATACTGCGCTTTTATTAAATTTTTAACTTCAGCCATATTGGAGGAAGATTTTAATACCGCATTTCTGATATAAATTATTTTTCATTATAAGTAAAAATGGAAAAATAAATACAGGAAAATTATAATAGAATAATTACAAAACTGATATTTACGGACTTTTTGAAACTGCCATTTAAATCCAATAATAAGTATAAATTGCGATTTTATAAAATTCTTCGCTTCAGCTATACTAGAGGAAAATTTAATACCTCATTTTTGATATCAATTATTTTTCATTATAAGTAACAATGAGAAAATAAATACAGTTGGCAAAAAAAGTATTAGAACAATAGGAATTTTTAAGTTCTCAAGGTAATAAAATGAAACTTTTGTCACATAGTATGTATATTATGTAATACTTTTACATAACTACTCATGGAGTAAGAAACAAATATTTAGAATCAATAGGATTTAAAAAAATTAAAATAAAAGATTTGTGCTTTGCAAAAAAAGTATTAGAACATCGGACTTCAATATTGAATCATTCATAAAATAAAATGACTAAAAATTCGAACGTGATACTAATACATGGTATGCAGTCCGTTGGCTGAAATTACTGCATCCAGACGTCTTGGCATAGATTCCACCAAATCTTTGGTGATGTTTGATGACATGCTGGTCCAGGCATCTTGCAAAGGTTGCTTTACATGTTATTGGGAATTTTTTCACTTTTTCATCCAACAGATACCACAAATGTTCTATAGGATTCAAGTCTGGGGACTGTGGGCGAGCTACCAATCTTCGGGGAGCATTATATAATAGCCATTCTTTGGTTTTGTTGGCAGTATGTTTGGGGTCTTGTTCTTGTTGAAAAATGAATGTCTTCTCTAACGTTAATTTCTTTGCACTATCTTTCAAGTTATCTCGTAACACATCAATATATGACAAAGCTGTCATTTTATCATCAATGAACTGGAGATTTCCATCTCCTTTGTAAGCCATACCACCCCAGGCAATGACATTCCTTCCTCCGTGCTTTATAGTTTTCTGTACATTTTAAGCCTGAAAAGCAGTTCCTTTTCTTCTCCAAACTGTGAGCACGTATTTAGGTTTGAAAATTTAAAATTTATTCTCGTCGGAGAAAATTACATATTTCCAGAAATCTAATGTTTATTTTTATAAATTTTGGCAAATTCTAGGCGTTTTTTCCTGTTGATTTCTAAAAGAAAGGGTTTTTTCCTTGGCCGTCTTCCTTTTATTACCAGCATTATGCAATACATTTCTAACTGTTTGAGGTGTTACAACCTTTCCTGAGATTGATTCAATATTTGCGGCCAACATCCTTGCACTTCCTGTCGGATACTGTAGGGCATCTTTAACCACTTCTCGTTTTTCTCTGACAGTCAGCTTGCTTGGTCTCCCTGATCTTGGCCTATTGTCCACAATACCAGTTTCATTTTTCTTTTTTAGAATGTTGTGAATTGCGCAAAGTGAAACATTCAACTTACTGGAAATTTCTCGAAGTGTTTTGCCACTATTGTGCAGGTAAACAATTTGTTCTCTCTTCGCAAGTGAAATCTCTTTTATTTTGGATGCCATGGCAGGAAAAGTCCACGTAAACTGAATTTCTACAAATTAGCAGTGAATGAGACAAGCGCCCTTGACATTGATACGGTTGAAAGTAACCTTGAAAGTTTAATGACGTCACCAGCGCTGTAATTTGCATGTTTCTGCTTTTGTTCTAATACATTTTTTGCGATGCAAATTTTGTTATTTTTATTTTAATAATATTGTAATTATTTTTAAATTTTATTTTTTTCTTAGTTATAATTTTCTAAGAACATATTATCATTTATAAACTGATTATAAGTTTTACTTAATTTTATTAACTTGAAAACTACAAATTTCTCATTGTTCTAATACTTTTTTGTCAACTGTATTAAAAATTATAATAAAATTATTTTAATATTGAGCTTTATGGAATTTTTTAAAACTGTTATTTAAATTCATTGAAAATACAAAATCCTGGGTTTTCTTATAAAAACATTTTATATAAAACTTCGGTTAGTTAGAAACAAAATAATCATAAATGAAGAGTGAAACATTTTTCAATTTAAAAATATTCCAAATGTTTTAAAAAATAAGATTTTAAGCCTCAAACATTAATTTAATATAAATAATTTTACTTTTCTAGTAGTTTATTTATATTAATAAATTAAATGATCTAATATGTAAAAGGAAAATGTTAGATAGTTTGAAAAATTAACATACAGTGACGGCAAAAAGTATTGGCACATCTAGTTTTTTGCAAAGTTTAAATTCATTAAATTAAACAATTCAATCAATTTAGAATAAGCAAAATGCTTATGATTAACTGAAACAATGTGTACTTCACAAAATTTTTTAATTTTAAATACTATATATAAATAAACAAAAAATACATAAAGCTACTTGGAAAAAAGTATTGGCACATTTTCATCATTTGACGTTAATTAACGTTCAATTTAAATTTAATACCTTGTAAAAAGTCCATTTGCATCAATAATGGCTTGGAGACGCCTGGGCATTGAGTAAACCAAGTTTTGGATCAAGTCTAAGCTTATTTTCTCCCATTCTTCAGCTAAAAGTTGTTTCAAATGATTACTTCCTGTAATGTGGTGTTTTCTCACCATCACATCTAGAGAGTGCCATTAATTTTTAATAATATTTATATCTGGTGATTGGGGAGGAGTGTGAAGCTGTTTTGGTGCATTGTACAATAACCATTCTTTGGCTCTGAGTGCAGTATATTTTGGGTCGTTGTCCTGCTGAAACATATAGTCACTTTGAAGTCCCATTTTTGTAACACTTGCTTTCAGATTATCACGCAAAATGTTCACGTACCCTTCTGCATTCAAATTGCCTTCAATAAAAACAAGTTTTCCCTCACCATTATATGAAACACATCCCCACACCATAACAGGCCCACCTCAGAATGGAAAATTTTTCATTTCATTTGGAAGAGAAACTCTTGATATCAGCTTTATAAATATGTACCTCTAAAATATATGGCAATCACATAATAATATTGTAAATAATGATTTATAAAACTTCATTTAATGATTTGTATTTAATATTTTCTGAATTGTTACAATAAAAAAGATTAAATTCATTAAAACTACATAAGTGACAAATTCATAATATATTTCTAATTACAGAAATTATTCTGACATTGTCCTTATTCTTATTGTTTATTGATTCTTTGCATTTACAAAATTATTTTATTAGATAAAAAAAATAAGCAATTTTTATCCTACTAAATAATGTGTAACTTTTTCATATCTCTTATAATTAATTACCATCTCTCATCTCACTCAGTATATTATTTCCAGCTATATAGAAAATTTCACTGTAGAATATATTCCTTATTATATAGAATGTTCCTATCCTATTAGGGTTTCTGTATAAATCATGTTGATATTTTCTGAGAAGGAAATTTTTGTGTTGCTTTCATATTATCACACCATGAGTGCTTCTACCAACCTAATCCAGGCTGACGAGAATCATTTACAAGAATAGAATAGGAAGAGAAGATAGCAATATTGATGAAGACTGTTAATCTCTATGATAGAGTCTTTCATCACTGTCAAGAAACGACTTCGTCTGTCTGTGAAAGACAGTTATCTTCCATCAGAATTGGATATTGCTACCCCTGGATTAATTAAAAAAACAAAATGTGTCAGCTAATAATATTAAAGTATAAAATAAATAATTATATATTTTTAATTAACAGAAGCAAGTATAGAAATTTAAAAATATAACAGAATATAAAAATTAACTAATAATATACTTCAATTGAATAATAATTATAGATAGGCAGAAAAATTAGTTACTTTAGAAATTACAAAAATATAATAACAATTATCATTACACTGAGTAATTTTACAAGAAAAATAAATTCTCAGTGAAAAATATTAAAATTTTCTCAAAAAAAAATTATTTTAAAGAATTGCGATTGAAACATATTTATTATTATTTTCTATGACTTCGCAGAAAACATTACAAAACATGGAAGCATTTATATAATCTTATTTTTTGCCGTTTTCTTCTTATTATGTTTCTAAGAGTAGAACATTCCACTTTATTTAGATAGAAGAATATTCTTCATAGTAGATCCACATAAATATTTCTTAAATTAATCACTAGTTCAAGAGTAGTGTCTGAAAAGCAATTTTGAAATTTAAGAAAGAATAGAAAGGGGGTAAACTGAATACTAATAATTATTTTAAATTCATAATAAAATCGGAAGATACAATATCCTGCGTATATTCATAGAAACCGTTTTGATACGTTTACAGAAAAAAGAAACACAAAAATGATTGCTCATGTTTTAAAAAAGAGATGTTTTAAAATTGTCAAGCTAGAATCAAATAAAATAGATATATCCCTTGATTAGACAATAGTTACATGTATGAAAATAATTTTTAATATATAAACAATTATATTCTAGATAAAGATAAAACCAACTATTTTTACATTTTTTGTTGCATAACAAAGTAACATTTATTGTAATTTTTAAATAAAATTTTAAAATTTCTCAGCATATTGAAGATTAATGAAAAATTCAACCTGAAGAATAATGAATTTACTCTTAGTATATCACTAATGCATAATATATTATAGAATTAAGAAAATTTGTAAGTAATCAAAGGGTTTAATTTATCTAAAAAATCAGAATTAAAAATATCCTATTCTCAAATGAAAAATTATGCCTGTTCACATCAACAAAATATCCTGTGTTTTAACATAAGTAGGAAAATATTTAAATTATTTCATAAATAAAATTATCTATAATATTAATAAACAGAAGGTATATACAAGAATACAGTTCATGTGCTCATTTGTTTGTATTATATTGAATACGTTAAATTCAAGTCCCGTGTCCCATTTACGTATGCAACTGCAATTGAAAAGACATATCACGCAAGTCCAAAAGCGAAATAACAATAAACCATTACTAGATATTGATAGAATTAAGTAATTAAAAAATCATGCGCCTAAAAATGAAACACTATTACATTCCATATAATCAAATTAAAACGCACGAAAATTGGCATTAAAATCATTAAGACAAATATCAGAAATTCACATATTTGTTTACTTTAGTAATTATTAAAATTTATGCAGAGTCGTTTTCCTACTTTTTTGTTATAATTTCGTCTCCTTCTCTTTCCGAAAACTTGAATGATATTCCTTAATATTACTTATGGTTATTTATTAATGCTTAAGAAGAGAATGTGATCTGTATTTGAAGGAGTCTTAACAAAAAAATTTAAAAAATTCAACAATATAATCAATAGAAAACTTGAACTATTGTATATACATTTATATTTAAGAAAAATATTTTAGCATTTAGTGTGAAACGCATTTCCTGTATGATAGATTCTTAAGCGAAAAATTTGTATAAGGGAGCATTAGATAAAGAATTATATATAAAATTAAATCAACAAATAGAGCAAAATATTCATACGGTTTCGTGTTAAATAATGTTCGCGAAACAAATGTTATTTGACACTAAATGTTATAAGTAATTTGTTTAATTAACTGGTTGTACAATGAAATTAAAATTCATTAACTATCGAACGACACAGATAACTCTATCATATTAAGGTGTTAAATTTAAGCAAGTAATTAAATTCTGACAATTTTGCTAAAATAGTTAGAGTAAATAAATAAGAATGTTAACAGGATGTATTGAAAGTATAAGAGTAATTCCTCATTTATTGAGTTATAAACAATTGTTAAATAAATCTACCTTTTAAAAGTACTACGAAATACAGCTTATAAAATAAAGTAAACAATCAATTTAATCAATGAAATTCTAAGAGAAATAAAGCAAAATTTGTAGTTTAAGTAAATGTTTCTACAAATAACAGCATAAAACTGTTAAGTGAATTAAAATAACGCTTTTTTGTCACAAATTCGTTATTGGATGGGTTATACCATCTTTATTTTCAACAATCAAAATTTTCTTAACTGGCAAAACAATTAAATTTTCTATTACACACTTTTTTAATTTCAAGCAATAGCATTATTCAATAATTTATGGCTTACAAAGTTTGCATTCATTAAAAACATTTATAAAAATTTCGTTGATGATTGGCTGATTCTCTGTAATTTTACTTCAGATATTATTATTAAACTATTATGATAATAAATTAACATCTGAGTAATTCTGTAACTTCTGTGAATCTCCAAAATTATTTTATTTAAGCTTCAAATTCCCATTTAATTTTTTCAGTACAAAAGAAAAAATTTATAATAGGAAAACTATTTGGCTTCATTTGAGTTGAATTAATCAAAAGATCACAAGTTCCATTTATTGTATTCTTGTCTAAATTGCAACAGCAGTTGTAAATGATAGATGCAAGTGTCTATTAGTGTCTATATGACAGCTTATGTTTTCGTCACACTAATTGCGTCATACATGATGAGTCAATTGAAAAATCAGTAATTAACCAAGATTTAAAATGGTAGCTTTTACTTCTTGTTAATAACAAACTTATTTATAGAAAGTGATGAGATAATATTTTGTTGAAATTTTGATTCTCAATGACGCTTTTCTTAATCTTTTATAATACCATTCAAGATAAAAAAATATATAATAACAAGCATTTTAATTTTTAAACCATCATTATTAACAAAGAAATGATTCATTCCACTTAATAAGTGAGTTTGGAAATGCAAAGTAACTTTATTTTATAAATATAATATGCGACATATATTTATAAATGAGAGTTTCTTAGCCTTTCTGCCATTTCTTATATTTGACAAATTGTTATGTGAAGCCTTATCAAAACAATTAATTTAAAAAAAGGAAAAAAATAACTGTAAAAAGCACAAAGGAAAGATGATTTGATGTTATATATATAAAATTACTAAATTCGTGCGCGCGCAAAAATGTAAATGGCTTTAAATAATGTAAAAAAAAAAAAAAAGAAAAAACTTTTAAATTAAGAACATGAATATTTTTTGGCAATGTGCATTTTCGGACGAAATAATATTTATAATTTAATTCAAGATTAAGTTACACAAACTGTAAGTTACATATTTAAGAAGGATTAAATTTTTAACATCCCCTCTCAACTAAACCAATGATTAGAACGACAAATGGGACAAATTGATGAATTATTAGAGAAACAAAATTTTAACCAAAAAATGTAAATGAATTTTTAATTGACCAATGTAGTCCTACAATAAATGCATTTTAAGTCACAAGTAATTAAAATTTACTCAGCACCATACACAGTACATAAAAATATAAAAAAATGGTGCAATTCATTTTAGTGCTTCGCCAAAGAGGCATTCTTAATGGAACTTCGACCCACCCGATGCGGTGAGTGAACGTCGTTGCGTAATCCAGTCGAGAGGTGCACCACAAGGCCGAAGCCAAGGTTCAGGTGGTCGCAAAGGTCAAATGACTGAAAGAACTCCCAGCAAGTGGTGGGGTGACCCAAACCACTATAAAAAAGGCTCTAAGTGATGAGGCGAGTGAGACGTTCATTGGAACTCGCTCTGACTGGAAGATGGAGGCCAATTTGGCCTATAAAAATTAAAAACAGACAAGGTTACAAAACAGCATGATGCAAGATAAAATACAAACAAGGTTACAATACAGTATGATACCAGATTAAATACAGATAAGAAATTTTACATATGTACAGAGAACAGAAGAGGTGGAGTCAGCCAGTGAATTGGTAGTGCATCTCTTGCAGTAAAATCTCCTGGCTTCCCTTCCGGAAGCCTTTGTTGGGGAGGAATTGTGGGGCTCTATCAGCTCTGGCAGAACTTAGGAAATGGCGTGTCCTGACATCAGCATAGTGCTCACAGTCGAATATGAGGTGATTGACGTCTTGAGTCTCTCCGTCAGTAGGCAGATGTCATCTTGTCCATGGGATCGTCTTCTATAGGTTCCAAAGGAACCATGACCAGTGAGGAACTGGTTGAAGTAGAAGTCTGCAGAGATTCTTTTTCTAGATACTTTAGGAAAGAATGAATAGAGTCTCCTGGTCTTGGTGGAGCACTTCCATAGATGTTGCCATCCGTGCAGTTCGTCTATATTTGTAAGGGTGATAAGCTGTTGCCTGCTGAGTCGGACTGTGATTCCAATATCCTCATTTGTGTTTACGTCTTTGGCGGCTTTATCCGCTTCCTCGTTGAAACGGATGCCCACATGTGCTTTTACCCAGTGAATGGTAAAAGTTTGGGGGTTGTTCGTGAGAATCTCCCTAATGTCGCTGATGACGTCACTATTGATGACTGTAGCAGAGAGGGCCGAAAGCACAGATTTAGAGTCTGTTTGGATGTGGCAGACCGGAACATTATGTTCCAGAACGTATTTCATGGTAAAAAGAATGGCAGAAGCTTCCGCTTCAAATACCGTTGCGTCATCATTCAGTCGGACTTTGGTGCTCCAGATCACAACTTCGTTGCAAAGAATAATGGAGACACATCCTACTCTGTTGACAATCTTGGAGCCATCGGTGTAGGCAAAATGGTCAAGATGGTTAGGGACATACCACGCAATGGATGGTATAATAGTTGAAAGGTATTAAAAACCCATTATGTATAACCATTTCCGAAAGGTATATGTATGGTATATTTATAATATTTGGTATATTCATGTCATGCAAAAGCGGAAACAAGAAATTCTTAAGCTCTCATCACATCAAACATGCATGGAGAGAAAAGCCGAATTACCTTAACTTTCAATTCCAGCTGTTTATAAGTAACAGGAGTTGAATCTTGAACTTACTTTTCAAACATCACAATCCTAAAGCTAAGCCACAGTGAACTCTTAATACTGTTTTAGTAACATTTTATTGCTTGAGCATTTTTTAGAAATAATATTATATTTACTGGACTAGAGATAATTCCACAAAACGATAAAGTGGTGTTCTCACCTTATCGTGGTGTTGTGGTTTGCGTGTGTTGTCGATCCCGAGAGTTATGCCGGCGGTAGCTTAGCTACTGGCAGAGTCACTCAAGCCCGACAGGTCGGAGGGGAGGCACCAGACAAAGAGGAACACCCTGGTCCTCCAGGTTGGGGGTTGAGCATAGGATTGACAATTCTATCCTGTAAAAAAGCCAAATGTTACGAAATCCAATGAACACAAACCCAGACTGCCTACTCGAAGACGATCTGGAAAACGTTTAAAGGATTTGAAATTTGGATGCTGGAATGTTCTTTAACTAAAAACTATAAAATTTGCAGGAAACATTTGCGGCCTAGACCCCTCCACCCTGACATACAAAATCTCGCATTACAAACCCATCGGGAAAATACCAAGGGGTCGGCCTAAACTCAGATGGTAGGATGTGGTAAATGATTATCTTAGCATTGTAAAATAGAAGAACTGGAGGTCTGTCACCAAGCAAAGGCTGGTGTGGAAAAGTGTTCTAAGGAAGGCCTTGGCTCACCCGGGCTTGTCGAGTCAATAGAAGAAGAAGAAGAGATAATTATTTTGTATATACTTAACCATGTAAAACAAAGTTACTGATCTATTAGACACTTGTTCGTCCTATTTTGACCTACGCTTCGGAGACCTGGACTTTGACAGCAAGTGAGGAGAGGCTGTTAAGCCCGTTTGAGCGCAGGAGGTCTTGGGAAAAAATGGTACCTGGTGCAGAAGATACAACACAGAAATCTACCGATTGTATAAAGAGTAAGACGATATGCATCACATTAAAATAGGCCGTCTTAATTGGATTGGGCATGCTATCAGAATAAAAGACAATTAAAACCTTATGGGAATTTTCTTAGCAAAACTCATCAGCACAAGAAGAAGAGAAAGACCCAGGCTGAGATGGGTGCGTACAGTCAAAGAAGACTCTAGGATCCTACTAACTAGAAAATTGGAGGAGTTTGGATGCCAGCAGAGGTCATTGGAAGAAACTTGTTCAGAAGGTCTTGGCCCATTCTGGGATGGCAACACATAATGATAATATGTAACCCTGTTTCCACACATATCTAATTTAACAATATTAGATCATTTTCATTACAATAAAAATGTTTCATCAAAAAATATAAAAATTCTAACCTTGGGAAAAAAATTTTAGATGGAAAGTTGAAATTTTCATCAGACAATCTGTGATTTCTTGCATAAAATTCAGTTACAAATTTAAAATATTTAGTAAATCAAAAGAGAACGATTTCAGAAATGTATAAATCTCCAAAAGGTTACCAACATATATTCCATTTTTATATTTTTTAATTTTTAAAATATTTTTTTTACAGTTTGATTTACCATGATTATTAAGAAATAACTTTTCGTTGTGATTATATATAATTATATGAGCTAAGAATTAGAATACAATAATTTTGCAGAATACTTATTTCCCAATGCTGAGGTATTGATTAATATCATAAAAATAAAGAAAACAAATGAATTTTGAGCTTTTTACTTTTAGAGCCTTTCATATCAAAATTCATAAAAAAATATATGATGCATATGTATTGGCAATAAAATTTAAGCATCAAGATCATATCTAGAGACTTTTCGAAATCTCATCGTTGCCGGAAGTTTCGATTTGTTTGAAAAATCTGTAAATTTCATAACTCATACAAATATAAACAATTTTTAATCAGAAATGATATCATATAAATTAAAAATTTTATAATTTTTGTATTTCATTTAAATCTAAAAACATTTCCTTAATGTTTAACCATTATCACAATTCATTTTAGTACTCGTCGGCTTTAGTACTTGTCAACAATATTTAAGATTATGCAAAAAATTCAAATTTTTGAAAAAATCCACCTATACTCATGTGTTTGTAGATTTCAACTCGTTTTTATAACTTCATAAGAATAATAAAACTACTCAGCAGCAAATATTTATTATATTTAAATGATGTGCTTAGTTCTTAAATGCATGCTTATAATCATTTCATAAATTATTATATTTTTACAACAAATAAGCTTACATTTATATACAAGCTTCATCTAACTGTTATTAATTATTAAGTTTAACATTTATTTTTGCATAAATCTAATTAATGCTTTCTTTAACAGAAAGTAAACGAATAAACGTTACAATTATACATTTAATCTTTGATAATGCTGTAATTTAAATAAGATAATAAAAATATTTTTAATTATTCAATTATATAATTATTTCTAAGCTCAGTCTACTCATAAAAGACTTTAATTTTTAAGATGAGATTCTTTTATTAATTAATCATCATAAAGATATGCATCATTTAACATGAAATGATAATGAACAAAAAGGAAAGGTGGATGGTTTAAGAAAATAGAAAATTAATCGTAAACGCGTTTATTTTTTTAATAAATTAGTCATTAATGTATCTTATTATACAAAAATTAAAAAGAAGTAAAAAATTCATGCATTAATTTTTTTCAATGAAATAAAACTCAAAATATTTTTCCTAGTATTGTGCAATTGTTATAAAAATTACAAATAATATTTTACAAAATATTTAATAAGTTAATTTAAAGTAAAAACTCTCACTAAGTTCAAAATTTAAGCAGATGTTTAATATATATATTTTAAAATACATTAAAATTTCAAAGCATTTTATTTTAAAAGATTTTTGCGTTCTTAAGATTAAGAGCTTATAATCTTTTTAATTATTTGTATAGAAGTCTCAATATTATTTAAACTTTGTAAACTGCATTTCAAAGTGAGAATAGGAATCTTTTCTTAAACTTATTTTAATAAAACATCACTAATGTTAAAGAAGTTTTGCAATAATATGAATCACCTTAATCTATATTTTATTTTAATCCAAGTTTTATTTAAATACCAAGCATTGTTTTAATTTTATATTTAATATTTCTGAATTTTTTGAAGTAAAAAAAAATTGCAATTTTTTCTCATTCATTATCATTATTATCAATATTAAGAAAATTGGCATTGATGATATTTTGAGCTTTACGATTAGAGTTTGAACAAAGAAATACCCTAAAAAAATATCGATCTTTTTGCTCTTAAAGTTGTTAAATGAATAAAGTTGAAAAAGCACCAATAAAAACGATGCAAAGGAGAAAAAAAAAACAAATTTTATTTCAGTCAAACCAAAAACAACTCATTAACGCTCTTTTTCTCGGACAATTAAACTTTCAACTGTGAAATAAACATTTGCTTTTCCAACGTGGGTGATTTCTTTTGTGCAGTTTTAGTAATAAGTTTATAAATGAATAAGTAACGAGAAAAAAGAAGAAAAAAATTAATAGCAAGTTCAGATTTATTTTGCTGCACACGTTCCCCCATTAAAACGAATTTTCTGCGTGCGTATAAGCAGTACAGCCGCATGCTGTTTTCATATGATACTTCCTGTGCGTGTAAAGATAGAAGAGTTTGGTTGAAAAAACAGAATTAAATTACTTTAACCCAGGGAATGTTTTCTCGGAAAAACAATTAAATAAGCTTCCCTGGAATCCCATGGGGATGTTTACACTGAAATCTTATTAGTTACCTGCACGAGTAAGAAGTTAATTATGATTTATCGAATCTTTAAGGGTTCTTTACAGTTAACTTTGTATACTGAAGACTACCAAACCCAATGCGATTAAGCTTAATGTTCTTCTACTTGGGGAATTCAATACCATGGATTTGAGTTTGGTTTAACTGGCTCAATTTAAGGATTTTCTTTTCTTAGATTCACGTGACTTACCTATTTATTTTCAAACATTTTTCTAAGAAAATATATCTCCAATTATTCTCAATAACCTTGATCATCGCTTAAGAGACTTACAGTTTCTGATTTAAATTCCTGATTAATACAATAATGTCATAAATTATTATATTTGTTAATATAAAATTAATTTAAGCACTTTGGCCAATAAGCAAAATTGAAAATCAATGTATAAAATCTAGTAGTAATTGTTATGGGATCCAACTGTGAATCGCCCTCTAGTGGCGAAATATAGTATTAAATGTTATATGGGACTTGAAATAGAAAGGCCATGTATAATAAGCTTGTAATCAACTTCTACTCCTTCTGTATTAATTATGAAAAATAATTGACTGGTGTAATTTGTGATACCCTGCGTAACAGTAATATATTTGTATAAATAACAGTGATTAGTACATTCATGTGTGCATTCTCATTAAATTTAACCTTATTTGTTGATCTTATTTTTTTATCAGTTGTTTATTTCTGTAAAAAGAAAGCTACTCACACATCTTATCAACTTGTAATTTTGAACTACAGTCAAAGGATTAAGTTGACACTTGAAAGGTATTAAATTCTAACCCTATATATAACAAATTATAGTGGGGAAAGCAATTATAAATTTATCGGAAAAAAAATTTTAAAAAATCGAAAAGAAAGCATTGCTCAACAGTAGAAACTTCTTATTGGTAATAACACTTCACTGAGACAGACATTTACAGTTTGAAAAGCTATGTAATATGAAATTCATGATATTTATATGATTTACACTACATACACACAGAAGACTATTCTATAAATAATTAATCTTAGATTCATTTTCCAATTGGCCAATTGTTCTCACAAAATAATATATTTTCTTACTGCTTTTTCAAACTTTTTAATAACCATAAAGATGCTAATTCCCTGTAATTAAGAAGGACGTTATTAAATTAAAAGCGAAATAAATGTATCATAAAATATTTTCCATTATTTTCTCAGTGGTAATCCAAACAGTGTTACACTAACTCTCAAGTATTACAAATAAAATCAGAACATTAGTAAATTATCTGAGAAATCTTATAATAGTTTTTTTTTCTAATATAGATATTTAAACGATGTTATCGTTTACAGAATCTTATTAAATTAATTCAGTGAAACAATGGTTAATTGGAAAATTATGATCCGTATGTTTTGTCTGGTTTGCTTATCGCTCACTTGCAATTTTTTTCACACAAGTGTGCACTCATTAAAGTGGGATATTCAGTTTATACTGTAGATTCTGAATATATAGCAAAAAAAAAAAACATTCAAGCTCTAGGTAGAAATGCAATCCATGAGTTGTTGAACCGAAAACTTTGTACTAACCATTCAGTTGTTTGCTCTCAGATCTTAATTCTTAAATTTCATTGATAAATTAAATGAAGCATTCAACAATATATTATAGTGGTATAACTATCATCTTAATAAAATTTTTCTTCTTAAATTTACCTCCATTAAATCATTTTTATTATGTTTTAATAAAACATGAAATTAGTCTTATCAATGATAGTCCAGAAGTGGCCCTTAAAAATTACCATACGACTATGAATTTTAATCAAGGTGATTGATTAAATAATTTATTTAAGATAGAAATGTCTAAATGTAAAAATGAGTGCTTTTTGTTTGTGAAATTTATAAGAGATAGTTTACTAAATTAAAAAAGAGGTCTATTAAATTCATTCAGTGGAAACCATTCCTCCTTGTAGCACAGATTTAATTATAAATATATACCTTTCTGTATCATTTTTGATTTAATAAAAATTATAGAGCATATTTTAATAAAAATTTTCTTGTGATTGTTCGAGCTTTCTAATATTTTAAATAAATACATTTCATATACAGTCCATATAGTACATTGCTGTAACTGGTACTTCAAACTTAAAATTTAATGTATCGTAGAATATTTTTACAGTAAAATTTATATGAATATTACCTGAATTGTGTCATAGTGCAAAATCTTAAAACTGCCGTGATAAATAGTCGAAATAATCTACAGTTATAATCTAATTTAAATTCTGTTTTATTTAGTTAACTCATTCTAAAATATATTAATTTCGGATTTACTACCTGAAATATATTGATTTATTTAAAGTATAATAAATATGTTCTTCGAGATATGTGTTGAGGACATATATGCTCATAAAACTCACGTGACATTAATTTACGTACATTTGCTTACAGTTGAAGAGAGAGTCTCTAGTCATGCAAATATTTTCAAATGTTTCTATGGAGGATTAAGTCATACATTTATTTGTGAATTGCATGCACTTCCCATGAACATTTCTCATCGTTTAAATGAAATTTGGTTTGAATGTTTTTTATCATATATTTTTCTTGAAAACTTGTTGCTGAGCTAACAGCTGAATATTCAAAGATATGATCATTAATTCAAAACGTTGAAAATTCAAATTTTCCATTTCACTCGAATTGTTTACAATGGTTCGGAATCTATTTTGAATTTCTGATATCGATCAAATTAACAATCACAAACAAAAGGAGAACAATACAGCAAATAAATTTGCATATCTCGAAAAAATTAATTTTCTTATAAAAAATAACTAATATTGATAAATAAATCTAAGCTCTATAGTAGTCATTAAATTAGATTAAGTGCTTACTGCATCTCAAAAGAAGAATATTTGAACAACATTCGTCTTCATAGTAATTTTTGTGGTAGGTTCTTATTGAGTGTTGTGAGTAAATTGATAATGGATAAATAACAGATTACACAGAACAAACATTTTAATAAATGTTTGTCCTGTGTAATCTGTTGATGTTAATACATCACATAAAAATAAACTAACAAACATAAACAGGAGAGTAACGCAAAATATTGTTTTCCATCTCTTGTTTTTCATTCTTTTCTTTTCGTATCAAGTTCGCAGCTCAACCTGCGGCCAAAATCACTGACTCTAATTAGAGACTTAGAGATTCTAATTAGAATCAAAGCATCTAATTTCAGAGAAACCAAAGTTTCTAATTAGAAATTCTTCATTCTAATTCAGAACTTTCTAATAATTTGCAACTGGAGAATGATTGTAAAATTCATATTTAAGAAAATATAACCAATAAATATTGATATGATACAAAATATTTAAGATTTGTTTTAACCAAAGATCGCACATTTTAATACTTCAAGTAGAATATTAGCGCTGATTCTATAGATGAAATTTGAATAATCTTATTTTGTGCAACAAAGTTTCACATTTCTAGGAATGGGATAATACGCTAAGATAGGACTTCTGGGAAGGAACAAACGTAAAATAGGCATGATTTCAAACTAAGAATATGAAAACTGTAATAAATATCTAATTCAAATTTTGGCATCAGAAATATTGTAACATTTACAGTAATTCATTAATAACATAATTTTTGTCAAAATACAGTCCCTTAATTCCTCTCCGATTTTTGCGATTTTTCTTATAAGTAAGACATATAAATTAATATATTCAATATACATAAAATCTCTCTTTAGAATCCTTGTTGGAATAATTTTGTAGGAACTATAATTGCTTGGTCAGTAAGCATGTCATTGAAATTTAAATGTAATATTTTTTTAATTCACGCAATCTACTGATTTTTAAATTATAACACATTTTTATCATAATTGTAATAATCTCTTATTGATTTTTATAACTAAATATGTGTATCAGCGTATGTTGCAGCGTATCTCTATTTTATATCTGAAAATGAGCTTTCAGTTAAAATTAGCGCAATGTGAAATCTTTCATAATGTAATATTCCTTTATTGACACATACACTTTTCGGTATATATTTCTCTACAGGCACACAAAAGTATGATACTGCTTTTCAGAATATAAGGTCATAAATTCGATTGCAAAAATTATTGAATATTAGGTGATAGAAAGGCTAAAGTGAATATTACGTTCACAGTTCACCATACGCAAATTTGGAGTTCATTATGGGCTGCTAATCAAATTCCAATACCTACGTCTCGTCTTTTTTACTAAAACATTTTCGCCAATTGGCGAGGCAGTATCGTAATGTTTACTTTTACCAACAGATGTTGCTCTTTTAATGGGACGTTTGTGAAGTGGGATCTTGAGGGTTTTCTAGATTTTCTATTTTGTGACAAGTGTGCACAATTCATTGTCGATGAAAAAAAAGTGGATATTAAAATGTTTTTCCTGATACGCTGCTCCAAATCAAATTTATAATATTTATTAAAAAATTACTATAAAAATGCAGTTCCAAAATTATTTTTTCAAATCTTTATGTTGTTGTTTAACAAAATGATACGGCTTCAAATGATTCTTATATCATGTCAAATATTTATGCATTATTTTTATAAAAAAGAAATCTTGATTATGAAACTGAGTAATAAATATATAACTAAAGAAATGTTTTATGACTTAATTTTTCTACTTCAATATTCATTATAAATAAAAATTCCTCATTATAAAAAGCGAGAAATCTATAAATTTATTATTAGTATTAGCTTCAAAATGGAAGTCCATAGTTTTTAACCATGAGTTTTATAATAATTTTTTTATTTATTTGAAATTCTGAAAATTTGTTTAAAAGGAAATTAACGAAAAGAGATATAAAGTTCATAATATGTTAAGCAAGAAAATATAACCACACACACAACGTGATTATTATTAAATATTTCAAAAGAAGATATTAATTGCTTATGAAATTAAACTAGTTTGAGAGAAACATAAATGAAATATTTTATCGTACTTATTCTAGATAAAAAAAATCTTAAAAATTCTCAGCATTTCACGAACTATATGTCATAATTTTTTTTTATTTATAATTGTTATTAAAATACATTTGACAAATTAGAAAATTCTAAAACTTGTGTGTATTTCTACAAAATTTAAAAAAAACTAAATCACTTTTGAAATGAAAATAAAATTTTATTTTTAAGAAGATAAAAATAAAATTTTAGTTTAAAGAATTTTAGTTTTAAGAATCAGAAAAGTAAAATGCATCCCAAGAGAATTTTGAAATCCAATTTTCTATTTCTGTTATGAAATTCTTTTGAATTTGTGAATATTTTATCACTTTTTTACTATAAAAATGCAGTTCCAGAATTATTTTTTCAAATCTTTATGTTGTTAACTAACAAAATGATACGGCTTCAAATGATTCTTATTATTTAGACTAAATTCATTTACGTAAAAATATTTATTTAAAAAAATAGAAATCTCAAGTAGGGTATATATATAACATATAGTTTCCCAATTTTACTATTTCCAAGTAAATTCAGTTATAACTACAAATTTTACTTAATATTTATACAATAGCAAGAAGAATTGTATGGAAAAAAGTTTGAATCTTCTTTTTTACTCTAATTAAATTCATTTTCAAATTAAGTATTTGCTTTTTAAGAATAAAAAAAATTCAAAAATTATTTAATTTTTAATTTTTAATAAAATTTATGATTATTTAATTTTTAATAAAATTTATTCTTTATTTCCCCTAATTTCTAAACAAAGTCAGATATTACAATAAAAATCACTTGATACATAGGAAACAAAACGACAATTGACTTCACAAATTTCCCGTTACTATAGTTAAATTCATTTACGATGAAAAAGTAAATTTAAGAATAAAGAAACTCGGGCATAATTAAACTCCTATTTTATATTTTTAATTTCCAAATGAAATTAACTATAACAACAAAATTGACTTGATACTTATTCAACAATGCAAAATCTATATTAAAATGGTTTTACACATTGAATGATTAAATTAATTTTTAGAAGAAATATTTTCATTTAAATATGATCGATCAAATATGATTTATGAAGTATAAAATGTATTTTTTACAAGTTTATAATATCACAATATTATAGTAACGCTAATTTGAAGGTTATATTTTGTAAGTAAATTTTCATCGAAATATCCATTGAATATTGATAAATTCAGCTATACCGGATAAAATTGAAGCATTTAATATTTTTAAAAAGGATGGGAATGTATAAAATCCTTTCGAATTTCTTACTTTTCACTCCTATATTGATACCTTTGATATTCCCTAATGACTTTGATTATTACTTATTTCATTATATAAATAGGATGAAAAAAACAGTAATATTTCTAAAAAAGAAATATTTTATAGAATCCCGATGTAATTCGAGACGTCCTTCCCTGGAAACTTGGCCAATCTATCACTGCTTTTTGTGAATCACTACGCTCAACACTATCTAATTTTTTTCCTCTCTATCACTTTTTTAATACTTTTTGGATGTATTCCTCTCCCCTGATTTCGAAGACTTACGAAATACGTTTTACAGATAAAGAGAGATTCTTTTTTTACTTCTACAGCAGGTGTTTCTGAAGAAGAAAATTTTCGAAAAATGATTGATTGAGTAAACCGAGATCGATCTTTTATACCAAAGAAAATTTTTCTTCAGCGACGAGCTTGTATCCGATCGCTATTTTTCTTATCTTAGAATTTTATACTTTATTCTAACATCGTGGATTACTCTTTCCAATGAAAAAAATAAAATAAAATTTATGATAAGTAATTTTTGCAATTTAAACTTTAAAACATGCGAAAACTTTTGATATCGGCATCCGTTTTTCTAATTTTATACTCTCGCTTACTTAAAGTACAACATTTTTCTAAAATTTTACTGAAATTCAAAGTGAATATATGACAATTATAAAGCAACACACAATATTCTATATTTGCACGTAGTATCTGTTGACAAAAATAATTATAGATTTAATAATTTACATTGTTTATGAAATGTAATATTTAATATTCTCCATATTTTAAAGGAATTATATTTAGTATCTATAAAAATTTTATTTTCTATACAATAATATTAATTTTTATAAGGCATTTATTATATTGAATTTTTGGTATTTTTCCATTATACCTCTCCTTTTTAGCCTAAGCAGGTTTTTTTACGAAGAAGTAAAAATAATATAACGTAGATACGATCATTTTATTGGCTCAGAATCTTATTTTAAATTTAATACTTACTAAATTGAACTTTGTTACAAAATTGAATAAAAAAATGGTAAACAATGGTAAACAAGATAAATATTAAATAAAGCTAAAACTAGCTTGTGTGTGCAAAAGATTACTTAGTGATAATTTTGTCAGTTAAAAAAAGCATTACGGTCACAAATCTCCTAGAGCAAAAAACAACTATCTACAGCAAAATTTAATTGCGTCTCATTGAAAAAAAAGTTACTGTTACATTATACTTACTCAATCATTCACCGATGTGATTGCTTAAGCTGTTTCCACCAGAGGTACGCCCCCAACTTGTCTAGTGGTCAGCGTGCCTGACTGCGTATGGGGAGGTCCTGGCTTCGATTCCCAGTTCGGGCATGGATGTACTTTCTCTCTCTATCTATCCTGTCTTTGTCCTTTCCTTGTATGAATGTGGTCTGAATGGTTGCCTACCCTATAAACGGGTACCTATGGCATGTGTGTACTGAGGAAGTCGGACTCCACACCAAAATATGGTTCAGTTGGAAAAGTGGAGCAGCGCACACCATAATGCCAGCCTAGCTAGCACACAACAACAACCAGAGATACATTTGTGTTTAAATAACTTTTATCAATAAGTGATAATTTTTTCGTTTATAAAATGTAAGGAAATTGTATAATTTTTCAGTAGCTTCTGAAAACGTTAACATATGCATGCTACAAATGGATTATTTATGACAATAATTTGCGATTTTTTTCTTTCCCATTATGGCGATTATCGAAAGCAGATGTATAATGGAAAAATGCAGAATTCTTTTAAAGAACTTTGAGGAAGAGTGTCCTTGAATGAAAATTTTAAGAAACGTAATGCTAATATATACAATATAAGTGATTCAAAAATAAAAATTCAATATCAGAAAGTCATTAAATAATTTCTTGGTACTTCTTTAATAATGAAAGCTTTTCTCTGTACATATTCATAATGTATATTTATAATAAAAAATCTTGTTTTTGTTAACCAATTTTTTCTGGTATTGAGTTTAAATAATACAAGTAATACTATAAGTGTTTTTAGATGAATAATCAAATTATACACCCCATAAGCAGTAATTAAGTATACTGGCAAACTATTAAAAATATTTAATAAAAATTAAATTAACTATATTTTTTCTCTCTTCCTTCCTTTCTTCCTTCTCTCTTTCTAATAGTTTTATTTTGTAATTAATTATTCATTTTTTATAGAAAAATTATTTATTACTATGTTTTACTGAATCTGCACGGAATTTTTTTTTACAGTTTTAGCGATATTTTTTATGATCCATAAATTAAAATAATGTTTAATCATAAGAATATATATATATATAATTTATATGCACTTTACCTTACTTTATAAGAAACAACAAAACTCTGAAAATTTTGCTTAATACAAAAATTTATTTTCTTTTTTCTCCCAAAATAGAAATTTGCTTGCGTTACTATCCGTTTTGTTTTTCTTTTTTTCACGTTTTTTTTCTTAAATTTATGTTAATAATATATTTTATTAACTGCAATTTGTGTTTTTAGAATAAAAATGATTTATAGTATTGTAGAAGACATGTTTTAATTAATGTTTATTCAGGAACAGGATATAAATTTGTGCAATTTATTCTTCTCCACTGGAAAATGTTGAAAACTTATATCTTAAGGAAAAACGAAACACTCTCGTAAGTAATAAGAACTGGATAAAATATAAGAACCAAAAAATTAGCATTTTTAAAAAAATAAATGGGGAAAAATTTAGCACTAGCTACTTCCAAGCAAACTTTTATTTTTAAAATGTATTTTATGGTTATTTTTCAAGTCCCTTTAACATTGATTTAAAAAATTAAAAGATTTAAAGAGTTTTATTAAAAACACGTATTATTAATGAATAATTTCAAAAATAACTGCTAAAGTTAAAAAAATATCTCGAGTATATTTATGTATGTCTGTAAAGTTTATAAGTTTTAAAATGCTGTTCCATTGTGTAGGATAAAACGTTTAACCAAGAAGATTGTATAAATATTAATTTTGAAGTAAAATCATCAGAAGTACTAATTAATACAATAATTGAGAAATAGTAATTTTTTTGTATTGATCTTATCTTTTGGTTGGTTAGTTGGTGTTGTATCCATGGGGAGAGCTATAGATGACCATGAGTGTGCAGAACCTGGCTATCTACTTGATGATGTTGTTAGTTGGTGTCATATCCATGTAGAGAGCTATAGATGACCATGAGTGTGCAGAGCCTGGCTATCTACTTGATGATGTTGTTAGTTGGTGTCGTATCCATGTAGAGAGCTATAGATGACCATGAGTGTGCAGAGCCTGGATCTACTTGATGATGTTGTTAGTTGGTGTCGTATCCATATAGAGAGCTATAGATGACCATGAGTGTGCAGAACCTGGCTATCTACTTGACGTTTTCGAAGTATAGAATTTTTTCACTGTCGAGTAGAGAAAATTCCCCGATCTGTGTCAGAAATCTCAAAATGGCAAGGTTGTCAAAAATGTGCTTTAGTGTTAAATGAATATTATCTGTATTAATGCAGAGATGGTACATTCGGCTGCCATCTCTCTGCGGATCTTCATATCTTTAAATTTACCTGTTCAAAGGCGAGTGATAGTTTCAGGGAGGTCTTTGTTTGCGTTTATTTCACAAATCTGGGAATCTATTTTAATGGTTTTTCCTCTTATATGGTATCTTGCAATCCCATTCTCATCATCACGAGTGACTTTGAAGGTATTTCCGTCATTGAATTTTCTTCCTTTATTGGCAAATTGATCTGTCTCTTCATTTCTAGGGATCCCAACGATCTTTTGCTTTTACACGAGTAAATATTAAGATAAATAAAACAATTCTAAATTTTTTTCTGTTATTATAAAGTATGAAATTAGACGATGCTTATAGCGAATATTTCTTTATTATAAACACAAGAAAATTATATTTTTACTTCACTTTTAAAGAAGCTCTCCTAGGAAAGTCTCTCAACGCATTAAAAATTTTATCCAACTTTTTTTTGCTTATTCTGCTATTTTAGAGAAAATATGAACAGGACCTATCTTTCCTTCTGTAGAACACTTCTTCCTTTGAATCCGAAATCTCCCAAATATTAGTGGGCCGGAAACTACAGTGGCTACAGTTTGTGGCTACAGTAACGACTTCGGTCATTTTCGGTTTTGTCTTTTTTTCAGGATTTTACTGTACAAACTTTCTTTTGAATTCCAATAACATTGCTGCATCTTGCCTTACCATCAAAATTTTTAAAAAATCAGAATTGCTTATTATCGATAATTTAAAAAAATATTTTACTCTTATTTGTTTCATAAATTTGCCTTAAATTACTGCAATTTTTCAAAATAGCATTGTGAGCAAAGTTTTCTGACGGAATTTTAATATAATAGTATAAATTAATATTAGTAATCTTAGATTAGATTATTGACCAAAAAAATCTTGGAAAGGCATAATATAGATTAGTCTGATTAGTGAGATGAAATGATTTAGTTAACATTGCAATCTCTGAAAACAGATTAATATATATTATTAGTTATAGTAATGTCTTCAATAAATTATGATAATGATTCAAAAGGAGTCGAGGAAAAAATTTGAATGAATGAAATACATTCTATAAACTTCCGTGGATTTTAATCCACATAAAATTAGACTCTTACTTAAATCAATATAATGAAATAATTATATCAGTTACTAACATTCACCTTGACATTTCCTGTGTATAATTGAGTCAAAAATGCTTCGAAAATATAAACTTCATGAGAAAATGAGATCTCTTCTAAATACATAGGACTGTTTCATTTAAAATTATTGAAATCAGATATGTGAACAACTAAATGTAAATATTTTATTCATAAAATTCACGTTTTGCATGAATTACAGCAAATTTCAATATAGGATATTTTTCTCTTGAATATATCAGCGAAATAAAAGCATAGATTCATAGTAATTTCAAATAAAAATTTGTCAACCCTCACTACAAGATATTCTTTTTAGTTTTTTATAGCTTCAAGGAAGGATTATCGTTTCACAGAAAAAAATCTCATTGGCTAACTTGTCTTTAATTGTTATCTGGACTTCCAGAGAAAATATTAGATTTTTTCTAAAAATAATTTGAAACTTAAAGTCCATTTTTGTAGAATCTTCACATTTAAAATCTTAAGCACCAGCTACTTTCAGAATTTGACGAACGTTGCAAATATTGTTTACTTTCCGCCTATTGAAAACACTTTATTAATGATGCCATTTGAAATTTATGAAAAATGCATTAGTAATAAGAATAATTTCTTATATTACTCTCTTATGTATAATAAGGTTACTTTAAAATAAAATAACTTAATTAATAACTAATAGAAATAACAAATCGTATCATTAAAATTCACTATTAAAGATTTTATTCATAGATTCTATATAAACTAGCAAACGTATTTGATGTATTTGGATCTTCTAGTATAAAATTTTATAGCAAATTAATATTTATTTACAATAAAAATGACTTTAAATTTCTATATCAATCAAGTATTATACATAAAAAATATGATTTAACCAACAACTTCAATCCAACAATAGCAAGATTAAATTAATTGATGATTTTAGAGATAACCATGATAATGACTAATATGAACTATGGTAATCTTGTAAATGACACAATTCTCACATAATTTTCCTACAATTTTTCTATTATTGCATAATATTATATCAATTATTTATAAGACTTAATTTTCCATGGTAAATCACAGATTTGAAGTAAAACTGCTGAGAACACTCTTGAAATATGCTGTCACACTATAAAAAACTTTGTTTCAATTTAAAATCAAGATATCGTAAACAATATCTTAAGCGTTCATCTTAAGCATTTTTTCATTAACGATATCAAAACCAAAGAAAATAGAACTCTAAAAATTACAATGTAAAAATCTCTTTTAACCCTGAAATTTATACCACCATAAAATGTATCCAACACAAAATACTACGTGTGAATATTTTTATTCATGCATTGGCAACAGTCAAATATTGAAAAAAAAAGTGACAAATTTGAAACGGCAGCTGCAAGGAAATTCTGATTTCCATACCACGAAAAGTGGCCTGAATAAGGTGTCATGATGAACAATCGTATATATCTTCCTCCTATTCAACATGTTCCAGAAGAAACCAGATCCTTAGTTTTCCAAAGATGCCAAATATGTATTCAGTGCCAACGAAATAGCTTTTGTTTCTTTCTCGTCTCTGATGTTTTCTTCGGTAGTGAAACTTTTTCCTTCGCCTTTTGCTTACATTTCCTTCTCTCAGCTCCGAGATACGTATATTGCTTTTTCTCGCAAAAGAGATTTTTGTTTGTTTCTTGTGGCAGTTCAGTTCGAAAGCTTTGATAAACTTTGTTTTCGATTTTTTTCCTTTCTTTTTCTCTTGTTTTATCCGAACCAGTTTTGTACCATATATCTATCCTCACACCTCCATTCCGAATTTCTCTTCGAAATACTATTCCATATTTTAAGGCAGAAGAGAATTACAATACTCCATGGAATTTTTAGGAAACCAGGATGGCAAACTTGCTTTACAGTGCAAGTTTTTAAAATTCTGCCTATTCGATATAAATATGTGAAAAATGAAAGAATTCTGTCATGATAAGTTTTTAGGAATGCACTAGCAACAAACTATGCAATTGAAGTTTGAATATTCAGTTGCTTTTAGCTTGTTGGATTTCACATCATTATAATAAAATTTCAGCCTAGATATGTATAAACATAAATGTTTCTACACATCTATGTGATGACATATATATATATATATATATATATATATATATATATATATATATATATATATATATATATATATATATATATATATATATATATATATATATATATAGATTATTTCCAAATAAATTCATATTTTAGAAGCCGAGTGTTAAGGCAATGAGTATAAGAAACTCGTTTATTCCAAATAGCATTTACTTAAAGAAAAGATGAAAATAAGTTATATTTTCCATCTATATCATAACTGTGACCCTTACCGCGGTTAGCACACATCTGTGTGTTGTTTCTTACTATAGGGAGTTTATATAAGAGATGCAACGGGGTTGTTAAATGTATAAGAAATGTCTTAGAATTCACTAACAACGGTGTTTCAGTACCTCAGTGCAGGGTAATATAAGAAAATTTTCATGAATTAAGAAATGTATTAAATAGCTCCAATTTATTACTATATATATATATATATATATATATATATATATATATATATATATATATATATATATATATATATATATATATATATATATATATATATATATATATATATATATATATATATATATATATATATATATATATATATATATATATATATAGATAGATAATAATTACTATTTATTTTATTAGATGAGATAATTATTAAACTAGGAGGAAAAATAATTTAGAAATTAAAACATTTAATGGTTTAAAAATAAATTTTAACAATTTAACAGTTTTATTCGATATTGTTTTTATTATCATCATCATGTAAAAATTCCAAAGGGCAATATTTTTCAATTTCATTAATAAATTCTAATAATTTTTACATTTGAATTTCATATTTATTTGATTTCACATGATAAGAAAATAAAAAATAATCATTTCACAGTCTCATTACTAATAAACATCATAATTAATTTCTGAACACAACAAATAATTACAAACGTCTTTTCTGAATCAAAACTAGTACAATTAAATCAAGTGCTATGGTAGGAATAAAATTCATGGAAGCAATGATCCTGTAACAATATTACAAGTTTATAGAAAACAACACAAGAAACAGAGTTGTCTATCTTTTATATTCCATAGAAGCCATAAAAGTAATGCTACGATAAAAGCAAATTCATATAACACTTTTAGGAAAGGGATTTATATCGTGATGAAATTCCCAAAATAACTGAACAGCTAAGCGTATGAAACTAACTGTGGTCCAAATGCTGTTGAATCAGCAGCAAATGTCTTATTCCTTTCAACAATCTGTTTCTTCCATGGGAATAAAGAGATAACATTATGATAAAGCTTTATTGTGTGCCAGCAGATATCCTGTTCAAGAGATTGCAACCATGATGATTGAGGAAATAAATTGGCTAAATACCACCTTTGACACAGATATTAATATTTAACAATTCCGTAGCTCCCTCTAATAATATTTTCCTTTCAGTGATATATCGTGTAAATACTCAGGACAAAGTGCTTCAATTTTTTTGATGATATCATGAATGTCCAATCTCATTGTTAATCTTTTTCACAATTTATGCTAGTCTTAAGATTTTTATATTATTCATAATGACTAATGAGTTTTTTTATACACTTCATATTGAATAAAGGAAGTGAAAGTTGATTTCTGAGATATAAACAAGTTTTCTGTTGTTATTATTGAAAACACAATGAAACAATTAAAAATTGTTATATGATTTGCAGTTGTGTAAATTATGACTTATTTTATTCATCATTTAAGTGATATAATTAAATAGCTACGGAAGATACAGGAGAAATAAAACGTAAAATTTTTCATTTATTTTTAAATATTCATTAATTATTCTTTTTCAAATTAATGAAAATAGGTATTTCAAACTCCCATATTCTAGAAAAAAATAATAATATATTAAAAGTTTATTACGTTAATAGTTCTAATTTTTTTGCTTTGAAATGTTTCCTTAAAATGAAAAATGCATTTTGGGAGTTAAAATAAATAAAACTTTTGTTTAAAAAAAGAAATAAATTTTATATATTCCACTTTTAATATAATATATAATTTTGTAATACACAGATGCACATAAGCTTCATATTCTTGGAATAAAATTTGCAAAATATTTTACCATTTAATAATTTTAAAACTTGTTTTGAAACTTCCTAATATATCAGTATGATGAATAAAGTTTAAGCATTCCATGATTCTTTTGAAAGCTGATTTTTCCAATAACCCAAAATTATTATCAAAATTTAAGATAAATCGGCTAGAAACATATTTAAGTTATTATTGAAATCTTTATGAATTGGTCACCCAAGTTTCATTTTAAAAATATCACAACTATTTTAAAAATAATAGGTTCTTCTGAAAAATTTTGTTTAATGCCAAATGTAAATACGTATGTGGCAGAAATAACGTAAAGTTCACAAACTATAATGTAACGGTAATAATTTTTATAAAATTCTTCCAAATTTTAAATATACATTTTAAGAAGTAAAAGAATTAGTTAACTTTCACTATTTTCTTTCATTCTATATTGACATTATTTGTATTGTTCATTGGTTGTTCCTAATAATACTAAGTTCGCAGGCCATCAATATAAAAGAAATTAGAGCCAGCATTGCTTACATTTTCTTCCAACTTCAGTCTTGATTTCTATACGTATTCAACAAACGATAGTTCATAAATAATTTTAAAGTAATCTGGTGATTAAACTAATGTAATATAATAATTAAAAATATTAAATATATTATTTAATGATAAAATGCTTAAAAATGTTTATTTATTTTATTAAATTTTTGAAATAATATTTACCTCATATTTTCCTAATCACAATTTTAAACTCAAATAATAACAGAGACAGTTTTAATATTAACTCAAATATTATACTGCTTCACACACACACACAATATTAACTCAAATATTATACTGTTTCACACACACAAATTTCTGGCACATATAATGACTAAAACCTAACTCTAAAAAGGAACTATTTTGAAATAAAATTTCACTTTTTGGAACAAATGGATTATATGTATGTGTGTGTGACTGTTTATTACATATATATATATATATATATATATATATATATATATATATATATATATATATATATATATATATATATGTGTGTGTGTGTGTGTGTGTGTGTGTGTATGTGTATGTGTATATATATATATATATATATATATATATATATATATATATATATATATATATATATATATATATATATATATATATATATATATATATGTATATATATATATATACTAGGTTGGTTAATAAGTTCATAGTGTTTTACCAAAGACTTTTATTTAAGCAGAAAACAATAATTATATCAAGAAGTTAATCAACTACATATTCGCCGTTGCTGTTTACAACCTTTTCCTCCCTCTCCACCTGTTTGTTGACGCCGCTCCACCAAAAATCGCCTGGTCTGGTGTCAAAGAAGTTGTTGAGCCAGTTCTTAAGGACCTTTGGGTGTACTGGGAAATGCTCGAAAAGAAGCACAAAGTCAACAAGGAACTCTACATTGCCCAGCTACACCACGTGAATGAGGCTATTCGACTGAAAAGACCTGAACGACATGTGATCAAACCATACTCCTTCACGACAATGCCAGGCCCCCTGTTACACAAGTCATCAAAGCCGCACTCCAAGAGCTCGAATGGAAAATACTTAAGCATCAGCCATATTCTCCGGACTTTGCATCGACCGATTGCCATCCTTTCCGCTCCTTGTCAAATCATATGAATGGCGTTACCTTCGATAACAAAGAGGTCCTTAAAAACTGGCTCAACAACTTCTTTGACTCCAGACCAGGTGATTTTTGGTGGAACGCCATCAATAAATTAGTCAAGAGGTGGGAAGAGGTTGTAAACAGCAACGGCGAATATATAATTGATTAACTTATTGATATAACTATTTTTTGTTTAAATAATAGTCTTTGGTGAAAACGCTATAAACTATATATATATATATATATATATATATATATATATATATATATATATATATATATATATATATATATATATATATATATATATATATATATATATATAATATATATATATATATATATATATATATATATATATATATATATATATATATATATATATATATATATATAGAGAGAGATGAGAGACAGCTTAATTTAAATAAAAGTTATTTATTGTTTGAATAAAAATGCAACGTTATTGAGATGCACTTCGATGAAATATTTAAAAAATCTAAGCAAAATTTAGTTCAAATTTTCTTTTGTTAATAAGTACATTTTATTTTATTTCTAATGCCCAGATAGTATCAGGTTGTTCTATTTTTAAGCACTACAAGGGGTGAGTGATGGCAGCTTATATAGTAAAGCACCCCATGGGTGAGCTTTCTTTGCCCCGAAAGTGGTTGTATTCATAATTATAAGCAGGGACCAAGCAGAAGACCCACACACTTGTCCCGAAGGCCACAGAAGTACCATTTCACAAAGAGAACATTGAGATTAAAACAAATTTTACGTGTCTCAGTCGCCATTAATGAACTCGCAGGTGGGGATTCGAACTCACCCCCTTCCTATCACGTCATTGAAAAACCTAACCAACCAAACCACTGTGACTTTGAATTTTAAACATTGAATATATACTATCATGTTCTTCAGGTTACTGAAAACTTAAATATTTTACCTCAATATGACACATATTTGCTCAAAACGAGTATATAAACAATTATATTCCTTTTTAAAAGAAGCAAAGTATTGAATTCTATGAGGAAAATAATTAAAATAAATTTTTTTGTTTCTCAAAACTAATACTTATCTGAAAGTCTTAGCTGACAGAATTTCTTCAGAAATTTCTGTTTTTCAACTTATAATATTTAAAATTGCTTAATTTCTGTAAACTTGTATTTTAATCAGAAATATAAACTTCCTACCGAATTATGTAACAAAAATAAATCAAGTAATATATCAGAGTTCAGAACAGTAATTGCAACTAAAAACTGAAGAAGTCAATAAAAATTACTGAAATTTAATAATGTTTATTGTTTTAGTCTTTCTGAAAACATTTTTACTAACGGTAACCTTGTTTAATCTGTAAATTAAAAATTTTTACCTATATAAATAAAAATTCATACACTGATTAAAATTTATAACATGTTGATAAATAATAAAAAAATTGTCTGAAAACAAATAATTTTAATATTTTTTTTACAAAAATTTTAGTAATGTACATTTTAACAATCAACATCATATAATTGCTGAGAAGAAATTATAATTACAGGTTAAGGAGAAATTATTTATCTTTTCAATTTAAAAATTAATAAACACTTTAATTAAAATCCTACATAAATATAGGTAAAATTAACTTTTTCCGTTCTTCATAAAAATTCAAAAAAACTAATACACGTAAAGAAAACTGAGAAGCATCATTTTACAATTAAATTCCTATATCTAAATAAATCTATTCCTATGATAAAATGGTACATAAGACTTATTTCATATATTTGCTTTAAAATTTTTAAAATAAAGAAGCCAAATATTTATTCGGTTTTAAAATATTTTAAACTATATTTAATAAGAAATACTTAACTGAATATAATAAGAAATACTGCTTCAAGACATCACCTTAATAATTGTCAAACTCAGACAAAATCTATATAAATTTGATCCGACACCATTTGGAAGAAAAAAACATTTATTTAAGTGGTATGTCGACTTGTTTCAGAAACAAACAACAGTAAAAAAAAAGGGGGAAGCAAACAGCAGCTCACCCAATCGGAATTGGATACATCGATGTCTTCCAGATGCTTCAGCACGATTTTTGGAAGTCATCATCGTCTCAGTCACGTGGTGTACCGAAGTGCTTCCGGTCCTTTTCCGAAAACACAAAAGGCGGAAGTGACGTTGATAGATGATCGCAATATTATCAAAATCTCGGCTAGGAAAGAGGGGATTTTTCAGTTTCACGAAAGGCGGCGTTCTGGGAGAAGTAGGGAGAAGGTGAAAAAATGTGCATTGAAGGGAAATAAGGAGTAAAAAAAAAGAGGTAAAGATCGAGCTCCAATACATATTTATCCGGATACGTAGGAAACCATATTTGATGTTTATCCGATCCATCAAAATGAGATTTCATGATGCTAGTGGGGACCTAAAAACTGCACAAAATTCAAATCGGAAAAAAGGGTCTTAGATGTAAAAAGCCATTCTCTTTCGATCTCACACAAAAATGTTATCAAGTAATCTTGTAACATTTTTCTTCTTCGAAAAATAGATTGCAGCAAAAGTTCATATACTCCAGGACTCCCTTGACTCGTTCATCTTTATTTACTTTACAGCAAAACAAAGCGAGTCGGTTATTTTTCATCTTAGTCTTCTTGTAAGATGAGTCCGCTTGAAATTAATGCTTCTGCTGCTGAAGATCGGAGCAGGAAAACGATGTTGCCAGTTTGCTATTATTAAAAATGGATCTTAATCTACGAAATTTTGTGTTTCTTTAAGAAACATATAAATGTATTACGCGATAGATATATTTTCTGTAATCTAATCTTAGTTTGAAATAAATTGCCTTGAAAGATGAAAAAATAACATGGTTTTAAATTAGAAAAGTTCTGAAAATTCCTTATCTTACTGAATTATTCTACCGTTTTTTATTTATTTTTGAAAAGTATAAACACATACATATTTGGATACACAAATTTAAAAAGAATCTCTATTTTTGTAACTTTATTGTTCGATTTAAATTACACTTCTCTATGTTTTAGCTTCATTTTTTTAATTCATTTTCTATGTAATCTGAGATAATCAGTGTCAAAATTAACAGTACTTTATACTGCTAAATTCTAATATTACTTATTTCAGAATAAAAAATCAGATAACTTGACTATATAGGATGAATAAATTTCTTCAAGGATCTCATAATTCTAGAATTCTCCGCCTTTTTTCCATTAGGCGCAATATTCCACAACCGTTAAAGCACTTTACTTAATCTATGCTCTTTACTATTATATTTCTGCATTAAACGATATCTGTAAAACAAATTTGTATTTAGATATTTACATACTACATCATAATATTCTTGCATTATTTATGTATCTCATAAAATCATATCTACAAATATCAAATATAAATACCGCAACAGTTATTAGTTCTAAACCCACGACTTCTTAATCGCCATTACTATATTTTGGGCTAATATCTTCGTAGTTTACTTATTTTTAGAAGAGTTTTAATATTCTAGGCATTATTTATTTACACGAGTAATCTTAAAACTGTTATTTTCATAGTAGTTAGGAGTGGTAAATACTATTTAAAGTTATAAATGTTCGTAGAAATGTATAAAATATTTATAAAGTACTTTGAATAATATTTGTGAAATATTTCTTGTGTAAAATTAATAGCAAGTAAATGCGTTGGAAAGTGTTTGATGTTTGTTAAAGCATCGAACACTTTCCAACGAAGAGTGCATTCATTAAACTGATTTTTAAACTGTCCCTAAATCACTGTCATCAAATGATGAAACACTTCCAGCATTAAAAATGTAGATGCTTGTGAGTCTTCAATTATTATACATTGCCTCTTCAATTCTCATTAAAATATCTCATTTTCAAGAAATATGTGGAGAATTTAAAATTAATATCATTAAATAATTTTTATAGACTTTTTAATAGACATCTGAAATGAACCAGGGGTGTATTTTCCCCATAATATAAATTTAAACAATTTTGCACATTGTGGTTGAACTTAACATTTATATAAAATATTTAACATTATTCTAATATAATAATATCTACCAACCTTAAGAAAATCTAGAGCAATTTTGCTAAGTTATTAGGTAGATACATAACGAAAATAAAGATATACAAAAGAATCTGTTGATATTGGGAAACTCAAATGATTAACATATTGAATAAAACAAAAACCTTATGAAAACCCTGTGCAATTGATTTTTGTAGTCCATATTGTATTACATACAGTATTTTAATTTCGTGCTCCTATATTGCTTTTTCACAATATTTGCTAATACATTCAGTACGGTACGCAATCTGAAACCAAAAAGGAAAATCATAAAATTTAAATATCGGAAAATATTTCAAAATAAGATGCTATGACATGCCATTAAGTTGTAAAAAATATAAAACCAAATAACTTGTGTAAGGATTATGAGCACATGTGTCGTAATATAAATCAACTTAACCAAACCCTGGAAAAACAGATGCTTATATTTTTATTGTAGCTTTAAATTTAAGAGTTTTTCCTCTTTTCCTTTCAAACTATGCTGTTAGAAAATAAAGGAAAGAATGTAATAAGAGTTCACACAATGAAACAAGTGTAATAAAAGTATACATTTTTCCTTTCGGAATGGATGGGTGGTCTTGAGAAAATTTCAAGAACGTTTGTATTTTATGATATGTTTTATATGTGAATCTGACCAGTCGGGATTGAGGAGGAGAGATTTCTGACCTATCCCATAGAAGCATAGGAAGTACTATAGAACTTTAGAGAACCAATGGTGTAAAGAGGAGGAGCCAAGGCGAGAATTATGAAGAATTAAAAACTGCATCTAAAAAAGGAGAAGAGACAGAGAAAAGGAGTAGACGATTGAGGACTGGATCCTCATTGAGCAGAATGAGAGAAGCTAAGAGGATCTAAGAGGTAAACGGAGTACAACTGCCCTGTCCATTAGGAGCCCTGTCTCGACTTTTCTGAATGGACCCGCAGATGTCCGACAAATTCTGATGAGAGATAGCCAAGCGAGTGGAGGAATGAGTGAGCCAAGCGAGGTGCTGAGCAGTAAGCCAGGGAGGTTGAAATATCAGAGGATGGA
Source organism: Latrodectus hesperus (assembly GCA_037975125.1). Taxonomy (NCBI): domain Eukaryota; kingdom Metazoa; phylum Arthropoda; class Arachnida; order Araneae; family Theridiidae; genus Latrodectus; species Latrodectus hesperus. The sequence goes on from CM075856.1 coordinate 1,602,407, forward strand.
AATGGAAAGCGAAGATGCCGAGTAGAGGACGGGAAGTGGGTGAGAAAAGAGAATCATCGACACCGGAGACCGTCGAAGCCATTGATGATAGGAGACAATACAATGCTACTTCAAAAACGTGTGAGTCCGATCTCTCAATCTGAATCCACCTGGTCAAATTTAGTTTTGATATATTATTGTGTAAATATCTCAAAAGAAATTTAAAGTTAGAATTTCATCAATTATTTAATCTAAAATGATTGAATTGTTAGTGTAAACTTCTCTTGTTATTAAATTGCTAATATAAATTATTAAGTATTTACTACATTTGTTTTGAATCTTTGTCTCTATCATTCAATTATTAAAAACGAATCTTTGTTTTCCTCGGAGTTTTTTTCTAAAATTACTGAGTTCCACCATAACAAGTGCAAAATATGTGAGACTATTTCTTAAATAAATAACGAAGAATTTCTTCCTTACTTCCATGTTAAACTGACCTAGAATATAGTTGTTGTTGTTGTCGTGTGCCAGGTAGGCTGGCAATATGGGGTGGGCTTCTCCACTTTTTCAAATGAACCATATTTTTGGTGTGGAGTCCGATTTCCTCAGTACACACATGCCATAGGTACCCGTATATAGAGTAGGCAACCATTCACACCTCATTCATACAAGGAAAAGACAAAGACAGGATAGATAGAGAGAGAAAGTACATCCATGCCCGAACCGGGATTCGAACCCATGACCTCCTTATCCGCAGTCAGGCACTCTGACCACTAGACAAGATGGGCGGCTAGAATATAGTTTAATTTATTATGTGACGGAATAGGGAAGATGTAGACTATTATATGTTTATTCGCACACACATTATGTGTGAATGTGAAGAATGTTACATTTGTCAAGTTTTTACTGTAATTTTTACATATTGAAAATGTTAGTCCTTGTTTTTGGAAGTTACCTGTTCAATCCCAAGTCTAAAGAAGAATTAGTAAAGACTACAGAATAATTCATTCCACTTTTTAGGTAACAATACCAAATATATATATATATATATATATATATATATATATATATATATATATATATATATATATATATATATATATATGTGTATATATATATATATATATATATATATATATATATATATATATATATATATATATACATATATATGTGTGTGTTATTTAAATAAACTGCATTTTTGTAGAAAAAGAGGAAGATGTACCGTTATTATTTCAAAAGTCCTGTAATATAAACTTCATCTGAGTAAATATTTTGGTTGAAGCTGAGAATAATACTCATTCACACTAAGAAAATTTAAGTGTTGTATCGTAAAATAAGGAAAAAAATAAAAGTATTACTCGCGTTTATCGGAGTGAAATAATGAGTGATTATTTGTGTTTTTGTGTCGCTTTAAATTAATTTCGCCTCATATGATAATATTATAGAATGAAATCTATGTACGGGCTGCATTTTAATATCATTTGCGTGTATCTGCATCAATAGTGATCCTCATTACAGATGAGACAAAGTGTGAAAAACTGGAAAAATACTAAGCACCTAGTCCATCAGACGTTCATGTAAAAAAAAAAAAAAAAAAAGAGTAGAATAAATATCATTTTGCTTAAAAGTGGCTGAGATCGGACCAAGAGCCTTATGTTCTGAAGACACTCAAAATCTCAGTGGCACAATAGCCCCCTGGAGTCATGGTCTACAGTGCACATACCTGTTTTTGTTTTAGACTGAGGGCGCTGGGGTGCGAAGCTAGGTGAATACTCTCATGAGCTTTACATTCTTTAGTTCCTGTTACTCAGTTTTATCAACCTACTAGAAGAATGATAGTTAGTCAATCTTGCCTAACCCAAGGATCGAACTTTGGACCTGTGGCTTGGAAGCACAGATCAATACATCTAAAGAACACTATTTGTCCAACGTGAATCAATTTAAGCGTTACTTCGAATTACTAAAATATTAAGATGTGAGATGAAAATCAATCTCTTGAACTTATGAATCGGAAGCTAGAATATTAACTGTTCAATCTTATATTCATTAAATGCAATGGAAAGAATCAGTTATTTTCGAAAAGGTTATTTCTGAAACAAAATACAAAATTACAAAGAAAAATGTTGTATTTTTTAAGGATGTGAGATAAAATGTATAAAATCAAAATAAATAGGGAAAAAAGGTTGGGTACAGCATTCATCTTTATAAAAATTTGCTGTATTTGACTAAGATTTCTATGAAAGGATCAATAATTTCGAATAGAGTATTCTATTCACCGGACGAGCAACTTACAAGTCTGCAAAAGTAAATGGAAAGGAGAAACGAGAACAACCAATGCTTAGGAGGACTTCTCAAAAAGTTTAAATGGTGCTTAGTTCAAAAGAGTAAGCCAACTAGGTTTTGTGGACTATTCCATCACTTTAAAGATAATCGATGAAAAGTTATAAATGGCAACTGTAAGGATCACATATTATTGTTCATAAAATAAAAAAGAGCCCCAATATTTATGACCAATAAGTTTTTAATGGTAAGTAGGACATCATCTCTATCCTATAAATCTTTAACAGAACCTAACTTCTAAGTATGCAAATTAAAGCGATAGCAAAAAAAAATCTCAGTCAAGATTTTAATGTCTTCACCACAAATGTGTGATGTTCATTAGTGTGAATTGTTAATTCTAGAACCGCGATTGTGTGACCTCTAAAATTTATACATTTGATTTCAGGTTACAAAAGAAATTTGGATAAATTGAACAGTAATTTTTTCCCACTTAATCTATTCTACATGTTAGTACCACAACTGTCATAGTATCCTTTTCTATTGGTCTGATTATGTTTTATCAATCAATTGCAGAATATAATCTTATTTTTTGGCCTGCTAAGAATATAATCCTTAAGAAGCAAAATTTTTTTCCATTTCAGTTCTTAGTGGAGAATTACCGTGTCTTGTCATTTGCATTTAGTAAAAGCAAATATTACCCTTCGTGGTTACAGGTAACACACCTACCAGAAGATAGACAATGAAAAATCGAGTAACCTCAGTAGCATGTTACGATACTCTCAATTTTAGCTTCCAAATTTTTGGAAGTGTTCAAATCAAGTATCACTGAAACAGGATTTATTACGATTGAAAATTATTTGAATTTATCATGAAAATTATTTCGTGATAAAAGTAAAGGTTTTTTGATTGCAAATGTTCACATTCATTCAAATATCTTCCTTTATTGATAAATGAAAATATTTTTATTGGTATAAAAAGATTTGACGATTTATACATTTTAGTCTTAAATAAATTAATCAGTTAATGAGTGTTTACTTTGAATAACAGATTGTATCACTTATTCAAGTAAAGAAAAATAAGAAAAATTTCTAATGTAAAGAAGAGAAATGAATTGTTGTAAAAGTATTTCGCATTCAACCTATTTTCGTTGAATTGCCAATTAAATTAAAGCTGTTAATAACATCAATGGAAACTAATTTATGAGATGTTTCCTGTATTCCTTAAATTTCCAAGTTAATTGTAATTAATTGAAAGGTATATTGAAGCTCTTTTCAAAATTAAATGATTACCCTTTATTTACTTTTGATTCAGAGAACAAAATATTCAGTTTAAATTATCAAGTGAATACCAAACATTTTTTATGTAAAACTAATTAAATAGTTGCCCTATTAAAAGTCAATTAAATGCATTTAGCTAAACATTTATCAACATAATTGATGTGAATACATCTAAATGCATTGGGGAAATCTCTAATAAGTATAGTCAAAGCTTACTCCCATATATATATATATATATATAGTGTGTGTGTGTGTGTGTGTGTGTGTGTGTGTGTGTGTGTGTGTGTGTGTGTGTGTGTGTGTCTGTGTGTGTGTGTGTGTGTGTGTGTGTGTGCGTGTGTGTGTGTGTGTGCGTACTCAAGACTTCCTATAATCGAGACGTCTATTGATATAATGGAATTATATATTTTGTCCAATTGAAAGGCTTTTTTATTCCTTCAAATATTGCAATTTGAAATTAATATAATAATTTAGAATTTATTAGATCGTGGTAGCCTAGTGGTCCGTAAGGGCTGGGTTCAATTCCCAATTCCGCCAAAGACCCATGGAGTACATGCGAAGTACGTGCTTGTTAAATCTGTGTAATCAAAAATCCTGTGGTTGGTCATTGAGCAGTTACCATGGGGGCGAGAGTCAATGTCAAAAGTGAGGGAGTCAATCCTCTAGTGATGCCATCTATCGAGAAATTTAGAGCAAAGTCGTAGTTTCATCTTTGTGGTGCTCTGGTAACAAAATACGCACTCTACTGACTTAAATGCGCATAGCTAAAGGGAATTCGTGATCTTGGCTTGTCCAAGTCATAAGTAGTAACAACAACATGTACCCTCCACATCTGGATTGCCATTGGAGATCAAACTAGCAGTTCTATCATTCTCTAGTTCATTTCGGAGTCCCATGAAGTTTATTTGCATTTGATGTCTTCTCATGTAGACATATAGGGCAATGAGCACGTGGATAGACTAGCCAAGGAGTGCTGTTACCACGATAATTCTTCCTCTTCAACACTTACCTTTTTAGAGCATCAGTCTATTGTTAATTCTGGAATTTCGAAAGGGTGGAGGATTCCTCCCTGCCATCACTGGTACGCGGACAAAGAGCCTGGCTCTTCATTCACCCTCAATTGTGACAGAGCCTCTAGAATCGCAATTTCCAGACTAGCAAGTGGCCACACTAGAGGTTTTACGTATTTCTAAGGCAGGAAATTCCTTGTGGTCTGCTCTAAATTTAAAACTGAGCAGGCTTTTCTTAAACACATCCTGGACTGCTTGGAACTTTCCAGAGAAGATATATACTCATCCCATCTTCTGGTCTTTGATTTCCTTAGGGTCAACGGTCACCTTGTATGACTTCCTCAGACGTTTGGAGCATACGCCACAACAACAACATATATGATTTATAAACTAGACTATCCTTTAGGAAAATATCGAAAGAAATATATTGGTTGGTTTCGAATAAATAAAATTAAAAAGTTTACATTTAGTCTTTTAAATACATTCAGAAGATAATATGCCGTGCTTACAGAGTGTTACAATCAAAATCAAGTTTTACTACTTTAGTGTTAAATTTCATTTAAGACGAGATACAACAGTTTCTACTTGAAAAGTAAAATTTGTTTAATCATTGTTTTTTAATTCGATTGTGAGCTTCAGTAGCACATATCTAAAGCGTTTTCCCTATCCTATTTGTTTCTGTATTATCTTATAATATGGCTGACCAATTACTCAGTAAATATCTTTCGAAGAATCCGAAGATTCAAAATAACCCAAGAATTTTGTCATTTCTGAGACTTCTCCGAAGTATCTTATAGAACTACAAATTTTTTCTGGATTGTTTTCTGATTCAGAATAGTATTTTTGCAAAAGGCAAATATTTATAAATCCAGAAGAATAAACTTTCTACATGTGAATCTGATCGCTTATATTTCCTACAAATCATGTACAGAGATCTGCTCCACTATCTTTTAAAATCATATTTCTTTGTTCCCTTGCATTATATTCGAGTTTTATTAATAAATTTAATAAAGATATAAAACACAATAAATGATTTAAATATTATTTTTAACTGTACCACAATAATGACATAAATCAAAACGAGAGAAATATGATTGACGTCAAAAAACTGTTACTCTTTTTTTAATTTATTTAATTTTACCTTATTATTAATTATTTTACTTTGTATTATTTTTTTATGTTACCATTGGAATTTTTATTTTCTACCTTTTCAAATGTAATTATTTCAAAGTGTTTTGTTGAATTTAAGTTCACACAAATGTGTATGATCTTACTTTAAAGTAGAAATATTAAGGATTGTTTTTCAAATTTTTTAATATTCTCGATTTTAATGTTATTTTTGTAACTTTCTTTTTAACCAATTTTTCTAGTAAATGAAGTGAAGAATTCGTTAAAAAAATATTAACTGATATTACTGTTCAGAATTCTAGTTCATGTCTTATAACAAATTCTGTAAGTTCAAAAATCTTCGTTTCTAATTCAGTAATCGAATTTTTTAGATTACTTTTAAATTTTCGTTATAGTTTCACTGATATTTTCTGACGTGTAAAAACAGGTGTCTTAATCTCTAAAAATTTAAAATTAATTTTAAATTTAAAATTTAAATTTTAAATTTTTAATTTTTAATTTAATTTTATTTAATTTGAAATGGTTCAAGTTAATTTCAGTTATCACCGTTTTCTGGAGCTATCTCTAGATAACATACAAGGTAAATCAGAAAATAAGTATCTTAAAAGATAAATTGCTAATTCTGTTTTTGGAACAGAAGCCATTTCTGTTTTATGTTTAAAATTTAAATATTTCGTTCTTCTTTAATCAAATCTAATCGTAAATTGCATTAAAGGAGTTTTCTGAGCTTCTTCAGTACCATTTATATAAACCTTATCTCGGTGTCCTATTACTTCTTATTCTTCCTCTTTTTCTAATTCCATTCTACTAATCTCTTCATTCTTTTCAGTTTTTATTAATTATTTTTCTTTTTTTAGACCTTCTCTTCAAACTCTATGCTCAATTTATTCATGTTCTTATTTAAATCTCTCTCCAACTATTTTATATATTTCATTGCTTATTTCATATTCATTTAAATTTTTCTTAGTTAAAATTACATCAACTAACTCTTCACTCACTTTTGTTTAATCATTTTTCTTAACGGTGTTATTTTTATTATTTCATTTATCTGTCTCGGGAAAAAGGAAGTTAAAAACGAGCTCCAAAATTATATACAGTTTTAAAATAAAAATTGACATTTGATGATACTTTTAATTGTAGTAAAATGTACTAAATTCAATAATATTTTTAAAATTATTTTTTTTAATTTAGAAAAGATGATATTCTAATTGCATGGATATAAATAGCATAGAAAATTAAACTTTTTGCATTCATTTTATTTTAAAATCAAGAATAATTTTTGGTAGTCCTGCTTCCAATTTGTGATAACATGTGAAAACGTACAACATAAAATATTATTTTAAAATTGTAACATAATCACAATATAATTTTCGGGGGTTTTGTTATATTCAGTTGTTAAATTTTAAAACAGTACGCAAATGAAAAAAAAGATTTTTTTCAAATTTGCTTAAAAATACTAATTAATATCTTTTCATTGATTAAAAAAGAGAGCAGTGTGATTAAATTAAGTTATATATGTAAATATATACATGTCTTTTACGTGTAAAAATATACATCTCCTTATTTCATCGACGAAAAAACCCACAAATTAATATTATTATTAATGTGTTTGTTAGTTTAATTTTATGACAATTCCCAACATTTTGGTAGTCAATATATTCAAATTTATTTTATCGGTATATTAAAAAAATTTTTTTGAACAAAAGACTTTCAACATCATTTACATTTCTAAAATAAATATGGAAACAAAATACATCAAATTTCACTGCTGATGTAAGCCAAGATTTATCAGAATTTACGTTTCGTGTAAATAAAGCACAAGTTTATTTTTGACAATTACACTATTTCTTTAAAATTATTAAACCTTATCACATTAGTATATGAATGATACTTAATATAGAAAAATATTTTATAATATTCTATATGCTAATGTTTCATGAAATAAAAAAACACTGTAATAGCAGATGATTTATATTATAATTCATTGATAAATAGTGGAATAAAATCATATTTATTTATCTTATACTGTAACTTCAATAAATCAAATCAGTCATTAACTCACAATAAATTATTTGTAATTGTCTTTATTTTATTTAGTCAAATTATTTTACAAATCTCAAAATACAATCTGAATATTTGTCGAAAGAAATAGAAAGTATTTTTTATAAATATTTTATGTATATTTCATTTATATAAATGAAATCCCATGTGCTTCTTCTAAACATGAACAACTATTTTAACTTAAAACGCTAAATAAACATATAAAACATTAAGTTCATGAATTCCTATTTAAGTATTTATTGTTTATCAAAAATAGCCGATTCTAGAACAAAATTATTCAAAAAATCAACTTCACAGAGTATGCAATGCACAGAATACAAATTCTTCTATCTTCATATTAAGTATTAATATTGGCATTAAATTCCCTGTAAGATGACATAAATTTTGATTGATTATACTTATATACATACACACACACACACATATATATATATATATATATATATATATATATATATATATATATATATATATATATATATATATATATATATATATATATATATATATATATATATATATATATATACAGGGTGATAATAAAGAAACTTTGCCAACATCTGCACTTCTAGCGTCCATTCTATTTAACCGATCAAGATGATACTTCAAATATAGTTCTTTTGAGATATGCGCTCGAGATTCTGTGAATGGCAACACAGTGGCCCTCGCGGTTACAGTTATAGTGACCGAAACTCGAAATTTTCGAATAAGAACGCCTACTTTTTACCATCGCAAAATGTTCAGCACATGAGAAAACCCTAAATAGCGTTGAAACGGTACAGATATGTCCGAAAACTGACGTGTTACACACATGCAAACAGTTCTTCAAGGCGCACGGAGGAATAATGGATACAACAGAGGTAAGACACTGCTCAATGATGAGAACACATAGAGAAAAAAATCTTTATTAATTTCAAACATTTTCCACATGAGTGCCATCACAGGCAATTACGCATTGCATGCGGGAGACGGTGGACAATGTCGCTGCACGCAACATGGCACGAGGGATGTTTCCAATCTCACGCCGTATAGAATCCTTTAAGTTCGACAATGTTTGAGGATTGCACAGATAAACTCTGGATTTGAGATAGCCCCAAAACCAGAAATCCATAGGCGTCAAATCTGGGGATCGCGCAGGTCACGGAAAAGGATAATAGCGTGAGATGATGCGATCACCAAAATGCTGATCCAGGAGCCTTTTAACTGATCTCGCTATATGTGGAGGTGCGCCATCTTGCATCCAAACAATGTCATTGAGTGCATTCAGCCGACGCAACTCCGATAAGATATAATTTTTCAGCATGGCTGCATACCGAGGGCCCGTTACAGAACTTGTTGCAGGGCCAGTCGGGGTCGTTTCCTCAAAGAAGAACGGGCCCAGAACAAATGTAGCTGTAATGCCGCACCACGCAGTCACTTTGGCGTCAAATAATGGTACTGGCGTCACAGCATGAGGATTCGTCTCTCCCCAGTGCACACAATTCTTTGTGTTAATTCTGCCATTTAAGGTGAAATGCGCCTCGTCCTTCCATAGTATGCGAAGTGGCCAGTCGTTATCCGCATCATATCGTAACAAAAATGCATTTGCGAAGTCCAAACGTTGTTGTGGGTCACCCGGCTCCAACATCTGGACGCGCTGGAACCGATAGGGAAACATGCGAAGTACCGAGCGCAAGAGCTTGCGGACCGTTGAGTTCGGAATATCCAACACGCGCGCTATGCCTCTTGCGGTTTCTGTGTGTCCTGCAGTCACTGTATGGTGCACTTCCATGACAACGTCCTCAAAAACAGTTGGCCGTCCGGAGCGCTGTTTGTCACAGGTCCAGCCTGTATCTTCGAATTTCCGCACTAAATCACGCAGAGCTTGCAGAGTATATGGGCCGCGTCGTTGTCGATAATTGCGGCGATACACACGCAAGGCTTCCGCAGCGTTCATCCCATTTTGGTAATAGAGTTTGATCAATTCACCGCGAACTTTCATAGGAAGACTCATATCGTCGGCATGTGCGAGTTCCCGAATGACGACTTCGCATACCCGCTTGGTATTTTATAGGTTTCCTACGCTGAATATCTGGCGACCGGCGTTCTGTGGTTGCGTTCTTTTGGTTTCTTGACTCTGTCACATGCAAATTTATTGCGTGCGCCCAGATCGTGTTTTATTGGCCGGTTTTCAGAACTCTTTTTTGTGTTTGCAGAACACGTCCGTTTTTAGACATATCGGTACCGTTTCAACGCTATTTAGGGTTTTCGCATGTGCTGAACATTTTGCGATGGTAAAAAGTAGACATTGCCATTCGAAAATTTCGAGTTTCTGTCACTATAACTGTAACCGCGAGGGCCACTGTGTTGCCATTCACAGAATCTTGAGCGCATATCTCAAAAGAACTATATTTGAAATATCATCTTGATCGGTTAAATAGAATGGACGCTAGAAGTGCAGATGTTGGCAAAGTTTTTTTATAATCACTCTGTATATATATAAACAATTTAACAAAACATTAATGAAGAATGTAAGTACGCCTTAATCTACATAGAATGTCTACGGTCGGTGAATGAACAAGTTTCTTATGAGATTATCAACAGTCGTAGCTAGTATTATCTTTATTTCTTCTATAGAATACTTTGACAATGATTGATGTAATGTATATGTACAGCACTGCCGTGATTCTTACGAAGGTTTGAAACGAAATTCAGACCGGTTGATGATAACAGCTACTAAATAGCCGGTATCATTTCAATTTCTAAATTGTCGTGGTTGATAACAGTTCTATGCAAACGCATATTATGATTCACAAAATTAAAAAAATAAGGAAACTTATGTTCTTGCCGATTTAAATTAACCATGAAATGGTTGTTTTGTCCTGTCTTTTATAATTTTGCTTTTTTCTTCTGTTCTATTGTCATCTTGTTAATGGCTTGAATCAATGTAAAACGGCTTTTCAAACCGATGCTTTTGTCTTTATACAAGAAATTGTTTTAATAACAAAATGAACTTTGACAATAATTTTAATTTTGACTCCAACGAGTTGAATTTACAAAGTCGTTACTCGATATGAATGTCATGTCCAAATCAAATTAACTATTGTTAAAGGCCTTTGGATCAAAGCTATTCGAAATGAATTATGGAATCTTGGGCAATCCATGTTTTCCTCACAAAATATCCATCAAATCAAAAATTAAAAAAGTGAATTAGAGTAGTTTTAACGAATTTCAAGAGAACGCGTTAAATACCACAAGAGATATTGGTGAGTCAGGAGCAAGGAAAATTGGTGAGCTGGGCACCAGAGAAGTGGGTGAGCAGGGCACAAAAAGTTGATGAGAAAGGGTGTCAGGCAAAAAAAACTTGAATCTCTGTCAAAGACACAAATTAGAAATAAAACAATATCAGGAAATTTGGGAAGCAATATTGCTAAATATTTGAAAATTAGTTACTTAGAACAACAGATTTTTCATCATTTTAAATACTATTACAAATGGAAAAAAATTATAATAAAATATACTTCTTTATTACTGGTAAAAATCAAGAATGAATTTTTTTCTTTTCACCGTCGACAGTTAGACATTTGATGGTGAACTTCACATTGTATGTTGTCGCTCGAAGAATGCGATTTGAAAGTTGGCAGTAAATTCTTCTACAAGTTTCATTGTCAATCCCGTTTCAATATGATGTTGTAATTAATTATGTGTGACGTAATTTTTTTGTCCTATGCCCATCCTCGGCATCTCTGCCATTAATCCACGAGCAACCCAATAAAAGATGAACAAATATAAAAACAAGAATAAAATCTTTTAGTAGTCTCAAAAGAGTTGTCAGTCGTAAACTTTAAAACTTTAGTGCAGTTCTTGAGGTGAGCGGCATCCATTTCATCATGCTTGCATAATGGATAACGAGCAGAGTCCATTATACCTATTCGATGCAGATGCCTCTGTAGATAGTCATGTCCAGTTGTCAACCGGAAACAAGTGACACTAACAGCTCATGTTGAAGAGCCAGGAACTTTATTGTTCCCATCAAATAGAGTTTTCTATTGCCTGTCCATAGCCACATCAGCATAAAGGGAAAATGTGTCATATTTTATTTTACTAAAGATTACACTTTTGATGTTACGCAAAAGGCAAAAGAGATTTGACTGGATCATAAGGGAATCAGCTTTCGCAGGTCTGTCAGCCTGCTCATTTCCAGTGACGTAAATTATGGAACTAATTCTATAAAATGAAATGTTATCTGACGTCATAGATATTTTAAGCCAATAAGAATTGTAATAAAGTTATCTATCCATGATCTCAACTGTAATGAAAGAAAGAACTACTTTATGGTTAAAAAAAACTGCTTCATCCTAAAAATCTTAGAATGATATATTTAGGACTTTCTCCAAGTACTGTCGTACGTCAGAGAATTCCTTTATAAAGAGCATTATGTAATGACTGGTATTACAGCTAAAAGATACCGACCGCCCTGAATCTTTTCACTTGCTAAACATGGTGTTTGATGATGCCCTGGAACAGAGCGTTTATACTTTGTGCTCATAAGCTCTTGCACAGTCATAAACTAATTGCAGAATATAATTGTCCAAAATCAAATCCAGTTCAAAGGATATATTGGCATTGCCGTTTTAATCCTGTATCTCGATTAGACATGTAGTATGTAGGCAAACAACACATTATTATATAACTTTCGACACACCGAAGGGACCAATATCGACTTTCCAGTTGCTTTAGCAACCAGAGATATCACGAATGCATAAATAGTTAATTCTATTAGATTACAACATCAATAAATTGATTTTCTATGATAATTACTAGGCTCTCAGATGTACAACTTATGACAGTTAGCCTTAGTTCCACTAATTTTGGTAATGAAGGATTTATAAATGTACAAATATTAATGAAGCCCTCAATTGATTGTTTTATTTTCCTCATAAACTCTATACCATACATTCAACTATGTTGCAGAAAAATGCTTCGAATGAAGTACTGAAGCTAAAATTGTATAAACGATTTTCAATAAGAAAAAGGAAATTTAAATTTTTCCGACTCAAGCAAAATTACATTCATAAAAAATATTCTTTTCATATAAATTCATTCGAAAATTGTTTCTTTTTCATTTATATGAAATTACGCTTTTTCAACATTCTTTCAAACAAGAAATTTCAAAAATACATCAAAATAGGTTCATGTAACTTCCCACTCCCACAAATTTAAAAATGTATCCCTCAAAATTGAACTTTTTAATAATGTCAAAGGGAGCCAAAGAATAAATACACATCAATAAAATCCTCTTATTTATTCCTTGCACTAAAAAACAGGAAAAAAATTCATAAACACAGATTTTAGAAGAGAATATACTGTCTCCTCAGTTTCTTTCAAAAAAGTGATTACGCCTCAGATACGACCCAAGCAAGAGATTCAATCAAAAAAGGATCATCCTGTAGCCAGCATTTTATTTTCTTGGTAAAAGAGATTCAGTTTTTTCAGTTATTTTTGTTTTCGGTCGGAAGGAAACTATTTGGCTTCAATCAGCTTCGTGGCAAATGGATCACGTGCAGGAGGCTCCATAGTTCCCAAGTCTCTGATTTTTCGAACATATGGTGCGAAGATTTCTTATGACTAACCATTACCATTAACCTCTGTAATCACAATTTTTTTCTGAGAAGCAGGACAGGTTTCTATTACATTTTTTAATTGGTTAATCAATTAAATTTTAATTTACAACAAGATCTGTAAAATGTGATATTTGATACATAAAAAATAATAATTATCATTACCATTAATAACCATTATAACTAACCATTACCATTAAGCTCTGCAGTCTAATTTTTTTCTGAGGAACAGGATACGTTTGTATTATATTTTTGAATTGGTTAAAAAAATTAAATTTTAATTTAAAATAATATCTATAAAATATGATATCTAATATAGAATAAAGTAAATAATAATTATCATTACCACTACTTTTAACCCTTATGACTAACCATTACTATTAATCTAAGAAATCATGTTGTTTTTCTGAGAAACAGGACAGGTTTCTATTATATTTTTGAATTGGTTAACCAATTAAATTTTAATTTAAAATAATATCTATAAAATGTGATACTTAATGTGAAAAAGATAAATAATGATTATCATTATCATTAATTTTAACCATTATGATTAACCATTACCATTAAGCTCTGCAATCACGTTTCTTTCTGAGAAACAGGACAGGTTTTGAATTGGTTCATCAATTACGTTTTAAATTAGAATAAGGTCTGTAAAATGTGATGTCTGACATCGAAAAAATAAATAATGATTATCATTACCATTAATTTTAATCATGACTAGCCATTACTTTTAAGCTTTGTAATAGCGTTTTTTTTCTGAAAAACTGGACAGGTATTTTTTGTATTTTTGAAATGATTAATCAATTAAATATAAATTCAGAATAAGATGTGTAAAATGTGATATCTTATTTTAAAAAAATAATTATTTTCTAAAATAATTCCTTAACAATTAATTTAGAAAATTTTTATCAAAGTATTTCATATATAGTAAAAAGAATAGTAAAAAGATATAGTAAAAAGAACTAATTCAATTAATGGTTTTAGTTTTATAAGTAGCATCCTTCATTGAGAGAATTTCTTCTGTTTTCAAAGTATAAAATCAATATTTCTCTGTTTTTGGATTTTTAAAGTTTCCAAAACTTATTTTTTAATCAATGCAAGAAGTATCACCTATTTTGCGTGGTTATAAAAAATTATATAGAAATAACTATAATGAGAAATTTCTTCTTTTATCAACCTTCATAACCAAAAAATGAATAAGTGAATAATAAATACTCTGAAAAAAACACAACCTAAATCATTTTTAGTTTTAACAAAAATTTTAATAAATAAATATAACAAATAAAAATTTAACAAGTTTTTATACACTACTGTGGAATATTGACAAAACATATCAAGACTATTTTTGATAAATTTGTCAGAAACAAAATGAGTAAAAATCTAAAGTAATCACCTAGATAATATAATGTTGAATACAATAAATTTTTAGTTTATATGTTTTAATAATCAATTAACCTTTACTAGATAAGTTTTTATCAGAATCTCCCTCATTTATAAATATCGTTAACATGAGAAAATACTGTTACACCAATTAAAGCTAACGATATTTAATAAAATATTTTTCAGTGTTTCTAATGATAACTAAAATGTACATGTTATGACAACATATGTATAAAAATATTTCGAAATAAAAATTTTGAATATAGAATGGTACAATTAGGTAAGTTGATATAGTAATTCAGTAAGAGTATAATCCTAAACTTAAAAAGTGAATGCAACAGATTAAAAAAGATTTTTCATCACAATTTGAGAGATTCAATAGAATTACTTGTGAATAAGAGCAGAAAATGAGAAAGATATAATCTATCTCGATAAGAAAAAGCCAATGTGGTGACTCCTCGCGGCTTCTCTAAGAAATTGAGGTGACTCATCACATCTTTTCTGAGAAACTCTTAACCTTTTACAAAACACTTGAATTCACGAAGTAAGACTGAAAATTGCGAAGTGAAACTAAAAACTTGTCCATCAAATTTCTGTGCCTTATTAACTTCATGAAATGTACCCAACCAATAAGCACCCTTTGTAGGTGCGGTTTATACATTCTCTCAGAAAGATCTGAATCGAACACAGAACACTTGATCTCAAAATCTCATTCTAAGAGGATGCATGGTTTCATTCCTCCTAAATGTTTTTGTTTCTATGATCAGCAATAAATGTTATTTATTTTTAAAAAAAGTCTTCTGAAAAAGTTAAAACATCAACTAACTTACCATACCACTAAGTTAGTCGTAAATTGCATTTACGTTGCTGCTATTTGAACATCCATTAGATATTAATCACAAAATATCAAACTGTTGCGCAATTTTAATGCTCATAAAATTTTCTTGCGACTTTTATGAAGAATAACTGAAAGACACAGGGATGCAGGTGAGCTCCGAATTGTTTTAAGGTTAATGGGTTTGGAATACTCCCCCATTATCAAGAGCTTCATAATTTTAATGGACAGTCAGGACCAGGTCACACCTGAGCTGACACCCTCCACGACACATTAACGGAAGAAGTTTGGACCACACAAATTAACGTGAACACGTCCTTAAGCCACGGACTTCCCAGTGACTGCTGTCAGCCTCCCAATCACTGCCCAGTGCAAATGACGCTTCACTTTGCTGATATTAACAAGAAGCGACGTTAAGCTACTGAGCCACTGTAACCATGAAACATATAAAAAGTCATCACTCTTGAAAAGATGCATATGATACATCATTTCTTTAAAAAGAAAATGCTTGACTTGAAATAAATAATTATCTTCAAATGCAATTGCATTTATTATCAGAAAAATCCCCCATTGCATCTATTATTTTCATCAGAACTTATCGTTATTATTTTTATCAGTATTTATCCTTATTAGAAATATCTTCTTCTGATTTTATGATGATAGATGACAACTGAATGGTTTGGATTCTAATTTTTCATCCAATTTGTTCTTCTGTTAGGTTTTAGCTTACAGTAAGAATTGAGTTTCCTGATATTAAAAATTAACTTTTATTAGTAGGCTCAGTTAAAACTAGCCTTTAAGGAAGAAATGGAGCTTTAGAATAATCTGTGTAGATGATGTTGGTGAATTTTTAAGATTTTCCAAATGATAAATATCGTTTTTTGTTCCTAATAAATCTAAATTCTAAGAAAATAAAAAACCTTATTTTACGATTCATTTTAAACTACATCATAGATCAATGATGGTTATGATACTTCGTACTGTAATTCATATAAAAAATATATATTTTAATATTTAAATCTATTAAAGGAATTATTTAACCAAACATAGATGAAAAGTAAAAATATATTTTTACTCAAAAAGAAATTTGGATCATATTTTAGCTTGAGTAAGGTATTTATTAATAAAATCCACCAGCTGTTTTATTTCTATGTGTGAAATCTTTCACTCGCCCAAAATTTTGCAAAATTTATAATTCCCACTTCTACCAATATATTTTTTTACATAAATAAGTAAGTTTAAGGAATATTACTAAAAGACTAAAATTGGAATCAATAGTTATGTTTGTAATAATGCATGCAAATGATTAGAATTTACCAGATAATAATATAGGAAGTAATATAATCCAAAAATAATTAGTTCATGGCCCATGTTCAAATCATAGTTCATATGTTAATTTACATTTTCGACAAATTCGCTTCATTCAATATTATTGTTAAACACAATTCTAGCTTCAAATGATATTAAAATTTAAATTAATGAAAGATATTTGCGTAGAATATTTAAACATTTTGATTTGTAAATCATGATGAATTAATGCAATTATATGTTTCTGTGTACATTAAATTTTGTATCCGAATATTAATTCTTGAAATTATATTATGAAAAATCATTTGTCATCAACAATATATTTTCAAAATATTAAATTTATAAAGCTATTAATTGTTATTTGAGAACCAAGTTTAATAAAAAGGAATGTTTTAGCTATGAACATTTTTTTAACTTTTTATTCGTGCATTTTATCAACCTTGTTTTGTTAAAAAGTTATCTGATGATATTTTTTATATTTTGATTAAAAAAAATATCAAACATATACGGGTTAGAACTTTTGTAAATTAAAAAAAAATTAAATTAGTTAACATGAAAATTGTGTTAAAATAATTTGAAAAGAATACTTATTCTGAATTCATTCTTCCCTACTAAAATTTGATGGTGTCATAAACATTTTAAAATAAATTATTTTTGAAAATAATTTTAATTCTCTTTTTTATTTCTTTAATATTATAAATTCGTTTTGTATATTATATTGACTCGTTTTGAAAACCTTAAACAAAGTTTTCTTATGTAAAACTTTTCAACAAATATCGTCGACCATAAAATCCCCCATACTTTTCAATGAGAGACGGAGAAAAAATATACGGCATCAAACTAGCTCAAATACACGAGCGAGGAAGGGAACAAACATGGATATAGTTCATGAAATGCTTCGACAAGCAAAATAAAAGCAGCCATCCCGTTTCAGCTTCTCGATTTTATACTCCAGAATCATTCTTCGAGTTTCACCAAGATTCAGCGGAAAAAAATGGCTTGGCTTCTAGGGAACCGAACCAAGAACCAACTGCATTTAGATAAAGTTTTCCCTGGTAGTAGTCATTACCCCATCGCTTCAGACGAGTCTTAAACGTCTGAGGAATGCATTTTTAAAAGATTTAGAAAGGAAAGAATGGGCTTTTGGAGGATTCTTTGGAAACACCAAAGACGTTTTCCATTTCTAAGATGAGGAAAACAATTACCCAGATAAACATCCTTCTCTGCATGGTAGTACCATCCAGGGTTCATTCACTCTAGTTCCTTTGCTCTTTCTAAGTAGGAAAAAAATGATCGAAGTTCTAAAAATAGATATCTTAAAGTGAAAAAAGGAAGTCTGTTTAGATATAAGAAAATAAGTTGAAATATTTGGTTGTTGAGCAGTGTATAAAATTTCAATTCGGCTTGAAAGTTTTTATCACTGTTTGAGAGAGAATCGTCCATATTTTGAAATGATTACAGTAAAAAAATCCTGTTTTAATTAATATTCTTTAAAAGAATTCACATTATTTTTATTAAAGTATTTATTAAGTTCTCATTTTTCAGATAAGGATATTTTTTGAATTTTAATGTCAAATATTGTTTTTTTCGCAAATCAAACCTTCTCAAAGTTTAAAAAAAAGGTTTAGATTTTAATATCTAATTATGGAAGAAATTATTTGCGTATTTGTACATTATTTTGCTTATAAATTATTAAAATTTGCTTTTTTAACCTTTGTATTTCAAATAAAGAATGCATTCTTATTTCTTAAAAATGTATTGCGAATAAGGAATCTTTATTGAAGGGTATATACAGACAAGCCTTATTATTTAAAAACCCATTCCGGATTTATTCAAAAAGATATGAATATTAAGAAATGTTTTGAGATTCCAAGAGAAGTACAGTAACATCTATGAATCATATGAATCGAAGAGTTATTAATGCTAAGTAAGGTTATATCTAGTAAAACGCATGCATAGAAAGAGAGATGTATACCAAATATTTTAAATATCTCGTTTTGAAGACTTTTGTGACCAGTTATGCACTTACTCATTGATAGCACGCTTTTACAATTTTTTTGATAGTTTACGGTTTTATTGCAAATTAAATATTGGGGGTTGGTATGGTATATTAGTCTTCATTTAATGGTGAAATTTATATATATATATATATATGTATATATATATATATATATATATATATATATATATATATATATATATATATATATATATATATATATATATATATATGTGTGTGTGTGTGTGTGTGTGTGTGTGTGTGTGTGTGTGTGTGTGTGTGTGTGTGTGTGTGTGTGTGTGTGTGTATGTGTATATATCTATATCTATCTATCTATCTATCTATCTATATATATATATATATATATATATATATATATGTATATATATATATATATATATATATATATTGTTACAAATTTATAAACAATGATTATATTTGTCTTAAAATATCTCAGACAGATCGGAAATTCTCACATTTTGGGCAAAAATTGCGGTATTTAGACGTGTTGTAGTTTAAAAGCGGATTTCCTAATGATTTGGCGACTTGGCGACAGTTGGCGAGATTCTTGGCGACGGTTGGCGAGATTCTTGGCGACTTGGCGAGAAATCGATACTTCTGGAAACATCCATCACCTAAGCTCTAGGACCAATATTTTCCGAGATAGTCTAGAAGCTTCCAGAGCCTTGGCGAAATTGGTAGATTTCTCCGCCAAGTCAGGTATAAATACCGCAGCCCGACATGGAAGAGTGAGTAGAGTTTTTGTGAAGACAATCAGTGAGTGAAGACGATTAGTTGTGACTGCTAGTTGTTCTCTGTCTGAGGTATTTGAGACCTGTGATTAGAAGCTGTTTCTTGTTATATCTGACGAATTGTAGCTGTATAATTGTGATTGTTACAGCGGGAATTTCGTTTATCTAGTGAAGTTTTTTTACGAATAAAAGTCTTGTGTTCATTAAGTGATTGCTTTATTCAACTCTCAATCAACACGAACCCGTGAAGCTCGGTACAACTGGTGTCAGAATCGGGATTGAAGAGTTGATGCAGCGTGTCACAAGAAAAATGGATATGGATTTAATGAAAAGTCTTCTCGAAAAATTAGCGGAGCAGATGGCTGAGATGAAAGCTGGACAAGAAGAGATTAAATCCGAGATGATGAAAGAGATAAAATCTGGACAGGAGGAGATGAAAGCTGGACAAGAAGAGATGAAAGCTAGACAAGAAGAGATGAAAGCTGGACAAGAAGAGATTAAAACCGAGGTGATGAAAGAGATAGAATCTGGACAGGAGGAGCTTAAAAAGGAACTTAAGAAGGACATTGTAAGTGTTAAAGAAGAATTCTCCAACATCATTCAGGAGAAGATGAATGCAATGGAAGATAAGGTAACTTCAGTTGAAACTAAAGTTTTGAAGACAGAGAAGAAAGTTAAAGAAGCATTAGACAATATGAATAAGAAGATTGAAAGCTTGGAGAAGCAAATGTCAAACAAACATGAGGAACCCAACGTGGCATTTGTGCCTTCCCTAGCCAATATTAAACTTTCAACATTTGATGGGAAATCATCCTGGCAAGTATACAAGACCCAGTTTATGATGGTAGCGGAAGCTAATGGATGGAATCCCCGAGCCCAAGCTTTTCACCTGGCGGCTTCGTTAAGAGGAGACGCGGCTGACATTCTCGAGACGCTTCCGGAGGAGCAGAGGCACGATTTCCAAGCCCTATCGAGTGCGCTTGAGCTGCGGTTTGGAGATAAGTGCACTAAAGAATATTGCAGACTACAGTTAAAGTCCCGCTATCAAAAAGCGGGTGAAAGTCTGCAAGAATTGGCTGCCGATATTCAGCGACTTTCCCATCTAGCATTTTCCGACTGCCCAGCTGAGATACGTCAAGATTTGGCCCTCCATCACTTCATCGATAGTGTGCGGGATCCGGAGATACAGAAAACACTTAGACTCGCCGATGTCAAAGATATCGGATCTGCCCTAGTCTACGCACATAAGATAGAGGCTGCCCAGCAAGCCACGCGTAAAGACCAGTACTACATCAGAGCCGTCTCTGCTACTGATACGAACTATGATCTAAGAAAGCAAATTGAAGATCTGCAGCGAAAATTGCGTAGCTTAGAATTGAGTAAAGGTGGCAGAAACACGAAAATTCAGTGTTGGACTTGCGGTGGAGTCGGACACGTCCGTAGATACTGTCCAAAACAAAAAGATGGTGGAATTTCTAAAATGGAAATACGTCAACGCAAAGAAACTCTTCATGGAAATACTGATGTATTATCAAGGAAACCGTATAACAAAAGCTGCCGATATTGTTCTAGAGAAGAGAAGAACTATCAGTTAGTAAATCCTTCGGTACGGCAAGTTAATGTTTCACCTCCATCGAAACCAGACCCATGGAGTGATAAAGAACTTAGAGAAGCCCAAAAAGAAGACCCAGATATAAACCCAATTTTAGAATTAAAAGAATCTTCCAGTATGAAACCAAGTTGGCAGGATATCTCTACCTACAGTCCTACTACTAAGCAATATTGGGCTCTTTGGGACTCACTCCATATAAGAAATGGTGTCTTATACAGGAAATGGGAATCCGATGATGGACGTAAATTCAAATGGCAGCTTGTTCTTCCAAAATCAAGAATTTCAGATGTTTTGAAAGAATTGCATAGTAGCTCAACTGGAGGCCACTTTGGAGTAATGAAAACTCTACAGAAAGTTCGAGAACGCTTCTATTGGAGCAAAACTAGACAAGATGTAGAGAAATGGTGTCAATCTTGTGATGACTGTGCGGCACGTAAGGGACCAAAGAAACGTAGCCGAGGAAGGTTGCAGCGGTACAACGTAGGAGCACCTTTTGAGCGAATAGCATTAGACATTTTGGGTCCTTTACCACGATCTTCAAATGGCAACAAATACATACTAGTTGTCATGGACTACTTTACTAAGTGGCCTGAAGCGTTTGCAATCCCCGATCAAGAGGCGACTACAGTAGCCGAGGTTCTAGTGCATCAATGGGTTTCCAGATTCGGCACACCCTTACAAATCCATTCTGATCAAGGGACAAATTTCACCTCTGTTGTGTTTAAAGGAATGTGTCAAATTCTCGGAATAGACAAGACGCAGACCACGCCACTACACCCACAATCGGACGGCATGGTAGAGAGATTTAACAGAACCATCTTGAATAATCTCTCACTTATGGTTTCCAGAAATCAGCAAGATTGGGATTTGAAGCTACCGCTGTTTCTGCTTGCATATCGCAGTGCTGTCCATGAGACTACCGGATATACTCCTTCACAGATGCTCTTTGGTCGCGAACTTCGTCTCCCTTGTGATCTTCAGTTTGGTCGTCCACCGGATACATCTTCATCGCCAGAGGAATACCTTCGAGACCTTCAGGCACGTCTTGAAGATGTCCATAACTTCGCTCGAGACCGAATCAACCTGACGACCGAAAGAATGAAGACAAGGTATGACACAAGAGCGACAGGACATGAATTTCAAGAAGGTGACAAAGTTTGGTTGTGGAACCCGATTCGACGTAAAGGACTTTCTCCAAAGTTGCAAGCCAACTGGGAAGGTCCCTACACAGTCCTAAAAAGACTGAACGACGTCGTGGTTCGTATAAGAAAATCATCTTCTTCAAAACCAAAGGTAGTACATTATGATAGATTAGCTCCTTATCGTAATGTAGAGTAAAAATTAGTAGACCATGGTCTCTTTGTAAATAGTATAGATAATTTTAATCTTTTCTATTTTCTTGTATTTTTAGTTGCTTGTGTATGTAATGTGCTCTGTATCCTCTTGAAATGTAAATTCTTTTATATTAAATTTGGCCTCCTATCAGGGGATTGTACTGCCCGGGACGTGCAGTCCTTGAGAGGGGGCAATGTTACAAATTTATAAACAATGATTATATTTGTCTTAAAATATCTCAGACAGATCGGAAATTCTCACATTTTGGGCAAAAATTGCGGTATTTAGACGTGTTGTAGTTTAAAAGCGGATTTCCTAATGATTTGGCGACTTGGCGACAGTTGGCGAGATTCTTGGCGACGGTTGGCGAGATTCTTGGCGACTTGGCGAGAAATCGATACTTCTGGAAACATCCATCACCTAAGCTCTAGGACCAATATTTTCCGAGATAGTCTAGAAGCTTCCAGAGCCTTGGCGAAATTGGTAGATTTCTCCGCCAAGTCAGGTATAAATACCGCAGCCCGACATGGAAGAGTGAGTAGAGTTTTTGTGAAGACAATCAGTGAGTGAAGACGATTAGTTGTGACTGCTAGTTGTTCTCTGTCTGAGGTATTTGAGACCTGTGATTAGAAGCTGTTTCTTGTTATATCTGACGAATTGTAGCTGTATAATTGTGATTGTTACAGCGGGAATTTCGTTTATCTAGTGAAGTTTTTTTACGAATAAAAGTCTTGTGTTCATTAAGTGATTGCTTTATTCAACTCTCAATCAACACGAACCCGTGAAGCTCGGTACAATATATATATATATAGCAGTCAGTGCTAAAAATATTATTGATTGTCCATCACAAGTTTGAAAAGGCAAATATATTTTACTGATTTTCAACGAGGAAGTCAAATAAATGATTCAGTTGGATACGCATTAACAGGTGAAATATTCTCATTTAAAGAATTTATGAAAACTCATACTTTAATGAGGAAATGTATTATTTTCCAGATGGAGCTTGACAATTGTGGTCTGTGGGACAATAAACAATTGGACTCCTTGCAAAATGATGGGACACACTTTACTAAAACATCCTAATGCAGCTATTTCTTATTAAAGGATTCAATTATTTCTAAAAAATATTTATTCTCAGTTAATATTCTACGAGACACTCAGGATTCATGTGGCTTTAAATAACTGAAGGAAGTTATCTCCTTTTTTTAATCTGTGCAATCCAGTGACAATGCTTTTGTGATTTTCCACTTATCTTCTGGACACGATTGTCTTACCACCTGTACTTCACAGGCATTTCAACTTATCCTATTTGTTCACTTTGTAATTCTGGCAAAGAAATTGACAAGAATCATCTGTTTCGATATGGATCTTTTCCTGGTCTTACCGAGGAATCGTAGTACTGTTTGGATGTACTGCTTCTTGGCATTGATTTTGGTTCTTAGTTCTATTATTTGTAAATTCTGCTCATAAGATCTCAGTTCATTGTGACTTTATTCCAGGCTATTAGAAGTAAAAATACTTTAGAAACACAGAATAAGAAAGAAAAAGAAAAACGTTATTTGCATTCATTCTTACCCTTTTTCACAAAGACTTGAGATTCTTCGAAATAATTTGTGAAATCAACTAATTCAAAATCAAGTTATTCTTACTATTGACTTTGTTTCTAAATATGAACTAACGAGAAAGTTCCTATATATCGTAGACAACATTACTCTTAATTAAAAGTTTATTCTTGTAACATATGACTGAAAATTCTAAATTTTAAAGTCTATTAAGTATACTTTTACCAAAAGGAAAGAACCATTGATTTTACAGTCAAAGCGCCTCTAAAGAAAGCATTTTGTTTCAAGACCTAAATCAAAAATAATTTATCTCCCTATATTAGAGTCTCCCACTTTCTTTATAAAGCAGAAAATCCCCTTATGAAGCTAAAGTGTAATTCTTTAACATTAAGAATACCTAAAGAGGTCAATCACGTAAAACCAAGGGAATCTAAGATGGTGCAAAGGCAATGCTCCTTTTTCTTACACTTAAGACATTTTCTACATACAGTATCTTGTTGAAAAAGTTCCCTTATAAGAAGTGTTTCTGAAATATGCCCTGTAATGAATACCAAAGAATTGTTTGCCATATTGTCTCTATTGTTGTTGTTATTTATGGTACTTGGATAAGCCAAGCTTGCTAGTCGACGGCTATGTGAAATTAAGTCAAAAGAGTGCGTCTTACGTTTAACTAAAGCAATACGAAGGTGAAAGTTCGTCTTTGCTATAAAACTCCTCCGATAGATGGCACCACCAGAAGATCAGCTCCTTAGCTTTTGACTTTGATCTGGAGATAGAGAAAAAATTTTCCAGACCATTACACCCTCTCAACGACTAACTAAGGACTCAGTGGGTCTTTCATCACATATGTACTCAGTGGGTCTTTGGTGAGCATTGGGAATCGAACCCACACCGTCCGAAAAAAGGGTGATGCCCTAACCACTAGGCTACCACGGCCGTATCTTCTGTTTTGGACATCTAATCATTTCAATAACAATTTCTGCAAATTATTTATGACGCATAATTTAGCGTGCCATTGTTCGTTAATTAAATCCAGGTTTTATTCATTTTCTGTTTTTCTTATTTAAGAATATCTTTGTTTTTTTAAATTTTATGTCCGAGAAAGTCAATAAACTAACTGGGTTATAAGAAGACCCTTGTTTTACGAGCTCATCAACTTTTCATTACTTTCAATACACAAGTGCCATCCAGATAAGATTTAACTCGTTCTTAATTGGCGGTGCGTTTAGAAGATTTCTACATTCAAAAACAATTTTATATTTAATTTCAAATGAGTTAATAGCCAATAATGCTGCTTGACTTTCATTAAAAACAAAAATACACTTACCTTGTTAGTATTTCCATAAATTTATTCAGATATAGTTAGTTATAACAAGTACACCAGTTTGAAAGTTCAGTGACATACTTTTTAAGTCCTTTTGAGAGGTGGTACACCATGTAACTTAAGTCTTAAGGTATGGTCTGGGAGACTTTGCTGAGAGGTAGTCTACTAAAATTAAGAAATCCTTGCTTCTTTTTCTTCTTCTTTATTGGATTTGACAGTCAAGGCACCTTTGCTAAAAGCATTTTGTTAGTTTATAAACAACAAAGAATTTGGTGATATTTATAGAATTAATTGTATTCATTTTGTAAAATAAAACTAATAAAAAATTTTCTTGCAGTAAAATTATTGAGTTGCTCTTGTTCTGACATAACATATTATTTAATTTGGTGACAAAGAAGTTGTTGGTGAAGAAGTTGGTGACAAAGAAGCAAAGAAGTTAGTTTAAAAGTTGTTGATTCAAAAACGCTTGTTTTTCTACATTAATGTGAATCTCTTGAATTTTAATCGCATCCTCATTTTTAACAAGTGTATTTTGCTTATGATTAAACTTGAAAACCTTGTTTATTTTGAATAAACAAGAATGCTTTTATTAAAAATTTAGAGATACATTACAAATTAGCCATAAATTCAGGAAATATAAATAAACTATATTGTAATCATAAAAATTAATGAATTCTTTCTTCTATACATTTAAACAATGAGACTTTAAGTTAAATATGTGTATTAATTCTGACTTAAAAATATTTCATAGTTTAATCTAAAAATTTTAAACTAGATTTCAATAAACATTTTTATAATATATATTCTAATTTAAAATAATATAATTTAAGTTAATAGAATAAAAATTTTAAAATTTCAAAGGTAAGCAAAGTTTATAGTTAGATTCTACCGGAAAATGAGATAAAACTTCTCTGCAAAAATTATTAACTACATTTATATAATTAAAGCAGAAATTACTAGTTTTTCTTCAGTGAATACGTATTATATTTTTGTTTATTTTTAAAACATTATTTGATTATCAAAATACATAAAGATTATAATTTTATGTATACGCAAATATGAATAATTCTCAGATGAAATATTTGCTTGTCTCTGAAAAGTCAATTTTTACACGTGGAGTAGTCCATGGTTCAGTTAGCATGTAAACTAATCAGCATAGAAAATTCTGTTTTTATGTATATTATGAACCAATATTGAAACTCAAAAACCAGAGGACTGTTGCAACTGTATGTTGAGTGCCAACAGTGTGACTGCAAACTCGGTGGTCAATTACCTGGGAATCTTTTATCATATGCATTGAAAGACAGATTGAAATATGTTTGAAAGGAGGCAATGAAAAGTACTAAAGTTTCAGATCTGGGCAAATAAGAGCAGAAATGACATAAAAAAATCCAGCAAATTCTACGAAGTCACTTGAAAACGTTTTAAGTTTTTCTATTTTTTATTGCGTGACGTTACTTTCATACAGTCTATTTTATATGTAATTAAAAATGCAAAATATTTTATGATAATACATGAAAACTTATATTAAGAATATCATTATATTTGCTGCAAAAAGTAGATAAAAAGTTATAAAATATTTCTCTTTTTATTATAAAGTGACAAATAATAATATTTCTAACTATGCCCTCCACTAAAAACCATTCTAAGGCTTTAAAAGCAGCAACAGTGAATAATATAAATAAAACAATCACTAATATAAATGATCAAAAAAGTCTATTAAAGTGACTTAAAATATGCCTCATTTTTTATTTAAATGTCATTTTAAAAGAATATTTAAAATGCATAAACTTTTTACACCCTTAAATAAAAATCACTTTATAAATCCGTGGAAAAGTTTACTATCGGTTACCTCTTAATTTCTTTGGCAATTTTTTGATGCCAAAATGTGGCTATCAAGTTGGCTTTTGCCGCTAAACAAAAGTTAAATTAAGTACCTGGTACTTAATTTAATTTAACTTTATCGCCAAAATATATCGCAAGATATTTTTCCAAATCAAAAAATATCCGACTTTAGACCAAACTCGAAATATTAATTAATATAACCGTTGTTTTTATATTAGTGTGTTGCTTTCTATTTTTATAATAGTTGATATTTATCATTTGAGGGAAACTTAATTTAAAATTTAGTCATTAAGTATTTCGAATAGTCTCAGAAATCATTAAATGAGCACAAAAATATTTAAATATTTTAACGTTTACCGCTTAATTGTTTTTAAGTGAATAATTTGGATTATAATTTTAACACCAATGAATAAATCATTCTTATATTTACTTTAAAATTCCCAAATACAAATTAAACAACAAATAGAATTTTTGTATCATTATTTCATTTATCAATTAAATCTAAAAATAAATTAATACAAAAGACAATATTTTCTGTAATCAGAAAAATCACTCTAAATTAACAGAGCATATCTTAAAGTTTAATTAAATTTTAATACTACAGCATTTTTTGTCCATTTTAAGGAAAATGTTTCTTTAATTACAAATATTAAATTAACGTAACTCTTGATTTTTCTAATTTAATCATTCCGAATAAATAATCAAAATTGTTTCGAATATAATTAGAAATATAATTGGTAAACGAAATAAATTTAATCAGTGAAATTACATGTCAAAATATAAATTAATTGCCTAAAAATCTATTAAGAGGATGTATTTTGCTCGACTTTCTGACATTAAATTTAAAAAAAATGTGTAATCGCTCTTAATATTAAAAATTATTTCGGAAAATAATGAATTAAAAGTACAATTTAAAGTTATTTACTTTTAAGTTATTTTCAGAAAGTTAAATGTTTACAAATTTATAATCGTAATAATATTCTATCATTTCAAATAAAATTTTTAAAATCTAAGGTGAAAAATTAATGTATATTTCATTAACACTTTACCCTCTCATAGCTTTTTTTCTGAGACTAATGTGTTTTCGATTATTCTTTAAAGGTTTTAATCCAATGAAAACATTATTTTGTTTGGTAAGAAACGAAAACAGAGTTTTAGAAATTAAATATAATAATAAGCATTAAAACGACTATTAAAAATGATATTAAAACCTAATGATTGCTTTAATTATTCCACATTCAATAAATTCAAGTTATTTTACTTTATAAGTCATTTATTGTAATTACATTTTGAAAATTATCTAAAAATATAATTAAGTATCAAATCATTTTTATTCCTTAAATTTACTTCATAAATGAAGATTTGAAATGTTTAATATTAATAATACTTTTATTCAAATAATTTTCAAACTGACTCATAGTATCAAAACAAATTTACTAATACAATTAAATCAACTACTGTAATTCTGAAATACTCAATATAAATATTTCTAATTTATCTACCCTCTTTTATAACATTATATTTTCTAAGAATATCTAAACTAATAAAATTTAAATGGTAATGGAATTAAAAGGTAATGGAAGGTATGTAATCCATAACACTTCCTTTTTTGAAATTTTTTTGCAAAAATTTCAAATTAACTTACTATGTAAAATATTTCTGATAGTCGAAATGCGTTATAATGAAATATTTTTTCACATTTGCTAGTTATTAATAATTTTCAATTGATATATTCAGTTGAAAATATTCATTTGACTGATAATTAAATTATTTTAAGCAATACGTTCTAAATGCTATAACACAGATGCAACCTATTTATTGTACTCAATCTAAATATTCCTCAAATATAGATCTAAGCAGAATGAAAAGTATATAGTTTTCATACTTTTGAAAATAAATTTAAATATATAAATTTCAATTCTTTTTGTACAAATTCCATTTTTACTCTGTTTTATTGAGTGTTAGTTATGTTTAAATTCTAGTTTCAGTTTTTTTAATGTCAGTTTCGGTTTCCTTTTGTGTGTAATGCTAAATATAAGTAAATTGTTGACTTACTTATAGTAAAATGAAAATAATCAACATATAAGTATAATATAAGCTATACAATTAACTTTTAAACTGAATTACTTACATTTATTATTTATCAATTTTCTTTACTTTAAGAAATTTTTGTTTGGTTTCAAATTAATTTGCGCACAGAAAAATACACGAACATTAATTTATTATATATTCTTCATACTCCCAATTTTTTTTTACTTAAATTACTTAGATTCAATATTTACATGCGTCTGACATTTTTATCATGCACTCATGCTGTCTCGTGTGTGTGAAAATAAACTATATGCAAATTTTATATATAATGCTAATTATAAGCAAATTCCCATTGATAAACAGAAGTAACCAAAATAATTTAAAATCTAAAGAAAAATAATAATGTTTATGCTAATGAAAGTAAATTAATTAAAATAATAATATATTTGTACAAAATTCGTATTTATTATTTTATTTATTTTACTTAATTAATTTTAAATGTTAGCTAAATAATGTTTTCCCTTATTTGTAAGGCTAATTATAAAGGAAATTGTATTAGATAAGCAAAAAAATGCAAACTATAAGTAAATTTTCATTGTTAAACAAAAATAACAAAGCAATAAAATATAGAATGAAAATAAATATAATAAAATTATATAAAAAAACAGATTCATATTCCTAAACAAAAATACTAATATATATATAATAATGAAAATAAATTAAAGAAAATATTATATCTCAATATATTTGTACGAAAGCCATATTTATTCTGTTCTTTATTTTGTTTTTATTAATTTTAACTACCTGCTGTATAAATGATGTTTGCTCTATGTGTAAAAGAAACTGTGTAAGTGAATATTCATATGTATATAACTAAGCAGAAATAATTATATTCTATATATTTTACTTTTAAATGAATAACTATAATCGCTTTGATCTAGTAAATTCTAGCATTGTAAAAATATTCGTACATTATCTCTGCTTCCAAAGGTATATGCATCTAAGAGAAAAATATACTCATTAATTTAAGATAAATTCCGGACATTCGAAATTTCTCAGGTTTAAACTATCCGAATTCAATATTTGGAGGGTAGAGCTTGGAGACTGGTGTTTGAAATATCTCTCCAAATAGTCTGTAACCCATTCTTGACCTTATTTCTTTCAATGAAATGGCAGCTAAAATTAGAGCACTTACACGGAAAAGTAGGAAATTTTTGTCGATACAAAAACGACTCTAATAAATGGCTTTTCTTCTCGTGACACATGAAAAAATAAGCTATTCTCGGCTCTTTGCAACGCCTACAGAGTGAAAAATGTTCACAAGTCAGAAAAATGTATCGGTCGGACGCCGAATGTATCACTCTGGCAGTTCGCATTCCCTAGAAGTAAAAGTCACCCACAAAGGAATCTCACTTTATTCAATTTTTGCAACAAAAAAAATACTTTTTTTAGATTTTTTTAGGTCTTTTTTAGATCAATAACATTATATTGATTAGATTCTCAAACTTTTCAAAATTATCACTGTATAGAAAATATATAGCCATAATTTACGCTTAAATTAGCTTAAAATGTACATTGGTTAAAAAACTTATTATCAGAAAGCAGAAATGATTCTTTATATAAATATTTAGATATAGGTGTCAGATTGTGTATATTTATTTTATAAATGTAGCGTAGCATTTTATTTTCAAACGATTAATTAGGATAACGATAAAATGATGCAATCATTGATAATTAAATACGTAAAAATAACTGCAGTGTTGTTTTATACTGAAGTATATATATATATATATATATATATATATATATATATATATATATATATATATATATATATATATATATATATATATATATATATATATATATATATATATATATATATAGTTATTTGTAAAATTAATAAGTTAATTAGATTGATAAGATAAAATGCTTATATTTTCATCTTCATTTTACAAATAAAAAGAAAGAATGCTTTACTTACAAACATATGATCATGACAAAGACAAAATAATGATATGATCATTGATACAGGATTACTACTTTATGCTTTGTATAAAAAATTATATAAAATAAGGATAGTTTCTTTTCTATCATTTATCATTTTCGTTGTATTAAACTTTTATCTTGAATACATCATATCCTTTAAAATGACAAAACGAAAAATATTTTTTTATTTAGAAATTATTTTTAATACTATAATTTTTCCATCCATAATTGTAAACATCAAAATATCTTTCTTTTTGATAGTAATTATTGAATGAGTATTTAAAATTTAATATTAAATAAACCAGTTTCTGTTTTTATTTATAGTCAGTGAATCTGTATTTATATAGTCACTATATCTTAAATTTCTTTTACAGAAAAAAATTTCAGAATACTTTAAAACCAAAACAGTTATTTGAAATGAAACATAAATTAAAAATTAAAATTCAAACATATGATCAAATATCAATATCTTTAATGGTGCATTTTATTCATAAGGAAAATCTTCATATTCTAAAGATTTCTTAAAATTGTTTCTAAAAATGGGATCAAAAATAATATCTAAATATTTCAATATAATATCTAAATATATCAACATAAAATTTCAACAGCCTCATCATACCTAAAAATTTATATAAACTGAACTCAATGGCCCTAATGCCCCCATCGGGCAAAAGCTTACAGTGTCCATATCTGTTTTATTGACCGAGCGCCTTGAGGTGCGAAGAATGCATCCCAGTTAGGTATTTAGCCTATTGGGAAATCGAAATTCAATTTCTTCGTTCCAAAGCACGTTTGTACTCACTTTTAAAGAACCACTGAAATGATGAAAGGTTGACTAATAATCAAGATCAAAAATAATATCTTTAAATTATATCTGAAAATTTCAGTACTATTCTATATTACATTTTAACGCTTTATACCTAATCACCAAAATTAAATAAATTAATAAATAGAAATAAGCCTCCATCTTCAAATTGGGGATTCAGTTTTTAACTACTTTGTATATTTCGACTTATGTTACATTTTATAAGTCAAATTTTAATTTGAATAAACATAGAAAAGAAATCAGTTTCAGTAGCATTGAAGAATAAATTCTATATTTTATTTCCCACATAGTCAGCACAAACTAGTGTAAAGTAAATTTATAAAATTAAAAAATGCATAATAATATCCGAAATTACGAGACATGGCTAAATAAATACATTACTTACATATTTCCCTTAAATAAAAACTATTAAAAATTTCTGTGATAGATTATAAACTGTAGAACATGTTAAACTAATAACATATTAATATAATATGCTAAAAAAATTAAAAGTGTAGAATATTTAAAGCATCCTTAGAATTTCTTCACTATTCTCATGTGGATCCCCATCTGATGACAAGTCATTCGGCAGATTCTGTCATTCTAAAGGTAGCTGAGCAGCAGATAGGGTTATCAAGACTCATAAGTGGACACATGAAATGTCTAAGTAATTGACCAAGGAAACAAGATTTTTCCATGTGCAGGAAATGCAACATCATGCATTTTACCCGTGGTCCTTCTGAGGACTTTAAAAAAGGACTTGTGTTTCGAAAATCCTCTTCTTGTATTAGACATTTTGCAAGAGAGATGCTAATCAGATTGGATAAAAAAATGATAATACAACAACAGAATTTAATTTTGAGGCTTTTCTCACAAACTGGTGTCCTCAAACAAAGATTTTTCAAAATGAGAACGATAAATAAAATTTTCAATAATTCTACATCAAAAATTATAAGAAATATATTTAATTTATTGAAATTTTCTTAACTACGTATAAGTAAGCAAGAAAATACAAAAATTGAGACTATCTTATAAATTTAACTTAATTATGATATTATTAAATTAAACTAATGATATAAAAATTCATCGCTTTAATTAATATCATTTTTATGAAATATTCTGATTAAAATATGGAATTTATCAAAATTAAATACTTATTTATTATACAACTGTTAATGTACGTAAAGACATTTTGGATTAACATACAAGTTATTAATATAAAATGAAAAAATAGTATTTTACCTTAGAGTTCAATAGCTCATGGTTTCAAAACCTAGCTTGTTCTTGGATGTGAGAACAGGTTAAGACTACTTTCTAAATCTAAGTTTTGGTATCATTATTTATCTAATATAAAAACAATTCATTGAATATGAAATTATTCAAACAATCTGAAACTTAATTTAAACTAATGATTTTAGAATAAAAGTAAAACTTAACTTAACATAAATTAAGATTTTACGGAATGTTTTCTGATAAAAATATGACGAAAATCAATATTTACTTTCAATCTAATTCTTATCAATTATGTAAATGAATATTAATAATGAAGTATAATCTAATGAGGATTATTATCTAGTAACAGTAAATTCTTCTTTTTCGGATTTATATTCTTGAGCACATGCACCTTTTAGCCTTAAGATGACCAAAATCACAGAAAACATAATAAGAAAAATCCATAATGTTGAAATGAAAGGATAAGAATACCTAGTAAAACCGATAACATTCTATAATTCAGAGTCTTTTATCTCCTTAAGCTGGAGAAAAACGATAATGCAAATACTATATATAAATAATATATATATATATATGTGTGTGTGTGTGTGTGTGTGTGTGTGTGTGTGTGTGTGTGTGTGTGTGTGTGTGTGTGTGTGTGTGTGTGTGTGTGTGTGTGTGTGTGTGTGTGTGTGTGTGTGTGTGTGTGTGTGTGTGTGTGTGTGTGTGTGTGTGTGTGTGTGTGTGTGTGTGTGTGTGTGTGTGTGTGTGTGTGTGTGTGTGTGTGTGTGTGTGTGTGTGTGTGTGTGTGTGTGTGTGTGTGTGTGTGTGTGTGTGTGTGTGTGTGTGTGTGTGTGTGTGTGTGTGTGTGTGTGTGTGTGTGTGTGTGTGTGTGTGTGTGTGTGTGTGTGTGTGTGTGTGTGTGTGTGTGTGTGTGTGTGTGTGTGTGTGTGTGTGTGTGTGTGTGTGTGTGTGTGTGTGTGTGTGTGTGTGTGTGTGTGTGTGTGTGTGTGTGTGTGTGTGTGTGTGTGTGTGTGTGTGTGTGTGTGTGTGTGTGTGTGTGTGTGTGTGTGTGTGTGTGTGTGTGTGTGTGTGTGTGTGTGTGTGTGTGTGTGTGTGTGTGTGTGTGTGTGTGTGTGTGTGTGTGTGTGTGTGTGTGTGTGTGTGTGTGTGTGTGTGTGTGTGTGTGTGTGTGTGTGTGTGTGTGTGTGTGTGTGTGTGTGTGTGTGTGTGTGTGTGTGTGTGTGTGTGTGTGTGTGTGTGTGTGTGTGTGTGTGTGTGTGTGTGTGTGTGTGTGTGTGTGTGTGTGTGTGTGTGTGTGTGTGTGTGTGTGTGTGTGTGTGTGTGTGTGTGTGTGTGTGTGTGTGTGTGTGTGTGTGTGTGTGTGTGTGTGTGTGTGTGTGTGTGTGTGTGTGTGTGTGTGTGTGTGTGTGTGTGTGTGTGTGTGTGTGTGTGTGTGTGTGTGTGTGTGTGTGTGTGTGTGTGTGTGTGTGTGTGTGTGTGTGTGTGTGTGTGTGTGTGTGTGTGTGTGTGTGTGTGTGTGTGTGTGTGTGTGTGTGTGTGTGTGTGTGTGTGTGAACATCATTCGTTTTGGTACTGATTTATAGGAATATTGACAAAAATCAAATAATTTCATGTACTTAAAGCAATCAAAATTAATCTCAATTAAAAAAACTTTATGAAAAATATTTAATAAAATATGATAGCTAGAATAATTATTCATTGAGAGAGCTGGACTGGTAATAGTAACTCAATGTAAAAAAATTAGCGCAAAACTTTCACTCCTTTTCAATTTTAAGATAATTAAGCCCTTCATTTGATTTAAAATTCAAATAAATATTAAGATTATTATTAAAACAAGCTCTCTTGAAAAATAATTGAAAAAATTTTATAGTCATAAGTTTTTGATAACTTGTGAGATTTGCTTATGAAAAGATTAATATAAGCTTTACCTATTTTTTGTAGGATTTATAAGTATTTGTTCAATATCAGATGAAAACTAGTAATAAAAAATTACATTTCAAGATGAATTTTTATTTGACTGTTGCTGAATGTACTCTTATAAGAGTCAAAGTTCGGATGAAACTTATTTTTTAAAAGAGCTTTGGCTAAAACTAAATTTCTCTATGGAAAATCCAAACGGAGAAATAGGGGGCGAAATTTTGTGAGAAAGTCTGAAATTCACCTAATATTGTATATTATTAAAGTGAATTTTGCATTTCTAAGCAAATATTTCATTTTGTTTTCCGACAAGGCTATTTACTGCGTATTATAATTAATTTTAACTTGTCTTTAACTCGGATCAACTTTTAACATGTATGCAAAAAATCCATTTACGTAAGTATAACGCAAAACATCTTGAATAATAAAGTGTGAGAAATTAACTTTTTTTATTTGAGCTACTAATTCTTGTATCGTTAAGAGGGCTAGCTTTATTATGATTGCACCAAACATACTAGTCAAACTTTTTCATAGATGGCAGCCCAATTTTTAACTCTCTTCTGGATAAACAGCTCGTGGTTTTGAATCCTAGTTTGGGCATGGATATCAGTGGCGATAAGGATCTAGGTCTGTTTTAATTAATCTTCTTTTGATAAAAATATAATCATATAACAAACAAAAGAAAACTATTTTTATTTTATATAAAATAAGTTAGTATCACACACACACATTGATTTTGCAACACTTTGAGAAACAAACTTTAACTTTTCTACAAACGCATTAGATGAATGTTCCTCTGATCTTAATAATATCCTTCTGACTATATTTTAATCATAAATCAAAATAGTGATTAATTTAGATTTTATAATTTCTCGAATAAAAACTTAAAATGTATTCCAAAATTATAATTAAATATATTTAGAATAATTCTTACTGTTGTGATCATCCTAAATGTGTACGTATTATTTAACTAACGTCGACAAAATTGAAACTGGATGAAAAGAGTTAAATAATGATTTTGATAAATAAATATAAATTAATACTAAATATAAAATTAAAACAATAAATATCATTATTGTTTAAAATCTTAAAGTTATTATTTATTTATTTCTTAAAATGCTAAAGTTATACTTATGTTTGAACTCGTGTTGATTTCTAATTATGTTTATAAATTTTCTTTTGTAGTATTTGATGTTAATTTTATATTTAACATTTTTAAGACGCAACACAAGCTTTCTTAAAGTTTAGAATAAAATATGTTTTTTTACGGCAAACTTTTTTTAATAAAATTTTTTAATTTCATTATTTATTCATCATTCAAAAAATTATAATTTTCTTAACATCAATAAAAATTACTATAAATTTTTCATTTAATATGTATGTGTCCTCAATATTATTTATTTAACATTAAATTAAACGAATAACAAATGTAAAAAATAAAACAATACAAATAGAAATATTATTAAAGGATTAATTTAAAAGTAATGACTATTAATTGGTTTGGAGCTAATAATCTGTTCTTTCAGATACTATATTTTGGTTAGGAATATGAGTATAAAAATTTTTGTTTTTCTAGAAACGCGCGAAAATCAAAAATTCTAATGTATATTAAAGAAAGTTGTATCGTGTGGATTTTCTTATATTAAAATTTATTAAGAATATAAAATACAAAATGTTCTGTTCTTCAGTATAATATTAATGATATCTTTAAATTACGCATTTCTTTCCTTTTCGTTTCATTCTCCGAAATAATCCAACATTTTTTGTTTTCCAATTTGCCTTTTCACTTACTAAGTAAACAAACTTGAAGGACATCATTCAAATCTAATGAAAAATCGTCATATTCATTTAATTTTAAGAATATTAATTTCAGAAAACGATTGGATTTTTTTTTATTCTTAATTGTGTATTTCTGTTTCCCCTCGTTTTTCTATTATTGATTGATAAAACTTTATTTCTCGAGATATTTGTAATTATTTGCAATCAATATCTCGTTTTTTTAGGAATTTTGTTATTTTATTTTTCAATAATGAATTTGAAGTCTCTTGATATTTCAAACCAAATGGAATATTTATATTAGTACTTGAAAATAATTTATATAATTTTAATGCATGCTTAACTTTGATAGACCATTAAATGTTTTGCTATTCTCTAAAAACAATTCTTTTAACTATCATTTTGATTTTATGGAAAACGAAATTAGGTCTACTTCATATTAGGTCATTTTTGTTTTTGCTTTTATTAATAGACTAATATTTTTACTTTCGAATGAAGCAAACAAAATACCTGTTGCAAATACATAACTTTAATTAACATTGGTTTGTATAAAATCTTTAAATTTCACATGGGATAATACATTTTCTTTCATTTAAATCGATAAATCAAGTTAAATATATTTTGATTTACAAGTTACACTATAAAATTGGATAAATAAAATACAAACTATTTTTATTTCTATCGTTTTATTGCTATTTTTATTACAATTTTAATACTATTTTTAAACTTAAATTTTAGTCTATATTTTTTTCATTATTTTATTCTGTGTTATGTACTTATTCAACCATAATAAGTACATTTTTCCCTTATAAGATGAACTCTACATAAAATTATAAAATGCTCGTTTTTAAATTTAAAATGACATTAAATTTCTTACACAACAAATATATAGTTTTAAGAATTTTTCCCATTATTTTGATACACTTACTATTTTAACATTCATTATAATTATTTCAGTCAATTTAATGAAACTTAATATTCAATTATAGTTGCACCATATTAAAAAAATTCATCAAAAAATAACTTATACATTTTACATAAATTTTTAAAGAATTTAATTTTAAACAAAATTAAGAAATACTTTTCATTAAATCATTTGTTTCCTTTCTATAGCCCCCTTCCAACTAAAATTCAAATAATTACTTTTAATAAAAAAGAGCAAAATGGATTGCTTTTATTAAAAATTATAGTTTTTATTTGCTCATCCTCGGCTTTTAAATATTCCATTATAAACTGCATTTGTCATAAACATAAATTGGAGAAGTTTTTAAATTATTAGATAAAAAAATCTTCTGACGAAGGTAATTTAAATCAACTTGATTTAAATAAAAACCAATATGCGTATTTCTTTTGAACATAAAAAAATATTTTTCTAATTTCGTTATCATTTCTGAGAGAATTTTAAATTGAATGTAGGGATATAATTATTATATTCTTAACGGTACTTTCGAATGGTAAAACAATTGAGCCAAATCTCGTTTCTTTCTCAAGCATTTTTCCACTAAATCTAAGATAAAAATAAAATAAAACTAACAAAAGTTCAACCCTCCGCTTATAAGTATGAGAAATGAGTGTTTATAAAGTTGAGACGTATTTTGAAAATGTTTATGCTTCTAAATAAGTATAATAAGCAAAAAAAATTCTCTGAACAAAATGACATCATTAATTTTTTCCAAAATAAGCATTTTTTGCATTTTGAGATAATAACGCTTCCCCATGGTGTTTAAACTCTTTTAAGATATTGTTAATGGGTCTAGGGTCAAAAAGGCATTTTGTTTTTGTGCAACTAACAATCATTATTTTATTTTATTCCATTATTCCAAGGAGTGTCTTTGTTCGCCGTCTGAAAAGAAAACGGAGTTTTTCTTTACTGAGAGTGTCTTTTATTCTGAGTCTTTTTATGTATGATGTATTTTTATTTATTTATTTTTTTGCATTTATCTTATATAAACTCTTGTGGGGAGAATAAATTAAATTGGCTAAGATGATGAAATATTTCCCTTTAAGTTAAGAAGAATGCAAAAACTCTGTCATTACTATACCAGATATGTGTTTTAAAAAAAATATTACTAAAGCCCTATGCATGCCTAGATAAACTGAGATTTCACTTTACAATGAGATAGGTTTCTTAATTAGAATAAATGGATATTGCAATTGTGTTCATTAAAAATATAAATGGATATTGAGATTGCGTTCATTAAAATGTCAAACGAAGAAATGACGAAAAATGATATAAATGTAATTCTCCCTCAATGAGAAAGTAAAGTTTCTCTACTGAAAACAGACTCTGACACTTTCTAAAAAATATATGCATTGATCATGAAGTTTAAAAAAGTTGTATTGAATTTGTAAAATAATGCTTTTTGAAATTTTAAATTTTTAAGCATTAATTTTTTGTTCTGAGTAAAATTTGGGTCACCTTGATTTGGTAAAAAATTTGGCGATAAATTTTGGCAACAAAATTTCATTTCTGGTAACCTTGATTAGTTTATCTTTTTTGGAGCGGAAGCGATTATCTTGTTTATCACACATCTTGGCGTCAAAAAAAGATGTCCCCGATTGTAAACTTTCACCTTCATCTTTTATAATAACATGATTTTACAAGGGTGCATTTTATCTTTATAAATAAATGCATCTAATTGCAGCAAACAGTTCCTACGCAAACAAATAGTTTGTCTAATCTAATTCATTTTGTTTTCATTTATAAGGGTTTATTTTTTATATTCTAGAAGTTCTCAGTGATGAATATTAGCAGAAGCCGAGCTGAATAATTTGTAAACCTAGATAATAAAACAATTGCTTGTAAAATACTCAATAAAAATGCTACTATCAAGACATTTTTTAAATATGGTAACGTAACATAAGCAGGTCATAAAATAATTATAAGGCAACTTTAGATACTAAACTTGTTAAACATTTTCAATGAAAACTGTGTCCGTTATTACAGAAAAATTTATAATATTGGAAGTACGCAGCACAATTTGCAATTTATGAAAAAATCTAACTATTTATTCTCAGGTGTACCCCTAGAATATAAGTTAAATTGGTTTAACTCGACTTAATTCAAACTTTTAAGACAGGGATTTGGGGTTCAATGTAGAAGTGGGTACCTCTTAGTTTGGTGATAACAATTGGAGATAAAATTTAATTTGTAGTAATCCTGATATTTATAGTGCTTTAACTAGAGTAGTTTTATCGTTGCCATTTTGTTATTCACCATTTAGCACCTACCTTGCCTTCAAAAAAAATTGTCAAAAAAATCAAGGGGTTAGCCGTAAGTAAACTTTTACTGGAATTTATTAATAGTGTTAAAGAAATATTTTGAAGTATTACCAAGGTTAATAATCAAAATAAACATATTTTATCAAGAATATATTGCAACGGACTTATAAAATGTTTTTAAAATATTCCTATCGTAATTGTTTAAATTCCGCAATGCCACCCAGTCAAATTGTTTCTGTTAGAAACATATATCTAATGTTAAAGTAATATGTTTGAAAAGTTTCTATTCTGAATACAGAAGATATACATCATTATTATTCACACAGTTACGTCATTAAAAATAATTTGAATAGTAAATACTATGAACATATCTCTAAGAATACTTTTCTTTATTATTATATTAAATTCCCTCAATAGAAAAAACAAGACATTTTCAATTTAAACTTAGCAAAATAGCTTAAATTTCCAAAACAAATTAAGAAATGAGAAGTAGAGGAATAGTATTTTCCAAATTTTCTGATTGGTTCCAATTCTGCAAATATATATTATAAGTTTTCTTCCCAGTTTAATCAGTTATATATATCTCATATCGTGAATTGATAAACTTGTATTCGTTAAATATCACAGTACTTGCAGTTAGTGTCAAAAATAACTGAAGTTCTGGACCCAGAAAATGCAAGAGAAAATATTTTATGTAACACTTTTAAGTAGGACATTTCAATTCATTTGAGAAAAAAAATTTACCCATTTACAAATTAAAGAGATAAAAGTTTGACTGTACAGTTCATTAGAATACAAAAGAGGATTCATAATTAATAAACAAATAACGTTTTTATGAATTACTGCCTTAAATATGCAACGAACTCCAATTTCGGGAGAGAAAAAAGAAAATCCATGAAATACATTCTTGACACCAAATGTGATTAGATATTCTTCCCTTAAAAAAACTTCATTCCGTGAATTTTCACTGAAATTCATTTAAGCAGTTAATTTTGAAATAACTTGAACATGATTATTTGATTAGATTATCGATATTCTTTCATCATCTGCGAAATTTAATAAAACTCAGGGAAACATAATTTAACAGATTTTCCCATCAACCTGAGTTGAAATGGAGCATCATTTCACTCATCATATAAGATAGCATAATGATAATGATTGGGAGGATCACCATATTCTCCCTTATAAGGTTGCTGGAGCTCCATGGGCTTAGGACGTGTCCACATTAATCTGTGACACAAAAACTCCTACAACTACGGTGGCAAGAATGTGAAGAGAAGGGGACCAACTCAGCTGTGAC
This sequence comes from Latrodectus hesperus, assembly GCA_037975125.1. Lineage (NCBI taxonomy): Eukaryota > Metazoa > Arthropoda > Arachnida > Araneae > Theridiidae > Latrodectus > Latrodectus hesperus. The sequence continues at coordinate 1,643,973 of CM075856.1, forward strand.
CTACTCACCTGACAGCGGTTCATAGTTACAAGGCTCTTCGAGATAGGCGAATATTCAAGACCCGTTAACTGGTTGATTATCTCTGCTCGCCTGCACTGCGTGTGCTTATCTAGGAACACTTTTTTTTAAATATTTCCGCCAATATTTATAAATTACTTAATCATCAATATTCCTTCATTCATAAATTTATGAAATTATTCTGAAAGAGAAATATTTAAAAACTTATAATATGGGGAAATTCTAATGTAGTATTATGTTTTATGTTTTTTTTTCAAATGGCGGGCACAAGATGGTTTTACCCTATGCCACAACAAGGTCAGAGATTGCTACTCATTTGTCGTTACCCAGCGGGCACCTGTGAAGCAAGTCACGGAGGCGAGTAGCGTTACCTGCGCCATACCACCACAAACCTATTTATAGGGCGGGCCAAATTCATACAATATCACATAAGAAAGGACAGAGAGAACAGAAAAGGAAAGAAACATCCATGCCCGTACCGGAATTCGAACCCGGTACCAACAGCTTAGGAGTCAGGAACGCTAACCACTCAGCCAATTGGTCGGCATTATGTTTTATGTAGAAAACACAATCAAGATTTGAGAAAGTAATTAATAAAATTCCTAAAATAAAAGGATAGCGTAAAAAGAATTTTTTTTATATTATCGTGCATTTAATAGCCACTATAAATACATGAAGCAAGTTATATTATTTAATGATAAATCACGTTTTGTATTTTATAATTTTAGATTTTTAACATTTCTTAAAATTTCCCAATAAAACTTTTTTTTTCTCAACATGAAAGTTTTCAGGCATTCGTATCATATAAAATCCTATCATATTAATAATTTTTTTGCAATAAAATAAGAAATAAATGTTATGCATAAATTTCAAATACGTAGAATAAAATAATTTCCAACGTATTTTTTAAATTTATCGATAATTTTAAAATTTTTTCACAAAGAAAATAAAAAATACCATCGTAACTCTTCTTTGCTTTAATAAATTTTCTTGCAATAAAATGAATTGTAATTCATTTGCAACATTAAACTTCTAGAATTTATATTTTTCATTCAAATGCAACCTCGTAATTTTGGGCAAAGGTATTCAAATTAAAAAAATTAAAATGATGTTCTTGAAATTGTATGCAGTGCTTAATGATAAAATCTATTGTTTATATATGAATGAATAATATTTGAAAATGAAATTACTTTCATAGTTTTAATTAAAAGTAAAATTTTTAATTATAAAGCTATTCTCAGAACATATTTTAAATTTGTGTAGTATTAATTGTTTGATTTAGCTTGATGGGTTTTCAAGTTCCAGACAAAAATCGAAATAAAATATGAAGATTTCCTTCTACTCTCACTCTATTTTTCTTCTGTTTTTGTTTTTTTTATGAAAAACAACAAAGGAAAATCTCAAATAACTACCTACACAGAGTTACAATTTTATTGATATTGAATACATTTTCCTGTAGAGTATTTTCAGCAAACTTTTTGTTTGTGATTGTAAAAATATCATATCTTTTAAAGAACTGAATATATGATATCCTCCAATGCATCAATCTAACGATAAACATTGATTGAAATTGAACTATAATAATTCAATAAGTCATGTTCAATAGTAATCTAATCTTATTTGAATCATAAAATTCTAATAGAAGATTATCTATTTCAATAATTAATTAAAGTGCATAAACTTTAAAAAATATTACATATGTAATTGCTGCATATCACTTTAAAATAATAATAGTCATGCACCACTTAAAACTTATAATAAAAAAATTATAGTTTTTAAAGTAAAAGTTAAGTAATATTTTTCGTGTTTCATTTATTAACATACGAATTATGAAGTTCCATTACTTTAAAACAAAGTGAGCTTGTTTATAAAATTAAGTTAATCTTAGTTGAAGACAGGTAGTGCTTCAAAAGGCTTAGTTAATTACCAAAAGAACTCGGCGCTTCAAGTTTTAAGTTTTCCAAATGAATAAGTCTTGCTTTCCATTAAAAGTGAATTGAAATGCGCTTTAAGTAAAACATAAAAGTCTCAAGAAACTTTACGATTCGAAGTAGCCATCTGCTTCGTTTCCAGAGCAGGCTTTTCTCCTATTAAATGGGTAAAAAAAAATAATTTGTGCTCATTCGAGTGTATTGAGACGCGGATGTTTTACCTTTGAGTTTACATGCACGTGACATCATTTGATAAGCAAGTTTCGTTGTCTTAATATTTATTAAAGAGAAATTGTTTCATAAACTTTAATACACATAAAAACGTTTAGTAAAATGTTAAGTTTAACAATAAATAGTTTATTTATGTCATATTTTTAAGCTTATATTTGCATATTTTAGATCAATGAAGCGAATTCGTTGAAAATTGTAATACTGAAATCAGATCACAAGCTGATTCAGTTAAAGTCTAATTTTTAAAAAAAAAACATTTGGTAGCAGTTTTTTTTTTTTTTTTTTGTAATGTGCTATAACTTTATTTTTAGTAATGTTCAACACTTATTTATTTCTTATGTAAATTGTAAGTCCAAACCGATTTCTAGAAATCTATAATGATAGTAAACTTTTACGGTAATTTTAACTGTGCATATATGCATGAAGAATGTATTCAAGAAATGAAAGAATTTATTAAAATTCATGTGTGTGATAAAGTAAAAATTAAAAGTATATATATATTTTTTCACTTTTCAAAAATGATAATGAGTAGCTTTTGAATAATGCATAAGTCGAAATCCTGTTGTAAGGAAATATGAACGACAAAAAAATCAAAATTTCCAAAATATATATAGTAGATATTTGAAGGATATTTCCGCTATAATTTATTTCACAATTCTCTGATAATATTTGGCACCATTCAACTTATTTATATTTTAAATATATTCTATAAATATATAAATTTTAAGTTCACTAATAATTATTTCGTTGCGAATAAAAAGGGATATTTATTATTAAATTAATTAAAGTTTCTGTGTTTAGGCATCATAAAATCATATAAATATGCCATTCATATAAATTACCGTAAATTGAGTTGTACCTTCTTAGAAAGAAATGCAATCGAATGAAATCCTCAATACAACAAATGTATATTAACGTTCATAAAATTCTGATTTTTTTTATATTTTAATTCTTATTAAACAAATATCTTTGAGCAAAGGCTTAAGTTTTGTGAAACAAAAAAAGTTCACTTTTAATGAAAACACAAATTTCATAAATTATGAAGATTATATCGAAATTTAAATAAATTTCAGCATTTTTGGGCATACGATTTCAACACTAAAAATGCAACTTCAGAATCTTATTTTATTAATAAAAATTATTTACTTTGTCAAAAAGAAAAATTGAAAAAAGTATTCAAGTTAGACTCTTAATAATATTTTATTTTTATACATTGGTTACATTTTGTATGCATGTTTTAGAAATTCTAGTACAATTCAATTTTGAAAATCTCATTGTATTCCAGCATACATTGAAAAATATATTCTTTCTGGCTCTAATAATGCATTAACTATTTCATTTTGTTTTAAAAATAATTTATCTTGTATTTGAAATAAAGTAAAAATATTCATGTCATTTATTTTTACAGGATTATATTAACTGTATATATTCACCGAAAAGTCTCATAATTTTTATTTAAACTCGTAATCTCTTATCAAGTTGTTTTTAAAACACATTTTATCATAGTTATTAATGTTTTTCATTAATAAATTTAAATATCTAGACAGATATTACAAAACACAAATATAAGAAATCGGTTAATCTGCTTAAATTAACTTAAATTTAAATCTTTCAAATTCATATCTATACTTACATTTTATTATAAAAAATATAAAGTATTCTTACAATTTTCTAAACTTCTTAAGCTTTTATAGCACTAAATTTTTTTCATTAATAAATCATCCTTAGTTTAATCACAAATTCATTATAATGAACAAGCTTCTATGATTTAAAAAAATTTCAACGGAATATTTTCTGCATTCAAATTCCGAATTTCTGCATTTTCAAGTACTTATGCTTTAATAATTCCTATCATGCCTAAAAGTTTCGCTATAGTCTCATATTTATAAAATAATGATGTTTCCAATAATTTTATATTCCGTGGTCTTAAAAATAATCGTAACACTAGGAAACTAAATTGATAAGAATAAATTGATCATAAAACAAGGAAGTTTTAAAATAACGTCATATTTTACCAGCTTAAATTCATTAATAACGAGTAACTGTTAAAAATTAAAAATTTTATGTCGTATTTTGCAGTAATTATTTGAATATTTAGAGATGTGAATTTAATAATTTTAAGAATATTAAAATATACTACTATTAAAACAAATTATTATTAATATATTAACTGCAATTTTTTTAAAAGTGCTAAACTATTAAAACATAGTTTGTTAGAATACTGGATTAAAAATAAATGCTTTAATAGGAAGAATGAAAAAACATTGATAACTGATTTTCATAATTCAGACAAAAATAATTTAAACACAGAATTCATTCTTTATCTAAATAAAAATCTAGGATATATAGATTGTGTGTTTAACTTTTATTTTAATTATTTTTCATTAACTATCTTCGAAAAGTTTTATGGAAGTAAATAGAAGGTTAGCAAGAAAGTTCTTGCCATTTTTAATTACCCAAAAGAACCGGACTTACAGAAAACTTACCTAATTGTTAGTCCTCGAAATAATCACATTAGGGATCCAGCACCTTCCACCATTGTGTCTCAATTGTATAACTCCCTAGCACTAAAACTCGGGATTAATAAACACAAAGAAATCCGCGAGTGCTTGTGACAAGTCTGCTTCACTAGTGAAGGATTTTTCACAAGGGTTATTGCCCAGGGAGCTGAAGAGGTGACAGTTTCATGGTGCAAGTGAATGAGGAAGTTGGAACAAATTCTCCCAACCAAGTCGATGTATAGTACTCCTGGTTACCTGTGATACATGCGGCCTTCCTTATCGGCCAAAAACAGTACACCTTCGTGGTAAACCAGTACTGGCTCTTTCTGTTGCAATGCATGTAGCACACATTCCAATTGCTGCAAGTACAAGTCTGAAGCGACAGTTTTGAACATTAGTAGCAGCACCTAGTAAGTCACTTAACAACTAGTCCACCAGACACCAGCTTCATCAGAGAGGGACAAATCTCCCGATATGAAATTGTGAAACCACAATTCCTTGCCTTACGTTCATTCACAGCGCTATACGCTAACGTTTGATAGATTCGGTGACTTGATGCAGCAGCTGTTAACCCCACTGAGAAGTTGTAAACCAAACAACACCAAAAGAACTCGGACAACATCGACACGTCCATTTCTCTTCGATTCTGTACGGGTTACGAGTGATGAATGTGCGTGGTGGACCTGTTTTTATAACAACTAATGTCTGGACTGACCAGTGTCTCAACCACGTCATGCACTAATTTGCATATTTAATATCACTAAATTCAATATCATCGAGAAAATGTAAAAACTTTTTCGCTTACCTTACATATACTCTAGTAAGATTATCCAGATATATTTCAGTGCAATAAATATAAATCTGGTTTTGTTGCAGAACTAAACAAGAACCATTATAATAATTAGACAAGAAGCACAGAAAGAGGGTCAGCTCTTCCCTATTAAATATGTATTTTAATAGATGGTTAACTATTTTAATAAGGAAGAATTTTAGAAAAATTTTCATCTCATTTCATTTTCATTTTCAAAATCAAAATTTCAGAAAATAAAAATAAAATTAACTTTTAAGATAACTCTGTACTTTGATAATGGTCATCTCCAAAGCAACATTTTTTGATCCTGATTGTTAGTATCTAGTAAAAACAAAAATTATTAGTACTCCAAGAATAACCAAATCATGAATAAGATTTTGAAAATATTCTCATCTGCTTCTCAAACAAATAGATATTAGAGGTAGATAGATGTGTTTTTATTGAAAAAAACCTTTGCTCAAGATCAGAAAAGAAAGTTCCCATAAGGTAGAAAAACAAGTAAATGCGACTATAAAAGGCGATAACTTCTTTGTCACTCCGAAGATCCATTCTTTAAAAATGTTTATTTCTTCGATAAGAAAGTTTAGGAACAAACTTTCATACAACTATCAAAAAGACACATATTGGTAAAGTAAATTATTAGATGAATTACATGTGATAGAACATTTTTAAATTTTACTATAATTCTATCACATCTGTTTGAACTCACATTGCCGAATCTAGTATGAATCTTATTGTTTTATTTATTAAAAAAGTACGAAAATTACGAATAATTAACACAAAACTTTAGACTATCCTATTTTTGAGTTAAGAATTTTGAGAGCAATTTTTGAGAATAATAATTATATTTATCTCAACATGACTTAAATCTTCTCCATAGAACAAAATAAGCACAGGATTGATGAAGAAATAAACTTTTTTAAAATTTCTTTTTCCATTGGAAATTTTTTTTGCTACTCAGACATCAATTACTTTAACTGTAAAAGGTAATTTATTTTGGATTTCAAACATTTTTAAACGTCAATGAAGTATTAGCCATAAAAAATATGTTTACTAAGAGAATTAGATAAAGTTAAGAACTGCGGGAATTTAAAGAATATTTCTCAAACATTTTTGTCTCTGTATTCATATGGATATTCTGAAGGCACACGCATGAGACAAACATTATGAAAAGTTTAGTATTTTGTTGACTATTTTATATCATATCATTGATATTTCATACAAATAAAATTTATGCGAACAGTTTAGATTTGAATTAATTTGCTACTTTTATTAGAATAATGAATATATTATGCTTGTTTACAACTTTCTTTATTGCAGATATATATACTGTGAATACCTTATCTTCTTATCAAACATTTTAAAGATGAATTCATTGAAATAACTTTTTTTGCAATAACTTCAGTTATAAAATATTTAATAGATAAACTAAGAATTATTCCTGCGGTTTTTCTATTTTGTTGTTACTAATGACACTTCGGACCAGTCAAGCTCGCTATGCCTTGGCTATGCGAATTTAAGTCAATTGAGAACGTCTTTCGTTTAATCAGAGCACCATGAAGGTAAAAGTACGACTTTTTTGCTCTTCAAATCCTCCGATAGATGGCAGCACCAGAGGATCTACTTCCTCAATTTTGGCATTGATCTGAAGGAGGAGTAAATTTCTCCAGACCATTGCTCCCATGGTAAGTGCTAAACGACCGACCACAGGATTTTCGATTCCACAGATTTAACGAGTACGTATATCGCATGTACTCGGTGGGTCTTTGGAATCGGCATTGGGAATCGAACCCCACCCTTCCGGATGGAAGGCCGATACCCTAACCACTAGGCTACCACGGCCCTTCTCTATTTTCTGAAAAAATATTTTAAAAGAAAGAAGCATCAAACATTGGGGAATAATTAGTAAATTTCCAGATTTATGTGCATAGAACATGAAATATAGCTTAATCATATAATTTTTATATTCTTTACTGTGTGGTGATATAACCTTTCTTTTCGTGATATTTTCTCTTTATGAAAAAACCAAGATGCCATAAATCCTGCAATAGATTAAATATAGTATAGATAAATGGAAAATATTAATAAACATGCTATAGATTAAATGGAAAATGTATAAAAACTTATAAAATAAATAAATTAAATAATTCAAATACAGTATCATGGCAATATATATCATTGTGCAAATTTACATGTAAATCTTAACACAAAATAAATGAAAACATAATATATTTTTGTATATAATGTTTGTTTGTATTTTTGATGAAAATAGAGAAAGAAACATTATTATTCTAGTTTATATACAAATTTGATTTCCCATTTCCATTGCAGATTGGAATTTAGGATATTTCTATTGGAGTTTGAGTTGATATAGAAAATAACAGAAGCGCAAAAACAAATCTTTTTCCCGTTTACTCACACGAAACAATCAGGTCATTAATGACGTCACTCCAAATATTGACCAATGAAAGTTTATTTACAATTCAACTTCCATTATTATTATATTGCGTATTTTTAATATTTTCATATTCGAGAAGAAAAAAATAATCATACCCGAAACGCCAAGAAATATTGCAGGTAATGCTTCGATTTTAATATCAGTAGCAAGGTTTATTGTTGAAGTTTATTTGGAAGAGGAAAAAAAAGGGAGAACAAATTTTAAAAAACATAAGCTTATTTAAATTTACCATGCAACTTATATAAAATAAAGTTAACAATATTTCTTTGAAATGAATTTTTAAACTATGAATTACATCAACAAAGTTTTGATATTATTTTATATTTTTTTACTACAAATAGTTATGCATTTCCATTACATTAAAAGTCCTAATTTAATAAATAATTACACATTTCATTACATAGTCTGTTTCACAACTTTTAAGTAAAAAAACACAAATTATTGATTATATTAAAGAGTTCAAGTATTTAATGCATTAATAAAAGTAATAATAAATATAACTATACTATATATTGAATACTATAGTATTCAAATTATAACTACAGTGTGTTTTTCCTGCAGTGTGTTTTAGTTGCAATTTAAATTAAAAACGCTTTGTTTAGTTAACTTTTATTAAAAACTAAAAATATTCAAAATATTTTTTCTAATTTTAAAAAAGTAATTTCAGTGAGGAAGACTTAAATAAAATGAAACTAGTTTTTAAAAATCCTGTAAAGTTTTATCGCAGAATTGTTTTTTTATAATTATTATAATTATTCAACTGAGATCTTTATATAGTTGATTTTTTTATTTAAATAATTATCATCACGTTTATCCCACAAGTATATAATCAAATAAATATGTGTATATTACATAAAACAAAAAAATAAAATTCTAAAACATATTGACCAATTAAATTTAACTTGCTTTTAAAATATTCAATGGTAAATTCTTCAATTTCTACAGAACATTTGAGTTCCATGTTCTTATACAAACAGCGCAAATCAAATAAATATACACTTATCACTAGGTTCTGTACGATAAAAAATTAAACATGTTGCATACTCAGTTTGGTGGAAAGCTCCATCTCAATTTGGTCATGCGTGACGTCATTTCGTGGATGGCTGGTGGACAGCTGGTAGTCATCCACCGAGTCCGGGTGTTAGTGGAAAGGTTTGCTGCTGCCTGGCTTATTCCTTCAGTTTCAGGGCAAGACAACGATGCCATCACTGGGTGCACCACAGTATAAGATGCCATCACATTCGCCCTTGTAGCGCTGAAAAGGCATTTTCCAAGTGCATTGAAGAAAAAATAAATTAATTTTAATCAATTCACTTAGAAGTCGTAATGACCATGTTAAAATGAGATTTTTAATTTATATTTTTTAGATCCTGAATTATTGTTATGTATTCTTTGCAGTTTGCATAATTAGATACTTACAGACCTTCTTTATCCTTTCTTTTTGTTTATATGGTAAGTTATATGGATATATAATTTAAGAAACTTTGGTATATAGAGTCAAGCTTATTTGCTGCTGAATAACAAAAAAATGGATGTTACATTTACATTTTCTCTATGTAAAGCTAGGGGCAAATATACTTTAGGGTAACCTTTAGAAAAAATATTATTTTTTGTTGACAAGTTTATTTTTGTTGATATTTGGAGAAACAAGATGTCACCAAAAATACTAAGGTTGCCAAAAATAAACCAACATCGCTAATAGCATGCTACCAAATTGTCGAGAAACTGAGGGGCAACCTAAAGTATAGGCCACCCGTAAAGCTATTGGGATAAGTGTTTGAAAATGCTTGGGCATCTTTATCTTACAAATCGAAATTTCCATTGCGCCTTTCTATCAAAAAATTTTCTCAAGAGACAATATATTGTGAATATCTATGAATATTGGCCTTTCAACTTTTGTCTCATTGGCTGTCTGCTCTATTATGGCAAATTCTGTTTTATAAATTATTATAGTTAAATAACTCAATCTATATTTGATATCTAATATTCATATTTAAATAATCATTTCTAATTATTTGGAAGTATTATATTTAATTCCATATTTTAGTGACCTTTTAATTCCAGTAAATTATAAATGCAAAATTGAGGCAAAAATTCTCCATTTTTACTATAGGAATTTTACAGCCATATTATTTTATTGATAATTTATAATTTTAATTTACCTTTTCATATCACCACAGTTAACAAAGAATAGTTGAATCTATAGGACGAAATTTAATTTTCTGATAAGAACTCTTCGTACTTGCACTTTTTCATAAAATTAATTTATAGCTTAAAAATAACAAATATTTTAGATGGAATTATAGTTTATCATGTAAAATAAATATTATATTCAGGGATCTATTTATGCTTGTTGTATGTAAATTAAATATTAGATCACACTAGAAATAAAAAATTGATATATTTCTGTAACATCAATTGAAGTTTTACATAATAAAAAAACATATGTTAATAATATAAAGTACAAAATAAATGTAATTTTTGTAATTCAAATAACCTTTCTAAAGCTACGTTTAGCTGTCCTTATAAACTCATACAGGCATTAAGTTTTACTAAAAGATATATTTATAATTATGCACACATAGCAATAGCCTTAAAATCTGAATTTTTCATATTTCTACTCAATATATAATTAATTTTAAGTAAGTGAGATTGATAGATTTATTATAATTTATTTCTTATGAATTTAACTGTAGAAAAGTTTATTATTATATTACGAGGCATAAATTTTGTGCAGTTAAACTTTTTAAAAGTTACGAAATATTTTTACAATTTGCAAAATTTTAAGAAAATTCTTCGTTGCCCTTATTTTAACCATTTGCAAAAGTTCATTAATTTTAGTGATAATCAAATGAAGATGTAGAAGAAAACATTAAGATATTTCTAACATTTTCATTTTGTTGCAGTTTCTGAATCATTATCTTTGCTAATTTTATCTTTATTATTCCTTTTATTGCATAGATAAGAAATATAGATTTGATTGTAATCAAATAAGGGATATTAAGCAATTTATTATAATTAGTACTCGATATTACAGGAAAAAAGAAAATTGTGCCTCACAAAAATATAAAATTGTAATCTACAAAGCATTAATACAAATATTTTTTATAATGTCACTGTAAATATAATTGCATATCAATATTTCTAAAATCATTTCAGTAGAAAATTTATTGTAAAACATAATAAAGTTCAAGTTAACCATTATAATTGATAAAATTATTATAAATTATCATCTAAAATGATGTATTATTCAAATAAAATATTACGCATGTAGTGAATTTTAATATCATTTTTAGGGATATAAATTATAAATCTTTAAAATTTATCAATAAATATTACAGAAAAAGGATATTAATCATTAAAATTTTAGTTTTTTTATACTTCTAGGACGATAAGAAAATGTGATATGAATAATATTAAAAATTACAAGTGTCATTAATATGAAACATTTTTAAATTAACGAAATATTTTGTATAACATTATATTTGAGTTTTTTTATACATAATTTAAAAATCATTTCAAAGATTCTTCATTTTGGAAATTTTTTTTTGATATAATCTCTCAGTAAAAATATTATTAAAACATTCTTTCATAAAATTATAAACTATCAAAATTTATTTTGAAAATTTGAGAACTAGATAAATAACTTTACAAAACAATTTTCATTACATGGAAAATATTATTGCTTAACCCCTCTGAACTTGCTACACTTTGTTTTTCTAAAATATTTCATACCTATGTATCATAAATGGATATCTTTTGATTATTATATATCATTCAAATTAGATTAGAATCTTAAAGTAGAAGTACAGACATTTTATGATTAATTTAAAGTATTTAATATAATATTGATTTAACGATTAATTTAAAATTTTTAATATAAGGTAAACGAGAAAGTTCTTACTCTTTTCATGTTGCTATTGAAAGATGTCAAAATAAATATGCAAATTAGTGTATGATAAGGTTGAAACACCGGTCAGTCGAGAGTAGGAATATCCGCTTTTATAAAAGCAGATCTACCACACATATTCATCAATCTTAACTCGTACTCCAAAGAAACGAAATGGAGATGTCAAATTAGCTCGTTCGGTGTTGTTTGCTTTTTGAATTCAATGCGGGCGTATCAGCTTCTGCATCAAGTAGCCAAATGTGTTATATAATTTATATAATCAATTATACTAATAACAACTAAAAATAACAGATTTAATTTATATTTAATTTATATAAATAACAGACGGTAGATTATACAAATATCTGCTATTACACTGAATGCATATAAGAAATGTTTAAACACAATCACCATTTTTATAAAAAAAATAATAAGCCATTACTTACCTGGTTACCTGGTCCATTACTTACCTGATTAAAAGCATGATTCCTTTTTAAGGAATTCTATTCAGCGGATAGCCTATCATAAATAAGTTTTTATAATGCATTCAAATATCCTTTACATTTTACCTACCAAATGGATTCTTCTGAAATAATGATCTATATCAATGAGTCACGTAGAAAATTTTCAGTCAACAACCAACAAGATGGTAGATAGAAAGCAAAAGAAAACGCATTTTCTGCTTACACAGACTAAGGGATGGAGCTAGCTAAAAATCCTATTTACAAATTATAATTGCACATCATTCCACTTTAAAAGAAATAAGTAATGAATTCCAGTGATAAATTAAAACGTATTTATGCTCATACAGATGCGAGAGAAACCCCCGACTGAATTGAAAAGATCAACTGGTTTCGTTTCCCTTACATTATCTGAACATTTATCATCAGAGGAAAACAAGCATTTTGGAAGCTTATTGCTCTGTCGTGTTTCAAATTAAGAAACGTTTCTAAGCTAATTATTTATCACATATAAACACACCACACACCACACACAAAGACACATCATTATACTCATATTTACAAATAACCACATAAAGGAAATTGAATTCTAGGCTGTCTCAGCAACGAGACATTCATCTATCCTCTTTGAAGTCCACTGTGTATGTGTGTGTGGCCGACTCCCTGATTTTCTTTCACATGCTGTTGAGATCCACTTGAGAATTTTTCAAGCAGGAAGCAGTTATTCTTTAGAGCTCCGATAAAGAAAGGACTCTGTAATCGCTCTTGTTTTGACATATACATGAATGAAATCATATTAATCAAATATGTTGATAAGCAAACAAAATAACATTAAAATAATTAAAGTCTAGTTAAGAATTAGTGTCTGAAGGATTATGAAGCTTTTATCCTAAATGCTGATTCTCCAATAGCTGTTGGTTAAATAGTTCATTGTGTAAAAAGAGAAAGTGATAACTCGTAAAAGGTGTTATCATTACTCCTAATCTGAAGTTTCGGACAGATTGCTGTCAAGTGTAATATAGATATAGTTGAACAGTTGAAGACTCCTTTAGGACAAATGCTATTACTCAACAAGTACTTGGCACCGATGGCAGAGATTTAAAAAATGAGCCTCTGTTTCCTTCGGATTTTTCTTGATGTTGGAAACGTAATGTTTCTGCGCATTTTAGGATATAGTGTAATGCATTGTAGGATAAAGTCCCTGTGCCTTCAAGTAGGATATAATTCCTGTGCCAGCGACAAGTTGATGGTGTCACAAAATGCGTTCAAAGTTGCTGTTAGATAATCCAATCACTAATGATTAGAACTCACATCTTACCACTCATTTTAATAGATGACTTCAGGAATAAAACGTAAAGGTATGGAAGGAAATAACTGTATTCCATAACTGTGTGTGTGCTATGTACAGGAAATAACTGTACATAACACACACACATGGAGCCTCAATTCAGATTAAAATATAATTATATTTTTGTGAAAGTTGCTACCAAATCTCATGAGATATATGTAATAAACTTCTAATTTATCATAAGGAAACTGTGAGTCCAATTGTAAATTTACCTCATTACACCATATTTATGCAATAAATATTATTAACTTATCTTATTCTTAGAATGCATTGTAAAATTGTGAAATCTGTGCAGTGACTGGAATATATATTATGTGAGTAGAAAATATATCTTTAATATTTGTCTGAGATCTAAATATCTATTTGTTTTGCTAGACTTACAATAAAGAGGAGATGTTTTGTGAAGCAGGGATAATCCTTTAAGGCTTATAGTTTACGCATACATATTACATACTTCATAAATTTTTCATTATAAACTTCTTTACTCTTCTTTCTAAAATAACTTTTAAAATAAGGTTAATATTATGTTTCATAAGAATTATTCCATTAAAATAATATTTAAATAAAGGTTCCCTTTAAACATGACATCAATTCATAAAAATAACTGAATTCTAATATTTTATCTTTATTTTAAAATTATGTAAAATATTCTTCCTATTTTACGATAAAAATATTTTATACCACAAAAAGTGACGTTATTTATATGTTTATTTATAAGCAATTTTACATATTTTTTTTAATATCTGCATTCATTCAAAAAAAGCGTACACTAATAGTAGATTTATAAAAAAAATATAACTGAAACTTAATTAAATAAAGAATACACAAAGTAAAATGAATCGTTGTAAACTTTTTCGCAAAGAGGAAATTTTTAATATCTATTATAATTATGAAAACTCCTCCATTTCCATGATTAAAAATCTCAACATGTCCCACAAAACTTTTTATAAAAAAAAGGTACCATACAATGTATATATAAATTTGAGAAAGTATCTACTTAAAAAATAAAAATCACTCATAATGTGTTATTTTTAAGCAACTTTATTTAATGTATATTGTGTTAATTTTTTGTGGGGATTTGCTAATTAAAATCTGTTCAGAAAATATTCCTTATTCAATTTCTTCTAAGATATTAATCAAAGTTAAAAGCATTAATTTTTCGATGTTTAACCAGAGAATTTGTGATAAATTTGCTCTAGAATCTGTAATCTTTCCTTTATTTTGGTTTGAAAAACTGATATCTCTTATATTTATATATATATATATATATATATATATATATATATATATATATATATATATATATATATATATATATAAACATATCACATTATTATCTAAAACCATTAGGAAATGGTATTTTTATGGCAATTAATCTTCAAATACATTTTATTAACTATAATTAAGTAATATTTTTGCTTGCTGTGTGACTATAGTTTTTTTTTGTATACATAATTGACAAGCATGTAGAATAAATTTCAATTAACTTTTTTTGAATACAAACTCAAGAAAAAACAATTTTATGTAGATATAAGCATGAAAAAGCGAACATTATTTAAATTAACATTATTTAAAAAATATATTATATCTCCTGAAAATTTTAAATGTATGATAATATTAACCAAAATATTTTGCAAAATTGCTTTGGAAAATAGAATAATATACTTGTATGAGTGAATGACTAAATTCTAAATATAAATAATCCAAATTTTACAAATAAAATTCTTTTAATGTGAGTACTATAAAACATATGTAAGCAAAATTAAAATATAAATTTAAACTAATAGACTTATTGTAACATTAATTTATTAATTTGTGTAGTTTCTTTGTAAATAGATTTATAAATTAGTTTTTGTATAGCTATATATAAAATCATGTGTTCTTCATTATTTTTTCACGTGCTCTTTTTTATTGTATTTTTTGAAATTTTATCACGTTCATTTTATTATTTTATCATATGCTCTTTGTTATTTTATCACGTACATATTGTTATTTTATCACGTGCTCTTCGTTATTTCTAACATAAAACATTTTTTTCTTTTAAATGTATTACAGCTTTACAATAACAAATATTGCAAGTATAAGTCTGCAATATTCATTGAAAATAACATGTAAATTAAAAAATTTAAAATATCTTGAATAAAAGAATATTATATTATATATATTATAGAATAATAAAGTGTATTACTGAATAGAACATTGCTTCATATCCTATTGGATCTCGCGCGCGCGAATCACTAAATACAATATAATACCAGCTGCCAAATATAAAATAAAATTTAATTGATTAAGATCGTTAAGTATCTTTCAATTTTGTTACATTAACGCAGAGTAGGTTGCGCAATATAACAAAAACGCAACATTCCTTCATTTATTAACCGAGCCTATAGAAAACACTGATATTTCTAGAATTTAAAAATTTATTGTGTTTCTAAAAAGTAAGTATATATTCTTAAAAGTTAATGCAATAAATTATTATTTTACTTTTTTGAATTCGAAATAATTTTATTATTCAAGAGTTGCTAACTTTACAACATGTCACGAAATGTCAAAAGTTGTAAATAATTTTAATAATTTCATTTTTAAAATGCTTCTTTCAAAGAAAACTATTTATTTACCAAAATAAAGGATTCAAACATGATTATTTATATATTTGAAAAAATTTTCAATTGTGCTATATGTTACAAAAATATTTTCAAGAAAAATGTTTAAAATTTATTTATAGAAAAATACTTTAAAAATGCAACTAAAAAAATATATAGCTCAAAAATATTAGTAAAGCCAAAAAAGTTCTTCATGCAACTATCGGTGGCCTTATTATCTTTTCTTGAGGGCCTATCGACAAAATGCCGTTGGATATTTTTCTTATCGATTATCGAAGCCGCAAGAGGTCGTTACCAGAAATCCAGAGCTTCCCAAGTATCCTTAAAAGACGCATTACTGGAACACAGGAGCCCCTAAAATGCTAGCATTTTTGATAGAGATATAAAGAAAAAACTCTAAAAGAAGAGATAGTATTGTTTCGCTTAGTTTATGTACTTAAGGATTTTGTAAAAAACAATTTCTGGTATTAAACCATACATAGTTTTGAAATTTACAAACTTCATTAGATTTATAATCTTTTAAATAAAATACCGAATAACTTTTTTCGTCTATATTTTTACTATTTTATTTGAATCATAAGCTAAATGCTTGAATAAAAGTCATCTATTTATTAGAGTTGATAAAAATACATTTTAATTGAGAAGCTGGTTTTGTAAATGCAATTTTTCTGCAATCTAAACGGTATTGTAAAATTAATTGAGGACTTTCTTTAATAAAGATTATCTAAGAAAGTTCTCAATTAATTTTACTTCCTTCATTTAGTCCCCAATTGAAAGAAAAATTTATACATAGTTTATACATAAATTTTTCAGTTACTTTATTTTTTATTCCGAATAATTTATTTTGTTTTAAACTATCCCTAATACCTCCTTGCTGCTAACATTCATTAAAAATATAAACTTTTAATATAACCTATGTACTACATATTTACCTATGTACATATTTACCTACATATTTACCTATGTACTGAATAGCCATCTGATCCATTCTCTCTTGGTTTCATTGTTATATCTTCAAAATACGATTGTTTAAGTATTTTATTTGCTGTTTGTTATTTAAAATAAATTCTGTTTTTTAAAGTCTTCTAAATTATTTTTTTATTATTAAATTAAAATATTCACTATTTAGAATTATCAGTAAACCAAGAAAAATAATTAAAAATAGAATTTAAAGATATTTTACGTAAATTTTAAAGAAAAATTTCAGAAATAAAATTCAATACTTTTCGAATAAAAATCCAATTAAATGTTTGCATAAAATATGACATGTGACAGACTGAATTTTCACATATGTAAACGGAATCAGTCTCAATATAAAAACGACTCTGGTAATCTTAAGGGTATGGCAATATCACAAAGATATTAAAATAAATATTCTCAAACATTTTTGAAATTTAAAAATCACTAATTATTCACCATTTGGTTTGAGTTTCTAAGAAGACAATGAATAAACTTTTCATACGTGCATAATTATATTTAATAAAGACATTTCTATTATTCTCTTTTTAATTGATTAGGTTTTTAATCAATAAAGTATCCCGAATCAAAAAAATTTACGCATCATTCTTAAAATTTTAGAACAAGCACAAAGAAAATATTTATGAATAACACATTTATTAAATGATGTGATAATATTCTTCACCAAATTTAATGGATTTCAATTTGAAAGCAATTTTTCTATTTTGATAAATTTTTAATATTTAGGAGTTGAACTGAAAGTATATTTGATGACACGTTTAATATGTAATCAGGCAACTTGCTATTTTGGCATATTTATCACAAAGAGTATTCCTTTTTTCTCTTACAGAATGTTTTTCAATTGGTGAATATATATAATATATATTTGCAAACAACATAAATACAAATCACTTATTGAAAATATTATAACCTATATAATGTTAAATAAGTTTTAAAAATAATTACGTCGAATAATAAAATAATTCGAGAAACATATCAAATACGATGTGTAATACGTCACACATTTTGTGATACGTCCCAATATATGAGACATTATTTAGATCTCCTATAGTAGTGACAATTAAAAATTTATCCACTAAAAAGAGAAAAAGAATAATATTTAAAAGAAATTTTGCCAATTTTTAAATTTTTAGTTTCTGCAAAGATTTTTTCAAAATTTCAAATGAATAAGAAAAAACATGAAAAGAATAAAAACCAAAAATATCAAATTTATTTTGAATATTTTAATAACTTTCTGTAATTTTTTAATTATGTATTGTAATATAGATATTATTAAAACGAGATTAAATATTGTTTAAATTAGAATGATATTATTCCTTTTAAATATTTCAAAATTGTCCTTCTCTGCCATATAGAATTTCTTGAGGGCAAAATTATGTTTGAAAATCCATCAATTATCCTCTTTCTTTTAAAGAATCTGCTTATTTAAAAGAGGTCTATTAATATTTATTTCTAAGAAGTCTAGACAAAGAAATTATATTTATCCAGTAATCATTTCAATTAAATATTTTAAAACATTCTTAAAATTCTACCCAAAAGTTACTTAAGACTTCCGATAAATCTATCATATTTCATTAAGCAATATAGTTATTAAATTTCAAAGTATAACGAAATAGAAATGTAATGCAAATATTGAAATAATTTTAGAATATTAATCAAAATGTTATATTTTTGAGATATAATATAACTCTGTTTTGAAATATAATTTTAAATAAATATTTATTTTAAAGAAAATTAAAGTATGTCTGCATCGTATTAAATCCATTTTTGAATTTAAGACTTGCTATATAGTTATTTTCTAATTTTTAATTATTAAAATGAATGAAATAATCGCATTTTTATTAAATACATGTAATCATTTTGCATATATTTATTTTAAAGAAGTCTAGTCATTAAAGTTTTAAAAATAACTTTATTTTTAAGCATTGAATTGCAAAACTGAATTAAGGTAATATATATCTTTCGGAAATTAAAGCTTACCAATGAATATTTTTTCTTGTAAATGTGTATTTTATTAAAATTACAAAATATACTTTCATGTGCAATTGAATATTTAGAAAAAACATGTTTTAAATTTTTTAATTCCATATATCCCACCTATTATATTTGAATTTTACACATGTTACCATATCGTTTTCATCAAATTTTATCTGAATTTATTCTGCGAAGATTTCGGTAAATATTAATTAAATAATAAACTATTAGATATTGAATAAAAACATTACCTCAAATATTTATTTGTGGAAATTCTAGAACTTTTACAACAACAATCATATGCTACTCAAAAGCTTGTCTTTTTATTTGACAAAATATATTATTTAAAAAAAAACAAAAATCAATTTTAAATTTTAAACATTTGCATTGTTAAAAATTATTAATATATAAATAATAATTAGGCCCAATGATGACTTGCATAGTAAATTTAAGTTACTTTGTGTATGTGAATTTTACTGTGTTTACTAGTGTTTATTAAAATTTTTAACAAATGTATTAATATAAACTGTAAATTGATACTATGTATATTTTCTTGATTTATAAGTAAATTTAAAATTAAATTTCTTTGTTTCACTCAAAAAAATAATTTGTATGAAGCAAATTTTTAATTTCATTTAACTTATCAGAACTCTAACTATTAATACATATAAGCTATATAAATTCAAATTTTCTTGCAATATGACAATAACTCAATTATTTAAGCTTCTTCGAAAATAAACACTTGGAGTTTGAATCATAATTTTTCCAGCAACGATTTATTTCACACAATTAAAAGTATTTTTCTTCATTCTTATAATGTATTTAAACTTCTAATCATTACCAAATTTTTTGTAATTTTTCAAAAAATTATATTGGTAGGAATATTTTTTTCTAATATCTAACACTGAGTACAAATTTCTTAAAACAATAGAAAATTCAAAATATCTGCCCAGACTGGAGGAAATAACACTAAATAAATGTAGAAAAGCTTATTTGAAAAAACAAAATTTATTATTGGGGTCAAATTTCCTATAGACAAAACTTTAACTCTTTTGGGTCAAATAAATTTGTAATTCTCATTTTGAATTTGTATTAATTATTGAACTCTAATTTTTGTTAATAAAACTACAAATTTTATTTATTATCAATGTAGTAAACATCATAAGACCTTTAACTTATATTTTTCCTTTAAAAATTGATATCCTTAAACATAATGATTTTATTTAGTAAAAATTCTAAAACAGTTAAAATTTACTGTTACGAACGTATAATTTTGCATGAACTTTGTGTATTAACTGCAGTGTTAGAAATTTATTTATGCCTTTAATTTTTGTTTAATTCCTAAATTAAATGTAGTGTTTAAAAACTGAATAAATTATCTCCTTTTCTTTTGAAGATTTGAATTCTATGTGTTCAATAAAATTATATTTTTAAATATCCTTGAAACACTAAATATTATCTTGTTAAATTTTTCACAGCAAAATATAATCGCATATTCTTATAATAATAGGTTAAGAAATTGCGATAGAAATTATTGAACAATATTCTACATAAATAGACATTGTTACATAACATTATTTTAAATTAAACTTTTTGTGCATAAGTTTGGAACATTAGTTAGAATAAATTCGATGACAAATCAAATAAAGGTCATAAATAACAAGAAATAAAAAGTTTTGCAACCAAGTTATTTATATGAACAATAATTTACAAAGACAGTCTAAAATTACCTTTATTAAATTTATATGATTTTACTGAAGTGTATTAATGTCCAGATTTGAAATATAAGATTCCATAGTACGATTTATAAACATTATTTTTATATGTGTAGTTAACAATTAAATAATTTTTACTTAAAAATTCAATCTTCGTTATGAATTAATAAAAGTATATATGTGCTTAAAATTGCCAAAATTATAAATCTTATTACTTTATTCAATTAGAAGATTAAAATTATAGACTTTTCAATGATTAAAACAGAATTATTTGACCAAAATAATTACATAAGTTAAACATATTTATAAAAAACATCAGTGTTATTGAATAAAATGTTGAATTACATTCAGTTTTGTAGTTACAAAATTTGCTATATTGTTCTAAATAAACAATAACATATATTAACTTAAAATTGACACATTAAAAACCTTACTATTTTACCCATTATAATAGAACTGGGTAAAATAATAGAAATTATATCAAGTCATGATAACTAAAATACTACTGTAAAGTTCTCTATCGCTATAAAATAAAGGTACTGCATCTTTAAGAAGTTAAGCTGTCCTACCCTCTAAGCAACTTATAATGATAGAACTCACAAATGACATAAATGGCGTTTTTACATAATTGTTTTAAGGACATAAAGGAGATTTTTATATAAATGCCTTAAGCGAAATGTTTACATTTATCCTTGTGAAAATTGCTTATATTTTTCTGCTGGTATGCTTTAAAGATGCTTATATTTTTTCTTATTGTAGAAGTTGAAATAGGTGTTTTATGATATTTAATTCATAAAAAAACTTTCCATTTGACATTTTTAAGTGAAGGCTTCTTCCCTAAATTTCAAGTTCATGACGTTAAGGGTTTGAGGTTTGCTCATTGTTTTGGAAATAATTTAATGATAAATGAAATGAATAAAAAAAAATTATGAAAATCTAAATCAAAAATTTTAAATTGAGAAATTTAAAAATTACACTAATGTACGTGAAGAATTGAATAACTATAGTTATGTAAAAAATCATATTTTCAACAAATTAAAAACAGTTTTTAAGTAGGAATTTCATCAAGTGATTTTTATAAAGTTGTAATCCACATAGTATTATTCATAATATGCAAATTTCTTTCTTGTGATAATAGTGAACTCTGTAAATATTTTTAAATTAAAATCATATTTATTTAAAAAAAACAATGTTGATACAAATAGGTAGAACTTCTCACTATAAACATAGAATAAAAATAATAAATAATACTTTAGTCAACGGATTCTCAGTAGCAAAGGCCTAAATAACAATTTATTTCAAAATACATCCATTTAAATCAAAACAATTTTTGAACCATTCAAATTCTAATAAATGCTTGATGCAATATTTAATATAAGATAAAATGTAAATTCATAAATTAGTATCTTTAAAAGAATGTATAGAGTAAGCATTAAAACAGTAAAATCAACAAACTTATTTCAAATTCCAGATTGCTATTATTTATATTGTTAATTCTACTGCAAATAAAAATTTATAGTGTATTTATTAGTATGTACTTTTAATTAAGTTATTAAATTATTTCGTTTAATAATTAATTAAGAATTATAGTATCACCTCAGAAATGTTTCAATGAACAAAATTTCTGCTTTATTTTTAAGATAAGAAAATAATAATTGAACTGATAAAATCACTAATCTTTACAAAGAATTTTAAATTAATTTGTTTTTTGAATTTGTTAAATTTCAATAAACTAAGTTAATAAAAATGCCACATAATTTATTTTAATAAATATAATATACTTGGCTAGATATTTGTTCTAAAACTCTAAGCAAATTTTATAAAATATTTCTGACTGATAAAATATAATATTTCAATATATTTTAATTGAAAAACAAATGATATTTTCACCAAGAAACTAATATCTTCATAAGAAATTTTAATTTACCTTCATAAGCAAAGTATTGAATACGGAATTTTTTGTAAAAACACTTTTTAAAAATTTCTGATATAGCCTGAATAATTAATGCATAATACGTTTAAGCTAAATACTTAAATATTTAGCATCATTTTTTAGTAATTTGCTTATTTTTCTTACTTACATAATAATCTGCTTTAAAATGTAGAAAGTCATAATAAAATATGACTGAATATTTCTCAGAAAACAATATTTATTTTGAAAGATTTTTTTCTCGTTAAATTTTCGCATTCTATTAGCGACAAGAAAAAATGTTTTGCTATTTGTAAATATGCAAAATGTTGTATCAAAATAACAAAAAAATGTTATACGTATAATACACATGAACATAATTTTTAAATAAGAGCAAAAGTAATATTTTTCGAACTAATTTAAAGTATAAACCATGATAATGTAATTTATATTGATCTAAATAATTGTTTTTTCCATGGAAATTTCTTTAATATAATTATCAATTACTATGTGTTCATTTTTAAAGTCAATCTTCTGCTTTTGAATGATATATATAATATAATATATATATATATAATTTTGAATGATATATATATATATATATATATATATATATATATATATATATATATATATATATATATATATATATATATATATATATATATATATATATATATATATATATATATATATATATATATATATATATATATATATATATTTGAATGATAGAATATACAATATAAAGCTAATTTTGCTTCTTAAAATTGTGTGTCTTGAAAAACACAGAAGAATATACAAAAATACAAGAAATACAAGAAAGAATATACAAGAAAGAATTATACAAAAATATATTTTCATACAAAATTATCTTTATTAAGGAAAACTAATCATAAGTAAAATAAGTATGAAATTATTAATTTCCAATATTTTAAATCCACTTATAAATTGTTTGCTGTAAAAATTAATAATTATGAAAATATAATCTTATTTAAAAAAAATTCAATTACTGCAGTAATCGCTTTATTTAATATTAATAAAGAGTCTTAAAAATACTACACAGTAATTAATTTAAAAAAAATCGTAAAACATTTTCTTATTATGTTTGCAGGATTTAGTTTTCTAAATTAAGAGACAGAGACTATTATTTTTAATATTTTATCAATTAAAACATTGAAAATATAAAATTTAAAAACACGCAAATGTGAGTCAGGATAAATGCAATTAGTCAATAACCTTAAAATATAAGAGCTACATGCATAATTTGTTTTAAATTCTATTACAGTTCCACTTTGCAGCTGAATATCAAATAATTCTTCATTTCAAATAAAAAAGTAAAATATCTCTATACCACATAAAATATGCTTTTTAAATTTAAAAGTACACTGAATCTATTTTTTTCTGTTTTGTCAATTGTTAAAGTAAGTAAAAATATTTTTATCATTTAATGCTGCCAAACATCACGCATATTTTTATTTTAAAAATGTTCGGATGTTTAAATTTGTAAAATTAAATCACAACTTTGAGATAAATTTTAAATCTCAAAATACAAAATTTGAGATAGATTTTTATCTCAAAAGCACCACATTAATAAAAATGCAAAATATATAATAAAAAAAGTATTTGTTTTATGCTAATATGATATTTAGAATATTTTCTTATAATTGATCACATTACTGAAGATATAAAATACTGTAATGTAATTAAAATTAATTATAAATATCATACTTCTCAAACTCCAATGTTCTTATTGGTCTGCAGATTCTGTAAAAAATTCCAACATCATTCTATTTTATTTCCCATACAATTCATATAAATTCATTTATTTGATGGTAAAATAACCAAACTTTATTAGTAAGAAAAATTAAACTGCATTTCATTAGTCACATGAAAATATTATCTCAGATTTATTAATTTTACAAAGTTAGCAATTTTCATCTATGAAAACCAAATGCTGATGAAAAACTTTTAATTAAACATTCTGGATATTTAATTACTATTTGGAATATGAAACATTTTAAATGTAGAAATTCAATCCAAAAAACAATTTTAATTATAATTATATCTTTGTAATTTAATTACATTTTAGATTTTATAATCATCCATTTTTATGACAAATGCATAAAAATTGCTTAAACATTACTGAAGAATTTATGTAATTTTTTTATTCTCTTGTAAATGAATAATTTTTTATCATTTTCGCATCGAAATATATACACATGAGCTTATATTTTGATTTTTATTGAAACTTAAGAGTTAATTATTCCAATTATATGTTAGATTTTATGAAAATTGCCTATATTTAAATATGGTAA
The DNA here is from genome assembly GCA_037975125.1 of Latrodectus hesperus. NCBI lineage: Eukaryota > Metazoa > Arthropoda > Arachnida > Araneae > Theridiidae > Latrodectus > Latrodectus hesperus. Next base: position 1,669,118 of record CM075856.1, read on the forward strand.
AACACTATGTGTATTGTATTTCTTATTTCTTAAGTTTCCTGAATAAAGCATTTAAAATATTAAAGAAAATTCAGGATACATTTAGCCACAAAGTTTTTTGAAAAGTAATGCAAAATAACAAAAAAGATTAGTTTATAAGGTAATTCTTTTTGATTAAATTTTCATTATTGATTGAACAAAACCAAAAAATACTTTTCAGAAATGTTTTCAAGATAAAAGAACAAAATTAAAATATCTCTTTTCAACAGTTAATTTAAATTGTTTATTTGCTCGTTCACACAGGTATAAGAGTTTACAACTTAACTGTGTTCCATAAATTATGAAAGAAAAAAGCTCTTTATAGAATAAAATGTTTAATTCCAAGCAGTTTAATATATATATATATATATATATATATATATATATATATATATATATATATATATATATATATATATATATATATATATATATATATAAGTATTATTAATGATAGAAGTGACTTCTGATTTAACATAAATAATAAACCTATTTTGAATTTTTTATCAAAAAATTATATTCATTGTATTAATTCTTTTGACTTTAAAGACCTTTTTACTAGTATTCCCATTGATAAATTAAATGATGTACTACACCTTTATTATCAGGACTATAGAAACTTATTAAATATTAGTTTTAACTACTGGAATAGTTTAGTTAAAATGTGTATCTATAATAATTTTATATTTAACAGTGAAAATATTTTTTTCACAATTGTGGAATTCCACAGGGATCCAACTTTTCTAGCACACTAGCAAATTTATTTCTACATTAAAATACTTCGTTTATCAATATCCTTTTGCTTTTCGATACATAGATGATTTCATTATTTTCAACAATTTAAAATTTGAAGATATTTCTAAAACGATTTACCCTGAAAAACTTTCTCTCATTAAAACTAATTTATGTGAAACTAAAACCGAATTTCTGGATTTATTTATCACTAGTGATAATTCCACTACATATATAGATGCTTTCGACAAAACTAATCAGTTTAATTTTCATGTTAATAAGTTAATTTCCTGGAACTCCAATATTTCTTTAAAAATATTCAGAAACATTATAATTAATGAACTTAATCGTATTTATATAATCTGTAACAATTATGAATATGCTAAAAATCAAATTAAACACCTAATAGCTAACCTAAAAATAAAAATATTACAATTAATTTTATTTCGAAATATGTAAAAAGTAGGGAATCGCTTGTAAGATTGAAGTAATGCGTAGTTTTTATAACTACAGAAGGGCCACCCAAGCATTGAAGTTCTTACAAGAATCCTGAAAACACCTACATATATGCACTTTAATTTATTTTTAATTAAAGCTTAAATTCCCCCTTAACACATTTTAATTTCAAATTTACTACATGTTTTTAACCACTTTAACTTTCTAAACAACTTTAACTTTTTAAATTTAATTATTTCTGGCAACATTTCTTTATTCTAATTTCAAATTTACTTTTGGCAACTTCCTACTCTTCTCATATATAAATTTTTTTTAATTTCATTTACTGGCTCTAATATTATGTATTTTTCTACTGTACTTATGTTTCATCTATTGTGAGTATTTTTATTTTTCTGCATATGTATTTATCTTTTCTGCATAAATTCATTCATTCTAACTTTTTAATACTAACACTCTTCGGGGGAATTGCTCGAAGATTTTTAGACATTTGTCCTTCGAGCATCATGTCAGAAAAGAGTGTTCATTTTGCATAGCTGGCCATCTCCCTCCTGATGAAGACGTGGTCCCTATGCCTTCTTCTTGTCTTTTGCATCATATATTTTAGCGTCTTTACGATTTATATTTCTGGTTTCAATTTTCTTCATTTTTTATCTTTCATATATATATATATATATATATATATATATATATATATATATATATATATATATATATATATATATATATATATATATATATATATATATATATATATATATATATATATATATATATATATATATATATATATATATATATATATATATATATATATATATTGCACAAAAAATCTAATTAAATGCATAACTAAAGCCGAATGTATAATTTTGTATTTTATTATTTGTTTATGTATTTTATCTTCAAATAATTGATTTAAAAAATATGTTATGATGTAAATAAGACATGTTAATGGGTTATTAGTAGAGGATAAACAATCAAGTTTTGCTGCAAATAAATGTCTCTTATTTATTCATTTTCAAGAATTACATTCTCTTCTTAATATTAAGAGTTTTTGTGTAATAGAATCTAGCGAGATATTCATTTAAGTCAGAAATGCATGCCAAAATATTTTTATTTATTACTTCCAGTTATTGAATTTCTTAATGTCTCTTTAATAGCAATATTTAACAACTCTTTAGTTAAACAGAGTTCTCTTGAAAATCATTTTTATCAAACCAACTTCCTAAACACGAAAGCATTTGTCAATTATAACTCAAATCTAAAAATTCCAAATAAATGGAATGGCAAGTTAGAGTTACTTTGTGTTGTAACAAAATAATTATGTAATTAATTTAATGTTTATTACTTCTGATTATGCAGTTGAGTTATATTTTTATTTATATCTTTATAAATTATTAAAATAATTATTTTAAAAATAAAATAATAAAATCTGTATTTAGACTTTAAATTATGTTATAATTTTAGAAGGAATTAATATTTATTAAATCCTAATCGAAGACATTAATAATTAATTATTTTATGTGCTGAATCTTCAGTTTAATCAACTAATTAAAATCCTTATAACTAAGACATTAATAAAGCTAATTCGTTATAATCATAATACGTTAATATTATTAATTAAAATAGTATCGCTTACAATAACGTTTTACTTTATAAAGCTTAATTACAAACAAATAATACCAATGACTCTTTAAAACTGACAGCTTAACTTTGTCATTAAGAAGTTAAAAATGACTGAAACATTTTTCAAGAAACAAATGATATTTTTATATTCCTGTTTTAAGAGTATTATTTTTTTATGTTTCCGAAAATGTTGAGATGAACACGTTGTGCGTTCTGTGAAAAAGAGAGATGTTTTCAATTCAAAAAGAAAAATTCTAAATCACTCAGTGCCATTGTTTATTGAAAAGGTTGATAATATCAATAGTCTCATTAAGCTAATAGTGATTTTTTATTTTTGTTTTCTAGATTTACAAAGAACAATCAATGATTATTAGATGACAAATTTTCAACTAAAAATATTTATAATTACATTAACATTCAAAAAATTTTCTTTAAACAAAGATACTTTGTGTATATATTACAAGTATGATTTTAAGGGAAATAGAGAAAATAAGTAATTTTTAAAATTGCAATTAATATAGTTTAAATAATAAATATTTTCGATGGATTGATCTCCTTAGCATAATATTACTGAGAAATATGAATATGTAAGAATCTAAAAATATTACATGAATGTAAAAGGATTTATCTCTAATTTCACATACATATGCTGATAGAAATTATTACAAAATTATAACTTTAAATTCCAATGTAGGGAAAATAAATCATTTCTTTTATAGTCCATGAATTTAAAAAAGAGTGAAAAATTTATTTCTGAATATTTCAATCAAAAATATATTCTTGAAAAATATAGAACTTCAAAAATTGCTTTAATTTTATTTGAATATATTTTAGGTTAGTATACTTTCTTATATATTTAACAATTTAAAAAATTTGATTAAAGGATTAATTTAGTAAAATTACACAAAAAAGGCATTTTAAGCTAAGTAAACTTATGATACTTATTTTTTATTCCAGTTTTTAATCTATATATATATATATATATATATATATATATATATATATATATATATATATATATATATATATATATATATATATATATATATATATATATATATATATATATATATATATATATATATATATATATATATGTATATATATATATATATATATATAATTAATTTCTTTAAATTCTAAAATGATTCGGATAATTGTGACCGTAGAGCTTCATGGGTAAAATCAGAGCAATGCTATTTCTATCTTTATAAAGCACAAACACAAAAATATTTATTACAGTATTTAATCGACAAGATTATTTCTTTATTCAGCCTAAGAAATGATTCAATATTTATTGTAATTTAAAATTTTCACATGTACAAGGTAAATAAGAAAGTTCTTGCCGTTTTTGATGACCCAAAAAAGCATGACCTACAGAAAGTGTAGCTGATTGTTAGTCCTCTAAGTTATCACCATTGGTAACCGTGGTCCAGTTATGCATTCCCCTTGCAATAAAACGTGGAAGTTTTTGGGCGCAAAGAAGTCCACGAGAGCTTGTCGTTTGTCTACTTCACTGGTGAAGGATTTTCCACTAAGTTGATTGTCCGGGAAATGGAAAAGGTAATAATCTGATGGTGCAAGATCAATTCAATAAGAAAGATAGCATAAAATCTCCCAAACAAGTCACTGTATGGTATTTCTGGCCACCCGCACAACATGCTATCGTACTTTGTCAGCCAACAACAACACATCCTTGCGATTAACTAATATCGGCTCCTTCTTTGCAATACATGTTGCAGACATTTCAATTACTGCGAGTATATGGTCCACTAAGACCATTAGCCCGTTTGAGCAGTTCACAGTGAGAAACTTGTCGACTTGTCAACTAGATATTAGCTTCATCACAGAGGGACAAATCTCTCAACCCGAATTTATGAAACCAATGTATCGCCGTAAGTTCATTCATAGCATTATTGCCAAACGCTTGAGACTTTCGGCATCATCTGATAAACCTACTTTGAGGTGGTAAAGCGAACAACACCAAATGAGATGCTACAACACTTCAATTTCTTTTCCCTACTGTATAAGTTACGATTGATGAATGTGGGTGGTAGACTTGCTTTTTCAACTACTGATATTCTTACTCTCGACTTATCAGTGTCTCAACACTTTTCCCACCGGGCAGTCGAAAGTAAGAATATTGGTCTTGGTATACTGTTAAATTTATTATTTTCACATCATTCATTGGCAACGTGAAAGCGGTAAGAACTTTCTTGTTTGCCTTATAGAATTCAGATAAAAAAGTTTTATTCAATTTTGCCTTAAAAAAATAAGGAAATTTTATACTTAAAAACATAACAGCATGTTTTAAATTTACTTTTTATATAATTTAAATCAAATAGAAAACTATTTTTTCATTGGATTTTCTTAAGGAGCTATAAATAGAGCTACTCCTTTTTCAGAAAAATTGAAACAATAAAGAAATGCTGAAAAATATAAATTTTTAATCTTCTAACACTCTAAGTTATAAATAATATTAAGACCAATATCTAACTATTTGAATTTCTTTCTAATTTTAAACTTATATTCAAAAATAAGGTAAAATGTTTACTTAATAAAACCTTAGTACATTTTATTTGCGAAATAGGCATTAACGCTCAGAGACTTCTAAGTGTAAATTTATTTTCTACATATAAAACATGTAGTGACAATTGATGGAAACTTTTTTATTAATTTTTTTCCTTATTAATAGCAAACTACTTTATTAATCCTTTAAATAATTCCTACGTTAATACCATTTCCCATTTTCTTGCAGTCTCAAGCATGAATTATTTTCATTTCATTCATGTAATTTTTGCTTATGTAATCGAAAGATAAATGAAATGAAATATTTTATATATGAATGTTAAGATGAAAATGTGCTTCCATAAGAATACTATAACGTTTCAGGAAAATAATTTGCTTAACGATAATTAAAATTGCTGTAATAAAAATTGAAATTTCAGTATACATCTAACTCACTTTATTATTAATTTAAAATTTTTATTGAATTTTAAATATATAAATCAATATAAGTTCACCATTGATTGCATAATTTATCGATAAAAATATTTTTATTAAATATCCAGTTTATGTCTTTATGCATTCACATTTTCAGCAATACAATAATTTTTTTCAATCATGTAAATTACATGCTTTATGCGTAGATATTATTGCTAAAGTTATTTAAAAAAAACTCAATATGGTCAGAAATGAGATAAAGTTTTAACCAAATAATTTTTTATTGAATTTTAGTATTACTGTTTTTCTAAATAATTTAAGAATTGTTTGAAATATTTAGTGATTATATTAAGCAACAACTTCGAAGCTAACCATTTGATATTTTTTAAATATCATTTTTATTTTTCTCGACATTAGTTTAAATTAAAAAAAGTTATGCAGTTATATTTATATTTTTTACAAATTATCTATTTCTAGAAATAATGAATTATTTTAAAAATAATTCAATTAGATTATATTTAATTGTTTGGAAATAAATAAAATTTTTATATTATTTCTCTCTACTATTGCCTTTCTATACCAGTAATAATCCTAGAATTTTTTCTCTATTTTTGATAGTAAATTTTCATAGAATTATATACTTCTGTGTATATATTTTTAAAAATATGTAATTACAAGACACATTTTTAAATTAAAAAGCAATGCATGTATTCACGCAAGGAAAATATCCTTTCCCAATATCTAGTACCGTAAATGTAGTATATAAATTTTCTTTAAATATTCATTTAAACTACACTTTCCTGGGATAGAGTGTAATTACTATGAAGTGCTTAATAACAATTTAGATTTTATGCAGAAATTGCAATGATATCATTAGCAAATTTTAAATTACAAAAACCATTCCCTTTAAATTTGTAACGCATTCATTGCTTTCATTTTATACCGGGAGAATGGTATGCAAGACATTTTAATAGCAAAACAGACAAGCTATTAAAGTTTATTAATAATCTCCTTTGGGTGTAATAACGCAAAGCCCTAACCTCCTCACAATCTCTTGTAATTCTCCCTCTCAGTTAATATGTGTGTTACTGACACCCTTAAATTTGACCCCTTATGCATTCTCTGATGTACGGTCCAATCAAACAGGGGCTTAAGATATGTAAATGAATTTGTCTTTAATTCGATAGGGAAAAGAAAGTCACATTTCCTTTGTATAAAATATTCTCTAAGTGGTAATTACATTCATTCAACTTTAAAATATACAGCAGAATGCATATGAAAAGTCTGAGAAGCGTAAATAACATGCACAACAACGAAGTCTCCTTTCTCCTTTAACATAATGATGTCTTCTTTGTTATTCAAACTCTAGAAGGTGTACCCTTTCTTACTTTCTTGAATTTTGTGTGATTATTGATTTTTCCATATCTTGATAGTTTTTTTTTTCAGTTCTATTACAAGCAGAATTGTTTTCATGAATATAAGAATATAATGTTGAAGGAGAAGTATTAACTCTTTTTAAATAGATTTTATATAGATCATTACAGTCATTCAATGTGTTCAGTAATCCTGAAAGTGTGATTATTTTTATATGTCCCATTGTCGTGCAGGCAATATTCAAATTGTGCGTAATCTGGAATATTAATCCCTTTTTGCGTGAAAATATTATGCTATCTAATTAACAGTGCAAAAAAAATTATGATATCTAAACTTTCTTCCTTAAAATTTTAATAAGATTGAACTAGAAATATATTCATTGGATGGAAAAAAATAGATAATCATTGTCTAGAAATGGCTAGAAAGTATAGTTTCTATATGAGTATTGTTGCACCAGTACCTAGTTATAAGTTATATCTAGCCCTGAGTTGGGCTTTACCAGTTAGATAGAAGTAGCAGGGTTGTGTCTTCGTAATTTTGAAGCAGGGACCAAGCAGAAAACCTCCAGTACTTGGTCTGCCACCCCCAGATGTTTCGCTTCATTTGAAGGACATTACGACCACTCCCAGTTTTACCATGCCCCAGCCACCTTTAACGGACACAACGGATCTTCGTTTAAGCCGGGATTCGAACTCACTAACATCCGATAATGAAAACGGTGTCCTAACCAACCAGACCACGTCAACCTTTCCATAAGAGTGTGATAAGCAATTAAATAAAGTTTTGATATCAAAAAAATAATTAAATTAGATATAATTTTCGGTTCCTTATATCACAAAATATCATGCAATTTCTACTGCATCATCACTAAAAAAGAGCCAGTTTAAAAACACTAGAACATTCTCTTCAGAATTATACAATTTCTTAAAGTAATTTCACTATTACGGAATGCGCAAATTGGAAATGTTCCCTAACCCACCTTATCATATTTAAAAAATATATCCTGTAATGGCGGCAGCAGCATTAGAGTTAGGAGTTACAAAATTCCCTTTGATAGATGCTGAAGCTTTGAATAATGGCAACAGGTTTCTTGTCAAACATTTCGATTCTTATTACTTGTTTACGTTTTAATTTTTTTATGTTTCAATTTTGTTGTTGCTTTTTATGTTAAATATATGCAATTTTTTATCTTGAAATTAATTTTTGTAAGTTTGGAATTTATATTTCAGAATGAAGATATTCACTTTGTAATGAAAACATCCTTCGTTGTTCTAATGATTCAACTGATTGTGATGGTCTAATTGTGTAGAGTTGATTTAGAATATAAATGCGAAAAATGTTTTTCGGTCTGCATTGTAATTACATTAAAATTCTGTGACTGTATATCAGTACATTGTCTGCAATTTCATAACATAGGATTTGCCCTCTGGACATTTCTCATAATCAGAAATGTTTATTTGAACATCCTAGTTATTCTTAGGCACAGATCTTGGTTATAAGCCACGCTATTTTAGTATTGGACAAAGACTTTTGCATTAAAACAAAGTTATGCATCAAAACATAGTTAATGTTTTGTAATTTAAAGGATAGAAATCAATTTATTTAAAATCAAAATATTTAAAAAAATAATCCAGTCCAGTTTAGAGATATGACTATTCCTCTTAAGTAGCAATTCTGAAATGTTTGTTGTTAATTATAAAGATGAACGAAGAACAGAAATTTAGGTAAGAATGCATAGAAATTATTTCTCTAAAATATATAAGCAAGACATATCAGAATAATAAACAGTTGATTAATCTTTAATTGAATGCTGTATTGTAATGTATGGCAAGCTAGTGTAGACTTTTATTGACTTCAAAACAGTCCAAAAGTATTTTCAAATATTTATAAAAAAATATTTCAATTTTATTTTTGCTTAGAGAATGTAATACAAAATTTAATGACTTACAAGATTATGCACGATTCACAACATAAGCTTGAATTTTTCAAATCAGAAATATTAGGATCACACTCATTATCTTTCTATATTCATAATTAAAATATTACTAATCTGGCGTAAAATATATTATAAAAAAAACTATTCAAAATCATAATAAAATCCATCTACATATTATTCACTTAATAGGGTGAATTAATAAAGAACAATAACAGCAGGTTTTTAAATCATTTCTTTTGAACTCAAATCTATTTAAGACCTAGCATTGGATCGAAATGGCGTTTAGGAAATTAAACACTTATAATAAATAAATTTAAAATTAGTTGAATATGTCAGTTTAAAGCTGTGTTCATGCTGCTTTTAAGTAAATGATTTGTAAATACTTGTTGAACTACAAATGAATCTCGTCTTTCAGAAAAGAATAATGAGGGAGCTGGTGTCTTCTCTGATTTGTTTGAACACTATTTGTCCCTTGGTCTTTTTACCACACCATTTGCTTAAATCAGCTACTGATTTCTAGGTGTGAGCTCTTTGATAAGATTGCTATCTTGGCAAATTCAAAATCTACAATCCAAGCTATTTTTTCTCGGAACTCACTGATTTACAAATGATCAAATACAATATTTATAATTTGAATAGGCTGGGGTAGCCTAGTGGTTAGAACAATGACTTTCCGTCTAGAATGACAGGGTTCAACTCCTAATGCCCAAAGCAAAGACCCACCGAGTACATGCGATATACGTGCTCGTTAAATCTGTGAAATCAAAAGTCATGTGGTCGGTCGTTTTCCCTATCCAGACCAAAGTCAAAATTGAGAGAGTGGATCTTCTGGTATTGTTGTTGTTTCTAATCCCAGATGGTGTAGCTAAGCTAAACCATCTCCATAAAATCAAAAATCATTAAAATCTCTAAAAATAAAATAGGATTCTCCAAAAACTCGCTCACAGTAATATTCAGACAGTCAAGAATATGTCTCGGAAAGGCCTGACCAGCCTTGCACCAGTGACACTCCAGGAAGACTTTCTGATCCTGTTGAAATGAAAGGGGCCTAATGTGGCCACTCAAAAAACGAGAAAGAGCAGTCTGTTGTATCCTAAGGATACTGAGCTAGTGCCACAAACGAAGTTTTTCCTCAAAGTACCAAGAGTAGGCAGGCGGATCTCTCCAAATTGCGTGTAATTCCATCTTTTTAATAGTGGAGATTTCCGAAAATGATATAATAGCGTTGCCCTGCAAGATATCAACACTGGCAGACTTGGATATCTGCAATTCCATTACCACTCAATTCAACATGGGAAGGAACCCATTGAAAATGTAGAGAGTGCTTAGCAGAAAGTCGTATCACAAGGTCTAAAATATTCAAGTTTCTCTTATCCCCGATGGTCGTCCCATGAGACAGGTGATGTATAGAGGCACGACTGTCCGTTAGTATCCAGATGTCTCTAAAAATAAGTTTGAGGTCGTGTCTATATAATTCAATCCCTCATAGATAGCTATGTGTTCTGATCTAAAATCCGAACAATGGATCTTCTGATAGTGCCATCTTTCCAAGGAGTTTAGAGAAAAGTCGTATTTTTACCTTCGTGGTTCTCTGGTTAAAGAAAAGACGTGCCCTTTTGACTTAAATTCTCAGAGGCACAGCGAGCTTGGCTTGTCCAAGTGTCATAAGCGAGAATACAGGATTTTTTTGAGAGTTTCAAAAATTATCGAAAGGTTTTTCTTCCGAATTCTATATTTTTTGGCACTTTTTCTCTTTAATATTTTTGTTAACTTTCTGAATTTTCATTTTTCATTTAACTAATAAACATGTCCAACTACTGATAAACAACAACATAACTTAAATATATTGCTAACAATAAAAATTTTTATTCTGCAGTTGTTTCAGGTTCACCGAGAAATACACGGAAACGAAGTGGTTGATTTGTTGTCAATAATGGGAACTAGAAAAATACAAATTCCACTGAGTCCTTTCCCATTAATGGAGAATGTATGTATATGACTTTAGATCCAAGCAAGCTAATCAAATTAAGAAAAACCACTGGAAGGAATCCTTCTTAAGCATCCTACCTACCACCAATGATTTGCTGTTGCAGCTTTTCGTCTGAAGACAGAGCATGATTTCCTAGACGGACATTTATTCCTATTCAAAATTATGACGTCTTCGTACTGTAAACTATGTGAGCATGGCACTGTTATAGATTATCTTCATCTCAATGAATTCCCTGAAGTATCTGGACAATTATTTGAGCAATATTAGGCAGACAAAAGAGATTATTCAGAATCTCCAATCTACTTGACGTGTTGCGACTCTTTTCACGTATCATTTTCTGTATTCTGATTATCACACTGCATTTATTCTGTTGAGCTCCAGTGGCTCAGTAGCATCGCGCCGCTTGCCGTAAGTTCAGCAAAGTGAAGCATCATTCGCCGCGGGCAGTGGTTGGGAGGGTGACCACGGTATACTCTCCTTCAATGGGTTGTTGGAGCTCCGTGGGTTGGGGACGTGTCCACGTTAATGTATGACGTCCAAAGTCCTTCCGCTGGTGTGGCGTGGATGTGGAGAGGAGGGTGCCAGCTCAGGTGTGACCTCGTCACCTGACCGTGGTTCAAAATTACGAGACATTCGGTGATGGGCAAGCATTCCAAATCCATTAACCTAATGATACAGTCGGGGGATCGCCTGCACAACTATGTATTATGTATATGCATTTGTTCTGTCTATGTTTTATGCTGTGTGTGATTAAAACACTAATAAATGAACTATGCTCAAGTGCTACAAATAAAAGTAAAAAATATTTGTTTAAAGTGTACTATGAATACTTTTAAAATAATTTAAAACGAATAAAATACAATAATAAATGATATTCCTAAGTTTTAATTATATCCTTAATTATATCCTAAGTTTTAATTATATCCTTACCCAAGAATTGTTTATAGCACAAAAACACTCTACATAAAAAAATAAATTGTGTGCTGAAATTGGAAAAACTCATTTTCTTCAAGTCGATGTCAGTATAAAGATAAATTAAAAGTACCCAAAAAAATTGTAATGCAATTGACAGGAAGAATATTTCATTCTACTTAAATAAAAATGAAATATGTGTTTGTGAGTGAATGCAGTCCATACCAAATTTATAATACACAAACGAAAATGTTCCTATTTCAAAGGAAAAAGAATTATTCTTTTGTTGAAAAGTACTATTTCTTCCGAGCTTTGCAATTAACTTTTAGTTAAAACTTTTTTCCACTTCTATTTTACATGCATCTTTTTTGTCTGGTACAATCATATCAATCTAAAAGCCAATAATTAAATTCAAATAAACAGCATATTTCTAAGGAAATTTTTTGCTTATTATATTTTATGGCGAGAATTTTACAATATTTTTAATTAAAGTAAAATGCTCTTTAATCCCTAATATTCTTTTTTTCCTTAAAAAACACAACCTTACTGACAAATGAGTGCATTTATTACTAAACAACATTTAAATAAATTAGCAGTTATATAATTCTTAGAATATTAAAATCACAATTCAATAAAATACATATAATAATAATCATCTTAGTGTTAAATAAATCTATCATCAAAATAGTATTCTAAAATAATATCAAGTAAAGGATGTTAAATAAAAATAATTAAACTGTATTTTATGTTATTTTCAAAAGTTCATATGTTGCTTTTATTTTACTCACACATATTTACAAAAAATATGTGAAAAATGAATAAAATTCTATGCATAGATTGGGAGTTTTCCAGGTTTCTTGCTTTGCATCACGTGAATACTGCCAACTATCTATGAAAAGTTCTCCTAGAAAGCGTACGTATTAAAAAATACATATAATATATGACTTTTTTTGATAAACTGAATAACTTTCATTACTTTCTGTATTGTCTTCTATAAAAAGAAAAACACTTTGTATGTCCGCCAATATGAATATTTTAAAATCAATGTTTTCCACTGTAAAAAATAATGCACGTTACATTATTAAATACATGTTATTGCTTATGTAATAAAAATTAGTTTATTAAAAAGTAAAATAATATGTTATTTCACATTTTTCTCATCTAAAATATTTCCAACAGTGCATAAATCGTGTTTAAGAAGCTTACTTAATTAAGTGAATAAATATTTAAAACAAATTATTAGTATTAAAATGTCTATGTCCTACATCCTTATTAATATAACTATCACTACAATATGCAATATGGAGATCCTATTTTCTGTAAATTATCTCATTTAAATCTCAAAGCCAACATTTAAGGTTGTTTCATATTCACAATACATGCAATTTAATGGCACGATACATACAATTCGCATTTGTAATTTACCTTAAACAAAATTTTGTAAATACAACAACAAATTATCAAAAGATCCACAATATTGTTATTTTCTTTATAATTTTTTTTTAAATTTATTGTTTTTAATTTAATTTTTAAGAAATTCTTTTTAACGAATTTTGTTTAGCTTCATGTCTTTAAGCTTTCATTTCAAATTGTAAAGTGTTATTTTAAAACATGTGTGTATAAATAGTGTACCTTTTTTAAAGCTAATATCAGGAATAAATATGGAAAATTAATATAAAATTCATTTGCATTTCGAAACATCCTACATTTTTTTTCCTTTTTAAAATAAAAAAATATGCTATTTAAAAATTTTTCTTAATTGGAAGGAGAAATCACTAAAATACTTTGTTACCTTTTTAATCCATGTTTTTTAATTTTCTAATCCATGTTTTCTGCATTTTTAAATCCAAGCAAAAAGCCATTTAAAAATCATTTTTCCATAATCAATGTATATAACTGGGGTAAAAATAAATGGTAAATTTTCAATTTATATTAATAAACGGTAAACTCAAAAGCAAACTTGCATAAATCTTAAGTAAATTCCTTTCATAATATATTAAAAAATACTTGTAACAAAAATTCTTTCAAAATATCTGTAATAAATTATTATCTTTAATTTTTAATAAAAGTATAAAATAAGATGGTAAATTTGCATCAAAAAAAGATACTGGAGTAATTTAAAGTCTTTCATTTTTTGAAAAATATTAACTACTCTCGCGTAACAATTTTTGCAAAATAGTAATAAATGATTGCCAATATTTTTTTAAAACAAAACAAAATACTTTCGCCATAATGCATGAAGAATTCACGTTTTTGTTAGAAAATGAAGAAAACCCTCATTTGAAAAATGTATTTTAATTAATTTATAAGCCAATACTGAACTGATGATAAATTTACTTAATATTTTATAAATAAAACTCAAGAGACGTAAACAATAAAAATTTGAGATCCCTAAGATTTTTTATATTTATTTGAACTATATTAATTCTTAACTTATTACAAAAATGAAGAAAGTTTATTAGTCTAAGGAATTTTTTATCCGACTCTTTTATCATAAAGTGTCATGAGTATATTGTTGTATTGGAAAAAAAATATTTTACAATTTTGAATTTACATTAAATATATTTACATTTTTGGTAAAAAACTAAAAATAGATTCTTAGTGCATTTTTAAACATATTTCATTAAAATGCTACATCAATTTTTTAAATTTAAATTTTTTATGTAAATATCTGATCTTTTTCTTAAAGCTGCATATCTTATAATTTAATCATAATACTATATTACTTTCTATTGTGTGGTTAGGTTCTATTAAATTCTATTTTTAAATATTCTCATAATTTTTGCCTTTTAAATTTTTTTGGGAAAATTAATATTTAAATAATATTAATTAAGATTTTGTCTCATCCAATATGATAAATTTACTGACTCTTCCACAGAATTAAAAAGATTCAAATTTTCAATTAAAATTTTTGCAGAAATAATTTTATTTAAAATAATTTTCTGTAAGAAAAAACCATTTCTTATTTTTTTCTTGGAGCAATATAGTTTATTTTGAAGAGTGTTTCATTTAATTTCTCATTTTTATCAACTTTTACTTTTATGATTCTTATTAATTTTTAATTTTTTTACCTTACACATTTAACGCGCAAGAATGTACCTCGAAAAGTTCTTCAAATTATTGTTGGCTTATAATAAGAGTCAAAACAAAAATAATTTAATGTGCTACTAACTCATATTATTGATTAAAAAATGCTTCTTATACAATATTATTTTAAATTTTATGCACCATTAGCATTATGAAATTAGTAATAAATATTTATAATTATGAAGCGATGCAAATTTATTCATGATAATATCATTTTAGAAACCAAATAATAAATAACTTAATATTTCAAAGAGAGGTAATTATATTTTGCTTATATTTGAGGTACAGCAAAATTTTCATTTACTGATTATTTTGATTATATTGTACATACATATTCAGTTAAATCAAATAATACATTTGAAAGCCCAATTTTATTTCAAAAATAGTCTTTCTAATTTCTCTTGATTTTTATTATAATAGTAAATTTATAATTGTACTATATATTTATTTTAGTTTTTTTCCTTTTCATTAATCCATAAAAGTACTCATTTGTTCAAATTGACAAAAATATTTTAATAAATTAGAGTTTTACAGAATACATGCTGCAGAAATTTGTAGTATCTAAATATGGTTAGTATATAGACAGCGAAAAATAATCTGTAATATTAAACATATAATTTAGAACCTTGGGAATAAAATTAAGCAAAAGATCAATGCACCCAATATTACAATGCGAAGATACATAAAAACAATTATAACAAGCAATTTTCGTTTTCAGAGAGCTAGATTATAACTTATGATTAAAACTCTCCTTCGTCAATAAGAAAATCACAACTTCTTTCAATTGTATATGTGCAAATGTAGAAAATATTTTTATTTGCATGATTACTATGCAAACAATTTATTTAAACATTGTCATGAATAATGATTTATTTGGAAAATTCCAGTTGGAAAATTTAGCATTAATTGATTATGAAATTGTGTGAAAATATTTTGAAATTTATAATTCAGAAAGTCTGACATCTCGTCATATCTCCACAAAGATTTGTAATGTTAAGGAATGGAACTGAAATTTTTCTTCTTTTGCTACTTTAGTTATTTTTTTCCTAAAAACCTAAATAATTTTTAGTAAAATAACTTTCATTAAATTTGACTACAACTCGTTGCGGTAGAAACTTTTTATATAGAATATTACTTTAATAACTGATGTTAGTTTAGTGGATTAAATCAACATTCGTGCCCGCACCATCTCATTTATTATAAAAAAAATTTATTTTTTATAAAAAAATTTGAGGATTTTAAAATTACATTCTTTTATTTTCCAAAATCCTGTAAAAACGTGAAAACCAATAGGTTAGCTTTGTAAGAACGCAATAAATTCGAACTTTTATTTTCAAGACAATTTAAATGTCATCAAATTTTAAGAATTACCTTTATATATATTATAATAATATAACAATAGAGAAATACCTTGTGATTTAATGATTAAAATATTGATAAATTTTTCAATGTAAGTAATGACACAATTTTTTCAGCAAAGTATATGAAAGTGTGAATTGAATAAAAGGATCGAAAACAGTTTTTGATTAATTTTTGAAGCAGAAATTTTCATCATTGAAAATTCTAAACATCTAAGCAATAAGTAGTTCAAGATATTCTCAAACCATATGTTAATGTTGCTGTCGTGTGCCAGCTAGGCTGGCCATATGGGGCGCGCTGTTCCACTTTTTAAACTGAACCCTATTTTGGTGTGGAGTCCGACTTTCTCAGTACTCACATGCCATAGGGACCCGTTTATAGGGTAGGCAACCATTCACACCTCATTCATGCAAGGAAAGGACAAAGACAGGAGAGATAGAGAGAGATAGTACATCCATGCCCAAACTGGGATTCGAACCCAGGACCTCCCTATCCGTAGTCAGGGACTCTGACCACTAGACAGGGCGGGCGGCCTCAAACCATGTATGCTGCAGATATAAATAAAAATACATCCATCAGACATTAGGATATTATTATCAAACCTCATATTTAAAATTATTTTCAGTGTTATTATTTAAAAATTTATATCAAAAGATAAATGTATTTCCACTGTTAAAATATTTTATATATAAATTATATCTTAAGCAACTGGTGTGATAAGCAACTTAAGGATTTTACCTAAGGGCCTTTCAATAAAAAGCCTTAGGGAATTTCTCCTGTTTGTTATCAAAGCCGCAAAAAATCGTTTTAAGAAATCCAAAACAACGCATGAGTCTTTAAAAAAGATAAAACCAGAGAGCAGCCCATTATAACCCTTTAAAAAATAGTTGTCTTTCTGATAGAGGAAATAACATTGTTTTTTTAATACATCTGAAAGTATACTACAAATACTATTTTGGACTAATAATAATTTCAGAAATTATAATTCAGCTTTTAACTGTGTTGAATAAATAGTATTTTAAAAATAATTCACTAACATAGTAAAAGTAAATAGTAGCTGATATAAGTCTTTTTTCTGTTCATAATCTCATCTACTTGGGTATATTATTGATGTTTCGATAAAAGTTAATTTTCAGAAATAGACGTAGCTTAACATTAATTAAAATACCCTAAAGAGTTATTGTGTTGATTTAGTTTTTAAAGGGTTTTTTAAATCTATATTTTGCAATTAATACTCTAAATTTATTTTAAAATCATAAATTTATTTTAAAATTATTCACTTTATCTCTCTCTCTCTCTTTTTTAAACTTACGTCACTGCTAATTTGAGTTTTTAATCAATAAAATGTGCTTGATTGGCTTAAAATTACTTTTATTTCAAAGAGAAAAATCTATTTTTATTTGTCTTAAGAAAATTTTATTCGTTCAAATGAATTCATATTAATTTATGATTTTTACATTGCAAATGAGTTAAATAGTTTTTTCTATCGTTCCCACATGGGGATTTTATTCAAGCAAACTAAATGAGCTAATTTTTTTAATTAATAGTAGATGATTAATCTCAAAGCAAAATTAAAAATATATGTGTGTATTTTTAAAGCAATATTATTTTCCAAATTTTATAAAGTTTTCTCATAAATTATATTATAATATATATATATATATATTATATATATATATATATATATATATATATATATATATATATATATATATATATATATATATATATATATATATATATATATATATATATATATATATATATATATATATATATATATATATATATATATATATATATATATATATATATATATATATATATATATATATATATATATATATATATATATATATATATATATATATATATATTAATAATTTAATAAATTTGAAGATTTATTACATTTTGTATACTTTGAATATTTAAAATGATGGATTAATTTTCCAAATTTTCGTTTATAAGAATTTATTGAGAAAAGACTTTTTATGTTACTTAATGCTCTTTCCATGGAAAATTTTATTCATAATATTTTTTCTAGAATCGCGAAGTTAATTATTTTAACATCAAAAATTATTCTTCGTGAATTACAAATTATATTTACATTAATTGGGGTTGAATTTAACTTTTAGAAAAACTTTCATTTCAGAAAATTCAATCATATCTAATTCCTTTGTTATTTTTAAAACAAAATTTGAGAGTATAATAGAAATTAACAATTTTGTACAAAATTTTAACTTGATTAGATTTGAATTAAATTTTAGCTCTGAATATTTTATTGACATTCAATTTCTATGTTGTAAATGCCTTCAGAAATATTCTACTTGAACGTTTAATATATAAAAACATGAAAATATTCCATTTGAGTAAAAAAAATTATTAATTTGTCCCATTCAGTAATTCTAATAAGTAATTTATAAGCTTTAAGAAATTTTAATTTCAATAAATATTCTATTAATATCATGATATCACTAAAATATTAGGCAAAATAAAATTTTATTATATTCAAATATTTAATTATGTTAAAGTAAATTTTCCCAGCAATTTTAACTCCTAATGATTTACAGTTCAATTGATTTTTATTTTTAATTAAGTGTTGCAATATATCAATATGTTATTTTTCTAAATAAATCATCGGTAAGCTAACAAAAAACTATGAAATAAAGCATTTTTAATTTTTTTAATTAATGCAATCCGTTTTTCTATCAATGTTTTGATGATTCTATAAAAATTTGCTTTCGTTTTATACTAATTTCCTCTTCCTTTAAAATTCAACATGTAATATTCCGTTGCTCTATACAAAATTTAGTATTTATAATTGCTTTTAAAATTTACTTTAAAAGGTTCGGCATCGAATTAGGTCTCGTAACGAATTTTAATGGCTTAATACTTATATGCATAAATGAATGTGAATCAAATGCTTTACATATAGCATGTTTTACATTTTATATATTTTATGCATAATATAGATACTTCACAAAAAATATTAGACATATAAACCCAAATTAACTGAAGATTCGCTTGTTCTAGAATAGAGAGTTTAATATACGTGCAAAGTCACAGCAAGCCTTATTTGCAGCAACGTTAAAGAATTTATTAATATTTTCTGGGATTATTTCGTAAAATAGATTATGTATCAGAACAAATTCTTCCAAGAAAATTAAATTGTTCTAAAAAATCAACTGAATTAATGAGTTTTGAAAAGCATAAAGATATTAGAGGAGTTAATTAAAATTTTCTGACATACTATCTCAACAGCATATTTTTTTAATTAATAATTATCTTAAATAATTTTCTTGTAACAACAGAAAAATGCAATTCCTTTAAAAAGTTGATCAGAATTAATATTCTTATTTTCTTGCAGAAATGTAGTTTTAAGTACTAGCATGTGAAAAAAACGAAAAGAATAAAACCCTGTAAGTAACAAGTTGTTTAAAATGATTTTTAACTATATTTTTAAAGTTTTAGAGATAAAATTAATTTTTCTAAGGTAATGGTGTAGATATAATCAGATAAGTATATTACACAGTCAACTAAGGTATTAGGGTTTTTTTTTTTTCCTTTTACAAAAATGAAGTCTTTTTCAAAATAAAATTAAACTCTTTCATGTAAATAATGAAAACATTAATAAACTAGAATATTCCACAATAATGAAAGAGTTCTCAGATAAATGTTAATTATTGTATAAAAATCCCTGTTAGTGTATATTCAAAAATAATGTAATGTATACATAATTTTACTAATTTCTTTTTCGCAATCAATACATTATTTGAATTAGTTATTAATGAATTAAAATTTTCTGTGTTTTATTGTTTTTCTAGGAAATAATTTTTTTGCTATTTTATTATTGATTAAAAAAATCTTTTTTATTCAGTACTTAATACTGCAAATGAATATTTCATTTTGCAAATGCGGATATTTAAAGTACATTTTGATATATTTTACTTATGGTTTGTATATATATATATATATATATATATATATATATATATATATATATATATATATATATATAATATATATATATATATATATATATATATATATATATATATATATATATATATATATATATATATATATATATATATATATATATATAAACAACATCAATAAACAAATAAATAGACTACAAAATAGATTAACTCATAATGGCATTCCAACTAAATTTATTAAACACTATTTGGCAAGTACAGCATTGCTTATAAGAGTGAAGTAAGGAGTAGTTTTATACTACAGAAGGACCACCCAAGCCTTGAAGGTATTATAAGAAGCTTGAAATGCCGATAGTGTTTACACTTAGTCGCTAATTAACGTATTTGGTGAGGTTCTTGCAAATTTGGAATTGAATTTAGATATGGTTTTATATTGATTATTATAAATTAAATGTATTTTGGCAACATTGGATTTTGACTTATATATTTTAGATTAAATTCTACTTCTTTTAATCTAGCTTGATACTTTGGTTTGAATTTTTGGTATGGCTTTGGGGTGTACTGCCTTCTTTAAGACTTTGTCTTGGGCCATTGCAGAAAAGCCATAATTTGTGCCAATGTGGTCAACTCCCCCTGACGAAGCTGGCCATATTGGTACTTTATTCCATTTTTATCAATCTTTCTTTGATATTTTCATTGAAATTTTCTTCCAAGTATTTTCAATGTAATTCTTTTCAATTGGTATTTTCTATGTACTATTCTCCATTTGGCATTTTTCATTGTTCTAAAAAATCTAAAATTTTGTCCTTTTTACATTTTGCTCTAAGGGGTATATAAGTTCACACGGCCAAAGTTTTATCATTTTAATGCATTTTTACATTTCTTTATTTTGATTTTACACAGTTAAATTAAATCTACGATGGTTAATGATGACAATCATTTCAATTTTCTTATAGTTGGTAATTTAATTTCAACAAAAATAAAATTAAACCCATTTAAAATTGATCGATGTAAAAAATTTTTAATCATTTAAAACTGGAAGACAGTTTTAATTGTGATATAAATTTACTTAAAAATGTTATTTTTATTTCACTTAAATTGCTAAATTTGTGCATTTCTATAAACTCAATAATTACAGAAAACATTTACTGCTACATTATATTTACATTTTTAATTTTTTTCTTATAGATCCTTAATAGATTGAAAAAATATATGTGCTCTACTCGAAGAAGCACAATTTTTCATCAAAACTTATTAAGGTACATGTTGCACTACAGAGAAGTGCCTTCAATATTTCACAATCCTGAATCAGTTTAATTACAGTGAATAATATTTTCACAAATTGTATTTCTTTGTTCGTGTTGTCGTGTGCCAGTTAGGCTGGCAATATGTTGTGCGCTGCTCCACTTTTCCAACTGAACCATATTTAGGTGTGGAGTCCGACTTCTACAGTAAACACGTGCCATAGGTAACCGTTTATAGGGCAGGTAACCTTTCACAACCCATTCATATAAAGAAAGGACAAAGACATACTAGACAGAGAGAGAAAGTACATCCATGCGCTAACCGGGATTCGAACCCAGGATATCCCTATCCGCAATCAGCGTGCCTGACTGCGAATAGGGATATCCTTTCTTAAGAAGAATTTTTGGGATTTCAATTATGGAAAATGTAGGGATAAAAGGAGTAAAACATACTCAATTTACGATATGTGTGATATATACAACATTCCCAAATTAAATAATATTTACATTTTGTGTAATAAAATGTGAATTGTTTATTGATGTGTCATTAGTATTCCTATCAGCACAGAACAATAAACCTAATTAAATCATTTACAAGATTCCCATTTTAAACAGTAAATTTTGGGGGGATAAGTTTATTTTCATTGATAATTATAAAAGCTACCAATAATCAATATATTACTTCACAGCATTTTCTAATAGAAATGAAGTATTACACTTGAGCTTCATAACGAAACATTTATTCTATTAAAGTATTTGATAGTTGTGCTCACGCTGAGTTCAATAATCCAGGGCTTCACTAGCATTATTAAACTGATGTTTCTCGATTAATTCTGTTACAATTGTGACTTTAAATTTCACAATTGCTTTGCTCTGTTTACATCCATTTATTTGTTTAACAATGTCGTTGAATTTGATTCCCTTTACATACAGAAAAGGCACCCTTTACATTTTATGATAAATATCTACTATATTAAAGTAACTCCCAATTTAAACTACTATTAATTTTACAACTACCATATAAAATTCATATCTTTAATTTCATAATACTAATCAAAATTAGATATCAATATTTTTTAACTATTCTTAATACGTTTCCTAAATTTTATTAAAGTCAATTTTTTTTCGAAAAAAATAAAATAATTTATATTCAATCAAAAATAAAAAGATTTAAATATACAACGAAATTTAATCAAGTAAATGTGTTATATTTGTCTTCTTTTTAAAATATGTGATGATTTTCTTCTCTAATTGCAAACTTCTACTTTACGAAAATTTATGATAAAATATTACCTTTAATGGTATCAAAATTACATAAATTTTGAATTTCTTTTTGATTTGTTACTGTGATTTTTGTAAGTAACCGATTTGCTGACTTGAATGATAGCTATTAAACTATCACTGTGTACGAGATTAGCCTTATTAAATAGGTCTCTTTGTGTGGAGAATTACTTATATATCGCAGTATATTATCTATATATAAGTAATACTCAAGGCTGCTGATGCGTAATTATGATTAGATTACATAGAATTCTTAAAAACAAATTTAGAAAATTATTATTATGACATATTTATCCTGTGTCATAAGTAAACTTATTCAGTGTTCTACTGCTGATATGCGTCTAATACATATTTAAGAAAAGGAGAGATGAGCAGGTTTTTGAGTAAATCATATGGAATGTTTATTTTCAAAATTTATGAGAATAAAATGTATTTGTATTTGATTGATATGGTATCTGCTTAAATATCCCAAAACTGTCCATGTATGCGATTTAATTATAAGGACTATTATTAAAGAAGACTTTGAATGAAGCATATGGAATTTGGATATGCCATGGCATTGTGGCAGGACACCGCTTGATCGCAAACAGTTCTTAGTTTTTACACACATTAAGTAAATAAAAGTTGAATTTCTTGAAATTTAATTAAATTTTAATTTATATTGAAAATTTAAACATACTTTTAATTAAAGTTATTTTTATCATAAATGAGAAGTGTTATTCTTTCTTCCGAACTTATCTACTAAAATGAGGTATTGTTTATACATTTTTTCCTAAGAATATTAATTAAAGAATAAATTTGATTGTAATTTTAAAAGAATTTCTAATCAATAAATTTAAAAAACTTAACTAAAAAAGTCATCAAACATTATTTCAGAAATATTTTTGGCTTAATGATAATAAGTTTAAAGAAATTTCCTGCACAAATTTCAGTTTAAATTTAAATTTCGTAAGCAATTAGAAAATGAAAATTCAAATGAATTTCTCAATAAGAAATGATAAATGTTTCTTGAATTAAAAAAGTACACCAGGACATATTTCATATAAATTATGAAATTCAAATAATTATTAGTTTTTACACACATTAAGTAAACAAAAATTTAATTTCTTGAAATTTAATTAAATTTTAGTTTATATTGAAAATTTAAACATACTTTTTATTGAAATAATTTTTATGATAAATGAGAAATGTTATTCTTTCTTCCGAACTTTTCTACTAAATTGAGATTTTGCTTATACATTTTTTCCTAAGAAAATTAATTATAAGAGTATAAAATAAAGTACTCGTTTTAATCAAATAAAATTTTCAGGATAGAAATTTTCACTAAAAATATTGGACAAAAATACATCATTTATTTTATAGTTGGACCAATGAATTTTTCTTGGATGTCATATAGGTACGTAAGCGTATTCACGTTAGAAAATGATCAAAGCCCTCTTGATAACGTCACCCAAAATTACCCTGGTACCCTTATGTGAGTTGAACAGTACATAACTCCTCCTCTCTTATTATCATCCTCACTGTTGAGTTGTTTCCTGCTCCACCCTCTTATATCTTGCTCTCAGTACTTACGCATTCAATGTAAATGGCAGATGAGCCTCTAAAGAGCATCATATTTTCAATAGCATAAGGCTTCATATGATTCAAATCCAACCAATATACTGTATAATCATTTTATTCATTAAATTCAAATTTATTATATGAATATAAGAAAGTTGTTATTTAAAACACTATATCTTAAATAATTTACGGTGTATATTAATTTCAGAAAAAATGACAAACGTTATTCTTTATAATTAAAATATTGAAAAATTTCATGTAGCTTAAAATTGTAAACAATTAAAAATATAGCTAATATTAAAAAATATTGATAAGGAACTTCGATAATTGATAAGGAACGTAGATTGAAAAATTTCATGTAGCTTAAAATTGGAAACAATTAAAAATATAGCTAATATTAAAAAATATTGATAAGAAACTTAGATTATCAATTTCTAATCTAAGTTCCTTATCTAATCTAAGTTCCTTTTATATATATTTATATATATATATATATATATATATATATATATATATATATATATATATATATATATATATATATATATATACAGGGTGATTATAAAAAAACTTTGCCAACATCTGCACTTCTAGCGTCCATTCTATTTAACCGATCAAGAGGATATTTCAAATATAGTTTTATTGAGATATGCGCTCGAGATTCTGTGAATGGCAACACAGTGGCCCTCGCGGTTACAGTTATAGTGACAGAAATTCGAAATTTTCGAATGGCAACGTCTACTTTTTACCATCGCAAAATGTTCAGCACATGCGAAAACCCTA
This sequence comes from Latrodectus hesperus, assembly GCA_037975125.1. Taxonomy (NCBI): domain Eukaryota; kingdom Metazoa; phylum Arthropoda; class Arachnida; order Araneae; family Theridiidae; genus Latrodectus; species Latrodectus hesperus. Next base: position 1,694,354 of record CM075856.1, read on the forward strand.
AATAGCGTTGAAACGGTACCGATATGTCTAAAAACGGACGTGTTCTGCAAACACAAACAAGAGTTCTGAAAACCGGCCAATAAAACACGATCTGGGCGCACGCAATAAATTTGCATGTGACAGAGTCAAAAAACCAATCACAGAACGCCGGTCGCCAGATATTCAGTGTAGGAAACCTATAAAATACCAAGCGGGTATGCGAAGTCGTCATTCGGGAACTCGCACATGCCGACGATATGAGTCTTCCTAGGAAAGTTCGCGGTGAATTGATCAAACTCTATTACTAAAATGGGATGAACGCTGCGGAAGCCTTGCGTGTGAATCGCCGCAATCATCGACAACGACGCGAACCATGTACTCTGCAAGCTCTGCGTGATTTAGTGCGGAAATTCGAAGATACAGGCTGCACCTGTGACAAACAGCGCTCCGGACGGCCAACTGTTTCTGAGGACGTTGTCATGTAAGTGCACCATACAGTGACTGCAGGACACACAGAAACCGCAACAGGCATAGCGCGGGTGTTGGATATTCCGTACTCAACGGTCCGCAAGCTCTTGCGCTCGGTACTTCACATGTTTCCCTATCGGTTCCAGCGCGTCCAGATGTTGGAGCCCGGTGACCCACAACAACGTCTGGACTTCGCAAATGCATTTTTGTTACGATATGATGCGGATAACGACTGGCCACTTCGCATACTATGGACGGACGAGGCGCATTTCACCTTAAATGGCAGCATTAACACAAAGAATTGTGTGCACTGGGGAGAGACGAATCCTCATGCTGTGGCGCCAGTACCATTATTTGACGCCAAAGTGACTGCGTGGTGCGGCATTACAGCTACATTTGTTCTGGGCCCGTTCTTCTTTGAGGAAACGACCCCGACTGGCCCTGCAACATGTTCTGTAACGGGCCCTCGGTATGCAGCCATGCTGAAAAATTATGTCTTACCGGAGTTGCGTCGGCTGAATGCACTCAATGACATTGTTTGGATGCAAGATGGCGCATCTCCACATATAGCGAGATCAGTTAAAAGGCTCCTGGATCAGCATTTTGGTGATCGCATCATCTCACGCTATTATCCTTTTCCGTGGCCTGCGCGATCCCCAGATCTGACGCCTATGGATTTCTAGTTTTGGGGCTATCTCAAATCCAGAATTTATCTGTGCAATCCTCAAACATTGTCGGACTTAAAGGATTCTATACGGCGTGAGATTGGAAACATCCCTCGTGCCATGTTGCGTGCAGCGACATTGTCCACCGTCTCCCGCATGCAATGCGTAATTGCCTGTGATGGCACTCATGTGGAAAATGTTTGAAATTAATAAAGATTTTTTTCTCTATGTGTTCTCATCATTGAGCAGTGTCTTGTCTCTGTCGTATGCATTATTCCTCCGTGCGCCTTGAAGAACTGTTTGTATGTGTATAACACGTCGGTTTTCGGACATATCGGTACCGTTTCAACGCTATTTAGGGTTTTCGCATGTGCTGAACATTTTGCGATGGTAAAAAGTAGGCGTTGCCATTCGAAAATTTCGAGTTTCTGTCACTATAACTGTAACCGCGAGGACCACTGTGTTGCCATTCACAGAATCTCGAGCGCATATCTCAAAAGAACTATATTTGAAGTATCATCTTGATCGGTTAAATAGAATGGACGCTAGAAGTGCAGATGTTGGCAAAGTTTTTTTATAATCACCCTGTATATATATATATATATATATATATATATATATATATATATATATATATATATATATATATATATAGTATATACAAATAAATATATATATACATATATATGTGTGTGTGTTTATCTAGGTATCTCTCAGTTGACGATAAATTCAAAAGAAATAAAATGCTTGTTTGAATAAAGATTGAATATTAGTGAATTAAATTATTTTAGTATAAATATTTTTGATGTTAACATATTGTGTCTTATCTCTACTTAAATAAGACACAACATGTATTGTGTACTGTGCACTATTCAAAATACTCAGTGGATTACTTTGCACAAGTATCAAAGGACTCCTTAATTTTAAACATGGTCATTTGAAAAGGGAAACAGTTAGCGTTTCTTTATTATTATTAATCAAATTATATTAGAAAATCCCTCCCTGGAAATATTTAATATTTATATACCTACTTATATAGTATAACAATTTGGCAAAATAAATTGCAAAATTATAAAATTTTTGAATATTATATCTTACTTTATACAAAAGATGCATATATTAACAGAACATTTTAATCATAAATGTTTCACCAAGGAAAAATTAATTATGTTGAAGGATCACTGGAGAATTATTTTGCGTTGCTTTTATTTCAACAATAATTTTAAATGCTTGCTGCAGGAATTTTAGAAATTTTACGTTTAATATTGTTTTTAATTAAAATGATTTAATTTGTAATTCTAAAGCTATTAATTATGTAGTTTTGAGTTAGTAATGTGGATGAATTAGTTAGTTGTAAAAAATGTGTGTATTATGTATAAGTCAATTTTATTTTATCTCTGTTTAATCATTAATTGTAGAAAAATCATTTCATAAATTTATGTGAGGAATTTCATCTTTTTATTTATTTCAAAGGTACATGTAAATGTAAAAATATTGAATGCTAACAAATTCTTGCCTTTTAGATGTTATTTAACTACAAAAAACTCACAAAAGTGTTTTTTATTGACAAAACCCTCATTTTAAACAACCAATAGCATATTACTGCAAAAATAAAAACATCAGTTTTTATAATATTTTTAAAATTATGTTTTCATAACATTTTAACAAAAGTTTTAAGAAATTATCTGCATTGGACATTTAATTATCAGTAAAAAATGCAATTTATTTTCAATTATGGGGAAAATAAATTAACGTTTTTGCTGGATTGCAAAAAGAACAATTATATTTCTCTGTCTCTCTCTCTCTCTCTCTCAGTGAAAGTTATAAATGTCTTCATCTTTTCTATCATATTACTATATCAGTAGAGCAATTAAAATGAGAAAATACATGAACATAAGAAATCTTTATGTTATCGAATAATAACAATCTTTCGTGGTAATATTTTGGGTAAATTAAAATAAAGTTATTTTTTGTGTAGTGAAATCGCAATAATAGGTGCATTTCACTAACAAAAGATGATTATTTCTTTAAATTGAATTCAAATTTTCATTTTAAATAAGTACTTAAAAATAATTGAAAGCAATTTAATGATGATGGATTTAAATAAAATAAAATACAAAACTTTACTTTTCCAACATTTCGAATTTAAGCAACGATAAAAAGTCTAAATTATAACAAAAATCATTTGCAATAATATTCTGTGAAAGAAGTTACAAATATAAACTGTTAATATATAATTTTTTTAAATTTACAAGTTTGTATAAGATTTACATTTTTCAGAACTTTTACCGAACAACTAATTTTGTGAACGTGAATTACTTTATTTGATATAAATTTTGCTTGTTAATGCCATTTTAGTGTTTATTAATTTAAGGTAGTATCTAATCATTAAAATCTTCTAAGCAAGTTTAAATCACATGTTTAGAAGATTTCATGATTTGATTCATGATATGATTTTCAAGCTTACATCACGTGCAATTTTCAAAACAAGTGATATAAAATTGCTTAATTTAAAAAATGGGAGTTATAAAATTTTAAAAAATATTAATGTGTTATTAAAAGTTATTAAACCACGTTTAAAATTTCTATTTCGATGTTTAACATATATTTATGAAATTATTGATGTGCAATAGTATAACTTCATTATTTGCTTATAAAATCAAAGCCAAAATCCGTTGCAAAATGTATCAACAAATATGACATTTAAAATGCATTTATTATAACTTTATCTTATATTTTATGTATATATAGTTATGTAAAAAAATTATCTGCAATGCAGTTGAATGCAAAATGGAATTGTAATTTCATATGTACAATATAACCACGACAATTTTTTTAGCGCAACAGATCTTAAAATGATTTATCATTATCTTTTTTAACAATTGTAAATATTCTAATCAAATTTAATTTCTCAGAAATATTTTGGAGTATAAATTTGTTTTATCACTGTTTTGATTTAAATGCATCTCTACAAATAATCTGAATATCTTCTGTACGCATAATTTATGCAGATTTGTATGAAATAGATTATTTATATTTTTCTTTTTACTTCAAACATTGTAAATCTTTTGCACACTTAATACATATTTGATCAATTTAATTCTTAAAATTATTACATTGTATCAACTTTCATGAAACCATTTAATTTTATAAATAATTCGATTCCATTCATTACCTCTCTTTTATAATGATCCTTTCTCATCTTCTCTTATCATCGACGCAATTTCCTTTCTTTAAAAACAAATTTGTCAAATTCTGGATTAGAAATTTACTATGACTTTATTATTATTTATTAGCACTTTTTATAGCATGTAGTAATATTCCAAAAATCATTTATGTTAGCTTTTTAAAATGCACAAATTTTGTTTAGTTTGAATTAGGACAAATTTTATAAAATAAAATGTAATATTAAAACTAACTTTATTAGAAGTAGCACTTTTAAATTACTTAATTGATTTAAAAACATATAATTTTGACTCATAATTAGAATGTGACACAAAATTTTATTCGGTATGGACTTGAATTGATATCATACAATTCATTTAAATAAATATATATCATTACTGGATATTAAAATGGCTACAACAGCAAGAAAGGCAAATAGCTGTATGGTATTTATATCGCAAACAATGTATTATCCAAACAACAAGTGGTTAAATTTTCAAACAATTTTAATATTACATGCTGTGAAATCAGTACCCAGAACAACCACATCTTTGGTAGCAATAACAGGCATGCCTAAATGGGGAATTAAATATCAATTGGATAGCATATACAGTTGCAACTACCGCTACTGCTTGATTACCCTAAAAAACATATGACTCAGTAACTGACGTGTGGTGTTAAGTAAACTGTTATTGGTTGAAAATTGGTAGGAGATCTGAAGGACATGTTGGAAAGAACAGCAAAGGAATATATCATGTACCAAGGAATGTTGGTACCATTCTGGCAACTAAGCTATCATCCATTGTTTTGCTAAAATACAGTTTTAAATAGAGCTTAAATAAAGGGCGATAACACAATAGGAACATAACTGTTCATTCTTCGTCAATGCGAACAAAATTATTGACCATGATGGATCTTCAACTCTAATTCCTATACCGTCTCTTTATCTGATGATCAAGTAGGAGAATTTCGAATGCACTTTACACTATATTGCAGCTGAGACTCAAATGTGACCATTATGAGAATGTCAATTGAACCAAATCATGTGGAAATACTACCTCATGCCATCCCTGCATCCAGGTTTATGGCTGATCAAACCACTGGAGGCGTTTTCCTCAGTACCATGCTGTAATGAGTAGCCAAAATCAAAGTCGTTCAACTGGTGCAAATATCGTTGAACTGTTCTTGGAAACATTTGTAGTTACAAAAACAACACAATTTCTCAACACAGGACCGGTGATGTGGCAGTATAATCTAAAACAGTCAGGTGAGGAACATGCCATTCTTTTTAGGTGTTAGCTGATTGTAAGTTACAAAATCCAGAAAGGTGATCCGTATTATCGTACTGAACTCACGGATTCCATATTACGCGAGCCACTAGGAGATCTCAAATCGATACCAGCATAAATATCCAGGTATAGTAAACTGCCATTTCGGTAATTTATAATTAAATCTCTATCTAAGCTAGAAACTTGCTGGTAAACATTTCTATTGATTTGTCATGGCATCGCAACATTATTTCGCCATGTAATGGGTTTTAAATGCAAATTTCTCATGAAAAATTTGGTATACAATTTCATTTTTTATAAACACGATGTAGCTATTAATTCCTTGCTAGGATAGTCATAACCAGATTATTTACTTCCTATATTTTTGCTTGAAAACACTTAAACGTTAATCATTACACTCCCGGCGTCTCCTTTGTATTACTGAAATTTCACAAATGCGATCAGCTGGTTTGTTTTCGTAGCAATATTTTTGCCCTCTAGTGAAATAACATATCTTATAATAGTAATATTAGTTGGTAAGTACAATCAATTTTAAAAATTTATTAAAAATATATTTAGCATATTCTTTCACTTTTTTAAAACACCTAAATTCTGATAAAAATGTATTAAAAAATGTGTGATGAAAAGATAAAGGATGAGATAACATATATGATGAGCTGTGTTAACATGGGTCAAAGTATGAAAAATCATATTTAGTAATAAAATTTATTCTGAAGGCCGTGGTAGCATGGTGGTTAGGGTATCGGCCTTACATCCGGAAGAATGGGGTTTGATTCCCATTGCCGCCAAAGACCAACCCAATACATGTGATATACGTGCTCGTTAAATCTGTGGAATCGAAAGTCCTGTGGTCGGTCGTTGAGCAGTTACCATAGGTGCAATGCTCAGGAGAAATTTACTTCCCCTTCAGATCAATGCCAAAATTGAGGGAGTAGATCCTCTGGTGTTGCCATCTATCGGAGGATTTGAAGATCAAAAAAGTCGTACTTTCACCTTCATGGTGCTCGGATTAAACCAATTGACTTAAATTGACATAGTGAACTTGGCTTGTCCAAGTATCATTAGTAACAACAACAACATTCTGAATTATAATAATTGAGTTAAATAAGCTGATAAAATTCTATGGTGTGGGAGAAATATTGCCTGATGACTTGTATAAATATCATTTGCAAGGTCACCATGCTTTTGTAAGATTGCTATATTCATTCATTTTTTAAACCATTCGAGTTTTAGAGTTTATGGAAAAATTTCTTTTTTATCAGTCCAGAAATACTATAGTAAATTTTTGCAACCATCTCGATGAGTATTCTATTCATCAAATATTTACCACTCCACTTTTAATCAAAAATATTACTATTTCTTAATAACTTGAGATGTAAATACGATTGAATATTGGTAACTGCGAGTCATTTCAATGCATAATTATCTATTGTAGTATTTATAAAATATTGTCGCATTACACTTTAAGACGCTTTTGTTCGTGAAACCTTTTTGCAATCAATTTGTTGTATGTTTTTATTTTGATAATCTTTTTATCGAATTTTTGTACGCTTTGTAAAGTTCTCTTCTTCTCTATAGCCAAAGTAACAAGTTTATTAAAAAAATATTTTAAAAAGCGCATAAATAGAATAAATAAATTCCAATGTTTATGTTAAATGAAAAATATTTTAATGAATTTTACAATTTTTGGAAAATTTTTCCAAAAATCAAAATAGAAATAAAATTATATAATGAAACCTTTTAAGTTCATGATAAGTATATTTCCAATGCTTTCCAAAAAATTCTTCGTCAGTAGGTAGACAAGATAATGTACTATTTTCTTATGATTTATTAAAATAAAGATTTTAAATATCTTAAAAATTCTGTTTCATGAAGAATAGAAAGTAATATAATATAATGCTTAAAAACGAAAGAATTTTAAAGAAACTTATTTTAGCAGGTTATTTTAAATACGGCAAAAAAAACTTTCATTCTTTCTATGCTCTTAAATCAACTTATTTATATTTTTTAAAACAATTTTTGAGGAAAAATATTTACATAAAAAAAGATGTAGTCAAATTAGCTTATATCTAAAGTTGATTCAATAACAAATACTAAAACATTTTGATAATATAAAATAAATTCCTTAAAAAGTTCTTACAAGTGTCTCAAGAGACTAAATATTTAATTATTAATAATTATATTAGATATCATTCTATTCAAAATAGAAAAAAAATTTAATTTAAAATATTTTTAAAATATTTTAATTCCATTCATTTTTATGAAGATCGTAGACATAAAACAATGGAAACAATAAACTAAAATGAATCTTAAGTATTAGATGGTTGTTATATTTACACTTCCTTATTTTGAAATTAAATTCTCAAAAATTATAACTATTTCATTACAGACATGATTATATCAAACTGAAGCTATATAAGCTTTTGTATTTATTTTTATGCGATAAGTTTCCAATTTTAATTTTAGTAGTTTTAGTTTATAATTAATTTATTTTCCTGTATTTCTATAAAGCAAATATTTGCCAAAATTTCAATAATTTATAAATGATTTACTTAAAACATTTCATTTTATATTATTTCTTATGCAATATTCCCTATTTATTGACTAGTACGTACTACTTTACAAGTTTTTTTATACATTTCTCAGTGAAAACATTTAACATAATAAGATAATTTAATTGAAGTGATTTTCCTCATTTGTCTGGAAAAAATTCAAATTACTAAAATTTCATTTCTCTATTTTATAATTTCTTAATTCGCTTACTTTATAAATTGATTTTACGGAATTCCTTTTCTTAAGAAACTAATTTCATGAAAAAATTACTTTAATCCTGATTTAAATTAGTTTAATATTATAATGAAATTAAAAGAAAAATCTTTTAGTATGATATATTAATGAATAGAACATTGTTTTTTTTTAATTCCTTCAATATTTCATAGTTTATTTCATAGCATAATGATTTTCAAGAAAGAATAAAATTTCTTGAAATTATAGCTGTCTATATTACTATTCATAATTTTAAGAAATAACTTATCGGTATTTAACCATTTAACGATAATTTAGTGGAAAAAAATTTGAAACATTAACTAAATAGTGAATATTTTTATAATACTTTTTAAGAAAACTAATGTAATATTTGTATTTTTAGTCTCCTTGAAATTAATTTCAAAACAAAATTAATAATCAACTTTAAAATAAACTCATTATAAAATTTATAAATTATTAGAAATCTTTCTATGCTACGAAAATTAATTTCATCACTTTTAATTTAAAAAGAAATTCCTTGAAATCATTGAATTTATTTTGAACAATAAAAATGGTAGATATTATTTAAAACAAATATATATATAAAACAAAAGTATAAAATTATAAGTAAGCGATTCTTATAATTTCTTTAATAAAAAAGTCTGCAAATCTATAAATTAACTCAATCATATTCGTTTTTCCTAATTTTTTTTTATTTTTAAATATCAGTGTATTTAATAAAATGATATGTTTGTGAAAAACATTTCGAATTTACCCGATATTGCTGTAGCATGCATACTAGCTTAGAGCAGGCACTTTACTATTTAACAAAGCCTTCTTAGTTAATGAATATTACAGAGGAAAGGATTTTCGTATAAAGCTTTTGAGTTACAAATTGAGTGCTTTAGATGGGTGTGTTGCACGGACGAAACAAATAGAGTCCATAATTCACGACAAACGCGCACCGTTTTCCAGCTTGTTCAATTATTTAAGCAACGATTTCCGAAGGCAAGCGTGACATTTGATTTATAAAATACATAATGAAGTAAGTGGGTCGCCTTGGTGGCTGGAGGTATACATTCAATTTTTATTGACTAGTTCCCGAGAGCTTATTTGGCTTAAGTGTTCCAGAATCTGTTGATTACTAAAAAACTCATTTTCTTATATTATATTTTTTCTCAGCCGTAAGTATTTCAATTGAGGAGCATTCAAATATTGTTAATTCAAATACTGTTAATTTTATTCAACAAAATAATCGGAATTTCCCTCAGAAGTCATCTTAAGATTAATTAATTGTGTATTAGTTATTTTAATCTCACAGATTCTTTGAAATCTGATTAAATAATGTTTCTATTAAAACTAAATGGATTGTACTTATTTAATCTAAGTAATCTTTAAATTAATTAATTGTGGGTTAATCATTTTAATCTCGCAGATTCTTGGAATTCACATTAAATAATATTTTTATAAATTCAAATGTAAAACTAAATGCATTGTACTTATTTTTTCTACTGTGTACATATCTCTATATCAATCATTTTTGAGTTTGTAATCTAATCTAAAACAACCATTTAATAATTCAGTAATATTTTTATTATATTAATCGTTTTAATCATAGATTCTTTAAAATCGAGCTAAATAATATTCTTTATAGCTTCATGTGCACTATTAAATAAATCGTACTTATTTTATCTGCTGTATATACATCTCTGTATCAGTTAAGTGTTTGTTACCAATATTAACTAATTTAAAACTCTCATTTGAAAATTTAGTTATATTTTCTCTAATCAAATTATATATATATTTGATAACTTTATGAGTAAAACTAAATTAATTGTACTTATTGTCTCTGCTATGCACACATATCTAAAAGTTTGTAATTCATACCACTAAAAATTTTTAATCAATATTAACTAATTTAAAACTCCCCTTTTATAATTATTACGTATAATTAGCTATGGTTGTATGCGGGGCGAAATATAATAATTTGCTTATTTATGTATTTTACATATTGTTGATCTTAAAATGCAATATTCTCACTAATTTTCTTAAAAACATTACTTTGTTAAACTGGAATCAGTATATCTCAAAAGGAATTTCGTATACTATGGCGAAAAAGTTAATATTTGAATCAGATTTTAAGTATTTAATATATCCCTCATGGCAACTGCTACAGACAAATGGAAAGAAATATAGAATTTAAAATTTGTCATGCACAGAGATCACAATAAGAACTCTGAGTCCGTTTAATATTTCAAAAATTTGTTTTTTGTTTTGGTAAACAAATGATAAATCATTTTAAAATTCCTGAATAAACATTTAACTTGAATATTAATAATGTATGTAGTCAGAAAAGGTAAATAAAATAAAAGCATTTTTCCTGGAATTTTCTTATCTAATGCTTTAATTTTTAAATATTTCTTTTATTTATATTAAAATATTATATTTTTATTCCGAATTTGAGAATGTATTACAAAATTGTTTTTGTAACTATTAGCCCTAACTTATGTACTATAAAAAGTATTATACATCAAGTCCCGTTTTAAAATTGTAATAAAGATACAAAGCAAAAAAGAGTTTTTCAAATCATCATATTTAATACAAAGACCAGTAAAAAGATTTTTTTATCAAACATCATTTTTTTGTACTTCCTAAACTAATTAGACTTTTACTTTGCATCTTTTTAATGAATAATTAAAAATGTGGAAGATATAAATTAGTTTAGTATGCCTCGATAAATTAAAAATTATTTTGAAAACGAAATTTAATTTACAGTAATCACTTATGAAAACAATTTTGGAAAATTTATTTCTTCATGAGGGATTAGTTTTACTTAAATAGAATAAAATAAGGACAAGAAACACTAAATAAGTTGAGTGTTAAAAATATTACTTATAAGAAATATAGTAAATATTCTAAAAATTATTTTTAAATTAAATTTTTCAAGTATTTTTAGAAGATTTTCTGTTGAAATTTTTGTTATAACCAGTGACCACTTTAAAGATAATAAAATTTAGACATGATATTTGAAATAATTAATCTATTACAAATTAAGATAATTGATATATTCATGATAGCTTACGTAAATCTTCTTCAATAATAACTGATATTGGTTGTATAAAATTTATGTATTATAGTTGTCTAAGAGTGAATTAAAAAATTCAATAATATCAGCACTTACTTTTGTGCTCAAAGATGATATTATACACCTGGGAAAGAAAATTAATTTCAGTCACCTGTTGGCAATTTAATCGAATAACTCATTTGTTTCTAAAATTATTTGATTCTTTTAATAAGACAAATTATTTTTCACCTAGAAGGAACTCTGCAATTGAACCATTTTATTAATTAAATTCTTTAATTAAAGGGTCTCAATATCATTTAAAACTAAATTATTCTACGATTTTTAAAGGTTTTTAAGGAGGTTTTTTAAATTTAATATAGACTAAAATTCTTTTTACCATTATTTATTAATTTGATAATTCTTTAAGCAAAATGTAATAATTTTAAATGCAGTCATTTCCTTAATTGCAAAAGAATTTTTGTATTCTCATTTTGTGTTGAATTAAAAACTTAAGTGAATTATGTTATTAGATCTAATATACAGTCCATTACATTGTTTCACCAATAATATTGCATTATTTAAAATTCGTAATATTTGTTAGGATAGTAAAATATTACTGTCCCTGCTTTTACCCTCTCTACATATTAGATCCTCCTGAGTAGAGTTAATATGCGCCCTCTAGTGATCAGATCCTCTAGTCAGACGTCTTTCTGCTTTGCTTGAGAGTAGATGTGTTGACTCTCTTGTGTATCATTGAATATGTTCTTTAATGATTTTTTTTTACAAATGTGTTTTGGATGTATATTTCCACACATTGTTAACTTATTAACTAATGTTCATAAAATTATGAAATAAGTATTTTATTCTTTTATATATGAGATAAGCGTAGCTCATAATAGAGGAGGTAAGAGCAGTTTTTCTGACTTTCGGTAACAATACAATTACCAAAAGAAATCAAGTCGTAAGAGAAAATTTGTTCTTACCTAATTCGTCCCGGGTTTCTTTCAGGAGACATTCTATCTAAACACATGATCATTAAAAATTTTCTAATATCTATAATCTATTTATTATTAAAAATCATTATAGGAGGACATACATATTGGGTTGGCAACTAAGTAATTGCGGATTTCACTCATAGATGGCTTCAATTGAATTTTTAGGTTTGCAGACGTAGTACAAATGTAAAACACATATGTTATTTAATATTTGGCAATTCAGCTGTCAATTAGTAGTTTTTATGACTCGTTTTTATGACGAAGTAGTTTTTCATCAGTAGTTTTTATGACGAAGTTTTTTGATAGGTTGCATAGTTTTTGTTTGGCGTTTTTTGAAAAATGGAAAATCGAAAGGAACATTTTCGTCATATTTTTTTTTATTTATGCAAAGGGTAAAACGCATCGCAAGCTTATAAAAAGTTATGTGCTGCTTATGGTCACGAAGCCTTAAAAGAATGGCAGTGTCAAAATTGGATTGCCGAATTTCGTTCTGGTGATTTTTCCCTCAAAGATGAAAAACGCTCTGGTTGTCCAGTTGAAGTTGATTACGATCTAATCAAAACAATAATCGATTCGGATCGTCACAGTACAACACATGAGATTGCAGAGAAGCTTTATGTATCACATACATGCATTGACAATCACTTAAAACACTTAAATCACTTCAAAAACTCTATATATGGGTTCCTCACGAACTGAAAGAAACGCATTTAACGCACCGCATTAACAGCTGCGTTTTGCTAAAGAAACGTAATAAAAATGATCCATTTTTAAAACGACTGATAACTGGCGATGAAAAATGGGTTGTTTACAACAATATCAAGCGGAAAAGATCGTGGAGCAGGCCAGGTGAACCAACTCAAACAACATCAAAAGCTGATATTCATCAAAAGAATATTTTGTTATCAGTTTGGTGGGATTACAAAGAAATTGTCGACTTTGAACTCTTACCACCCAACCGAGCGATCAATTCTGATGTCTACATTGAACAACTAACGAAATTAAACAATGCAGTTGAAGAAAAGTGGCCCGAATGAACAAATTGAAAAGGTGTTGTATTCCATCATGATCATGCAAGGCCACACACATCTTTTGTCACTCGACAAAAATTATTGGAGCTTGGTTAGGATGTTTTGCCACACACACCATATATTCCTGACCTTTCATCATCTGATTACTTTTTGTTTCGATCTTTACAAAACACCTTGAATGGTAAAATTATCAATAATGATGATGATGTCAAATCGTACCTAATTCAGTTTTTTGCTAATAAAAACCAAAAGTTTTATGAACGTGGGATTATATGATGCTGCCTGAAATATGACAAAAGGCCATTGATCAAAACTGGGTAATACATTAGAGAATAAATTTATTTAGTTCCATGAAAAAATTGTCTTTGATTTTCTAAAAAAAATCCGCAATTACTTAGTTGCCAACCCAATGTATTTACAAAAAATTATTTCGCTGCGCACGCATTTGCATTTCCTACGGCTCAAAGCATAAAAGTATTCTATTTACATTTTTTCGCGTGGGAGCATGGGATCTTAACATGACGTCATCAATGTTCAGTTGGCAAAGAGGGTTACATTATTTTCTTGATGATCGCAAAGATTTCCAACATTCTCCCACCTTTATATAAGTTTACATCTCAGAAAACTCAAACACAATATTCAAATTAAAATCTAAGAAAATTCACAACATCACAATACAAATTAATAAATGTCAAAAATAAATCAATACACTTCAAATTATAACGAATATCAAAATAACAAGTTTCACAATTATCAATAAAATTTATTAAAAATATATACAATGAAATAAAAACTTTAAATTAGTTTACAATATGTAAACAGCTGTATAAGAACCTTTTTATGAAAGTAACTGGCAAAAAGATAACATTTTAAAGACCATTAAAATCATTTAATATATAATTTAAATATATAATAAATTGTATTCAGAAATTTATTCAATTAATTTGAAATTTCCTAAAGAGTTTCCTATAATAATTGATGATCTCAATTTTCATTAAAAATATGGATTGGATCCTAGCACACCCTTGGCGCGAATGATTTTGGTTGGCGATAATTGTGGCTTGCGATAATCTTGATGTCTCTACTTAGATACACTAGATATGGTAAACCAAACTATTTCTGGAATTTCGTTCTAACTTAGAGCGTTTTTTCAGTTTGTCACCAAGACTGTGGGCTATCCTAGTTCTTTACCAAAATATGCTGTTGTATTTTATATTAATATTTTTTCTTATATTTAACGATTAGTTACTTTTTTTAATAAAAATAGAATATATAGCTGTGTTTCTATATTATATAATTGAATACTTATTTTAAGCGTGTGAATAAGCTTTTTAACTTATTTATTATTATATTATGCTAACTCCTAGAATTTTCGGTAAAAATATATTTGAGGGTGCCCCTTGGCGAGATTGGCGATTTTTGTTTGGCACCAATCCTGTTCGTGCGGAACGCTGTGCAAACAATAATGGCGGCCAAAACACAATGAAATTAAGAATGCAGTAAGCATATAAAAAAAGAAAAAAATGTACTCACGTTATTTTGCTGGAATATCCTCACTTTGAGGTACACAGAATTCTCTAATAGCACCTACAGATATTGCTTAAATTTATCCTGAGAAGAAAACCAATCAGAACCGTGAATGGATTTCAGAATAACGTTTAGGGTTACCATAAATAGAACAACATCGCCCAGCTTGGCATTAAACTTGGCGAGAATTCAAGGGGCACCCTCAAGTATAGTCTAACCGGATTTTCACCTTTCAACACTGAAAGGGGCAGAAATGGCGGTACCTTTTATAGTGACGCCTCCAGTGGGTGTGACATCATATGTGTCATCATGTATACGAGAGTGAGAAATTTTTCGCAACTTACATATTATTAGCAGAAAACAAACAAGAGACCCCCAGACGTGGCCTGCTACCCCGAGAAATATCATTTTACGTGGAGGTTGGTTTGGTTTGTTTGTCGCTCAACGGTCATTTTTTGCACACGAGGGTTAATTAGACCAGGACTTACGGTTTAAAGTGGATTACGAACCACTACAAACATCCATACCCAAGGTGGGATTCGAACCCACGAACTGTTGAACCGAAGGCAAGAGCGCTAACCATTTGGCTGCCAGCTCGGCTTTACGTGGAAGATACTGTGACAATAACATATTTTACGAATTCGCTACATACCGATAACAAGAATGAACTTTAATCAACAAAGCCACCACAGTTTCATAGTTGCAAAATATGTTAATAAAAAGTACAAGGTTTTAACTCAATATTAAAAACTAAAATATTGTAGATTGTTGCTTGTAGTATTACGTTTCATACTAATAATAACGAATGTGACTATCATAAAATCATTTTAATATATTCGTTAAGATTTTATGACAGTAAATATTTGCTTTCAGTTTTAAATTTTCGTATTCAAATTTATTGTTCAAAAAAAAACTTTCTAAAAATCGGCATAAATGTATATAAATAAGTACTAAAATATAATATTTTGCTTTGATTGTTATAAAATCGATTTTATTTAAAGTAACAAGAGTATTTCACGTATATTCTCGAGAATATAACTTATATTTCAAACAACACTTTCATGAAATCATTTTATATTGGCTTCCAAAAAATGTTTATAACATTGAAATTCCTTCCCATTTGGTTTCATGTCAAATTTTCTTTGAAAAATCAATTCACCTTGAATGCTCCTGGCAATATCCTACTCCGAAATTTTTCTAAAAGGACTCCTGCAGTATGAAATGAAATAACTTCGGAGAAGTGGCAGATAAAAGACTGGAACAAGTGGTATTTTTATTGGAAAAGCAGTAAAAAAATCTTAAACATAAATAGGTTGCGGTGAAGATTACTCCATGATCAAAATACGGATTTCGAGAGAAGTTTCACATATAATATTGGGACTGTCTCTTGTAACTGTAGATATAAAGGCAACAAAATCGCTTAGAATGTGCTTAAAAAAGTTTTCATTCAGCTTTCTACTGCAAATTCAACATCAGAACATTTCCTTGTCGCCATCTTCAATATCGTCAATATTTATATATTCAATACTAAAACTTTTATCGTTCTAGGAAATGTTGGATTTTTCTCATTATATATTTCTGTTTATTTAAGAACATATTGTTTTCATTATGCTCCATGTAAGTTCACTTAAAATTAAAGGCTTTTCTGTAAATTAAGTTGTAGTTAAAAATAGTTTTAAATTTGCCTGAGTAGACAAATAATATATCTAGTAGCTTATTGAAATTTCATTAAGGCCGTTTATGAATGAACTTGATGTTGTGGTTTATGAATGTATCTAAAAGGTAATAATCTAAAAGATAAATATCTAAAAGGTAATAATCTAACTTTAAGATATATTCCTTTTTGGTAATAATCTAAAAGGAATATATCGAAAAGCAATTGTTTTAATATATCTAAAAGTTAGCTTATTGAAATTTCATTTCGGAGGTTTATGAATGAACTTTTTTTAGTAAACATACAGAAATTGAACATTTTCTTACAATATAATTACATTTCAGTTTTCCTTTATCATCAAATTTTCCTTCCCGAAAAGCACCTCAATTTTCGTTAGTAAAAGTATATAAGCTTCTTTTCTTATTTGACTGATTTTTCCTCACTAATTTGATGCATAGTCAAATTATAAGGTGTTTGAAAATCTTGAAAGGAAATAACAATTTTGATATTTAAAGGAGCGTTAATGCAAAATCAGTATCATATTTCTAATAATAAAAAATCAATATCGGAAATAAAATTTCTAAGTTAATTAATATATTTATTATGAATTTAGTGCCTTTTAACCAAATTTAAAATATTTCAAACAACGTAAAAATAATTTTAATTTTTCCACAGCATTTTACTGATTTTTCCAAAAGTCCTCTCTTTTAAAGAATAAATTGTCTCATGTCGTTATTTTGTTTTCAAAATTATAGATATTTTTATATGTATACTTTTTTATAATGTATATATTCTAGATAGTTCCTGTAATATACAATAAAGTTTTTAAATTAATTAAGTAACCTTTTATACATTTCACTGATTTCTTTCTTTTTGTGTTGGTGTCCCCTATTTCTATTAACAACATTTGATTATTTGCTTAACAACATTAGATTGTGTTAATATCAATAGAATACTTAAAGCTATTTGTGTTAATGACATCTAGAAATTCTTCAAAATTCATTTTAATAATGATTTTTATTTAATTCCTTCCTGTTAGTGTTGATGTCACCTATTTGCTTTAATAATATTATATTGTATTAATAACATTAAATTATTTCGAACAATTTGTGCTAATAATATTTATTTGTGTTAAAAACATCTGGAAATTCTTCAAGATTTATTTTAATAATGCTAAGACAAGAATTTTTATAAAAAAGTTTATATATCATCAACAAATGCTTTTAAATAAAAAAAAATTCTTATTAGAAAGTGTTCTTATAAATATATCGAAAACAATTTTGAGTAATATTTTTAAATAAAATTTACTAAGAAATTAATTGGTATATAAAATTAAAATAAGCGATCAGAAATAAAATACAAAATTTTAAATTAAAAATATTTAAAAAGTCAATTTAAAAATTAGAAATAAATAATACAATTTTTTCCTTACATTTTTAAGCATTTAATTTTTCATACACATGCTTATTCCGTCTCCAAATTTTATCAAAAGAACCTTCGGAAAACTGCTACTTTTTTTAATTTATTAAGTCAATATTATCTGAAAGTTTTAATAACAGTTATTTACTATTCTTCAACTTTTCAAATTTATTTCACGGCTGTCAAAAATAGTGAGAATAAGAATATTTATATAAGAATTATATATTATAAATAAAATAATCTTATCATGCATATATTTTACTAAAATATTAAGGTATGATATTTTCATAAGAGATAATTATCCAATAACGGGAAAACTATTCTTGACTATATTTACTTTTGTAATCTCTTTCCCGAATAACGAAACTTTATTGATTAACAATATTTGACGTAATTAGTTATGTTTGAAAGAAACAGTTCATGAAAGTCATAAAGTCGTACAGGGATTATGTGGTTAGATAAGAATTCATTGCAATCTAACGATTCAAAATGACTTAATTATCTTTTCACAGTATATTACATTGAGTCTAAAATTAGTTTTCAAAAAGAAAAATTCAATTCTTTAAAAGTAAATTTTTGATTATTCACACATTAGAATGATACCTGACAAATGCTATTATTTTGGAATGCTAAAGCTACAGCGATTCTAAAATTTATTTTGTTAGAGGACATTTTCTCCTGCAATTTAAATATATTAAACGGCAATGCTTAGAAGTCTAAAACCATCAAAAACATTAGAACTGAGATACTCGTTTTTGTACTTTGGTAACTGATTTGATGGCTCTATAAGCAATCAAAAGAATCATCAAATGATATCATGATAAATAGAAGCCTGTTCTTTACAATATGAAAATTTTATTTTATCAGTGATTCTCAGTATCGCTTTCAAATACAAATGATGATGTTAAAAGTATCATGTACAAGTAAAATTTTAAAATTTTGAGCAGTATCAAATAGATTTTTTTTTAGAAAAGTTCTGTAATGCATTAAATTCAAATTATATCATTAAACTATTCAGTCTCGCCAACATAGCAAATCTCCCAATAAATTTTCTTTAAGTTGTTATCAAAATCAATATTATGAAATAACTGTTTAAAATTTCAGAAAAACCATCGCTAAAAAATCAAAGATATATTAACATGCGGAAGCTCTGGTAACATATCTTGTACGATTCGGTTAAGGAAGACTGGTCAAAATAAATTTCAAATTTAATTTTTGACACTCACAAGCACATGTTTCTCATTAAGCAAATAAATAGTTATTGGCACAAAATAAAATTCCACTAAGCAAAAAAAATTCTTATAATTCAATTCTCAGAAAAACATCAAAAATTTTATTTAATTTAGATATATAAATTACCAAACTGAACTTATTTCTATAAATTAAATTTAAATTTAATTTTTTGTTTAAATTTCATTAATTTTTTAAACTATTTTTCTTTAATATTGCTAAAAGGAGAGTTAATAAGCAAAAAAATAAAATTGATAATTCCTGCAATTTTATATTTAAAATAAAAAAATCAGTTTAAATATCCTTCTAATATAATCCAAAGGATGTATTAAGTAAAAATTCATTTGTTCTTAAAATTAAATTAATAATACATAGTGTTAATACAATTTGTGTCTATCAAGAAATGTCTTCTCATATGTACATATGTTATAAAATTACAGTGGCATTTATGAGTTTTGATTACTTAAGTGAATTTCATTATTAAATTATCAAAATAAAAATTCGTAATACATATACTAATACTATTTTATTCAAAGTAATATAAACTAATAATAAAGTTATGTGTGTGCAGTTATTTTTTAGTACATAATCTTGTATTGTTTTAAATTAAATTTAGCTTATCAAATTTTGTTTATAAATATTATTTCACTCAAACATTAGCAATTAAATATTAAAAAGAATTGTGTGTGTGTGTGTGTGTGTGTGTGTGTGTGTGTGTGTGTGTGTGTGTGTGTGTGTGTGTGTGTGTGTGTGTGTGTGTGTGTGTGTGTGTGTGTGTGTGTGTGTGTGTGTGTGTGTGTGTGTGTGTGTGTGTGTGTGTGTGTGTGTGTGTGTGTGTGTGTGTGTGTGTGTGTGTGTGTGTGTGTGTGTGTGTGTGTGTGTGTGTGTGTGTGTGTGTGTGTGTGTGTGTGTGTGTGTGTGTGTGTGTGTGTGTGTGTGTGTGTGTGTGTGTGTGTGTGTGTGTGTGTGTGTGTGTGTGTGTGTGTGTGTGTGTGTGTGTGTGTGTGTGTGTGTGTGTGTGTGTGTGTGTGTGTGTGTGTGTGTGTGTGTGTGTGTGTGTGTGTGTGTGTGTGTGTGTGCGTTTGTCTAAATATGATAATTCGTTTATTTTAAGTAATAAGAAATTTATTTTAATTAAAATTATTTTATTTAAGTTTATATTTGGACTTAAAAAAAGATGGTTCTGACCTAGAGTTTAAAATGCATATATATAATATGTATTTTAAACCTTACAAAAACATATTTACAAATATTTCAAATTATAATTTCTAAATTTACGTATTTAATTTTTTTAATGTATTTTATAGGCATTTAGAGTTTGTTATTTCATATCAACAATAAATATCTTTCACCATTAAAAATTGCAATACATCTTCCTTTGTATCTATCACACTTTGCTTATGGCGCTTATTCTAGTTAATGTAATAAATTCCTTATCATAAATTACTTTTAAAATTCAGAAGCATTATTCAAAAACAATGCGAGTAATTCTATAAGCAAATGTTTGTTATTATGCTATACAAACAAACCAAAAAATCTCGCATCAAATAATGAGTAATGTTTTCTTGAAAATCCTTTCATTTAAATAATTTTCTTTCTTTACCCTAAAAGAAAAAAAAGTATAATTTATTTAACATCTACACATTGGTAACATTTTAACCCAATTAGAAGTTATATCTTTCAAACTTAAATCTTTTGCTAGACATGCTAGGGGCAATGCTTAGTTTAGAGGAAATTTTAATCCGATTTTCTACTCTGCAATTTCGAATGAGTCCTCCGCCCTACTCATCCACCATTTACTATCAAGGGTGAAGTAAAAAGACCGCAGCACTCCCCCGTCCACCCCCTGAGAGAGCACTTGGTTTGAATTTAATGTTCCTAATCAGTTGGTTCTTTAATTAAAAAAACACATTTCGACGTGCGTTGAAACTAGAAAGCTCTAATTGAATCTCGTTGAAAACGCAACCCTGAACCGGTTTCTTGAAAGTCGTCGGGAAGATCTGTTTCTTTCCTTACAGAGAAAGATGCTAAGCTGTCATTTGCACATTACTGAAGCCATTTTTAACCACTATTATTCTCCCTTTTTGAAGGCGAATGTGTGGTACTCGATTTTCGATATCCCAAAATTTTAAAAAAATATCTTTTCCCACCTACGCCATTACCAATAAAGTACTTTATAGTTGTAAAAAATAAATTATGATACTTAATACTTTTGGTAAAATACAATAGTTCATGGTTTAATTTCATATTCTTAAGATAAATTGATTTTTAATAATAATTCCAACATTTCAAAAATGTTACTTTTTACTACACTTGTTATACTTTTGTTTAGAGTTTCTTTTATTACTGACGTGTAAATGTATTTATAATGTGATATCTCCAAAATGTACAGCAATCCTATTTCTTTGATTCTCCCATTCATTATGCACCGTTTATTTGACATGAAATAACTGATAATGCTAACAATTTGATAGTAGTATGAAATAATAAATTTTGAATATTATCTTTCATTGCACTATGATATCTTTGTTTGACATGCAACAACTAATTATGCCAACAATTTGACAGTGGTATGAAATAAGAAAGTTTGAATATTATTTTTCATTGCACTATGATATTCCTTATGATGATATCACACTATAATAACTTATGATATCACAGTTTGAAAGCGATTCGATAGCGTATTAAAATGAAAGATTAATTAAATAATCGTAGAAAAATTGTTATTTTTTGTATAGAATCTATCTAAATTTTGTTTTTTGTAATTAGTTCCAAATAATTATTTTCAATAAAAATTGATTATCCCAATCATTATAAATTTTTTTATATTAAGAAGTCTAAAATAAATTTTTTCGGTTAATATTATTTATCCAGAAAAATTTCCTCACTGCTATAAACTGTAAAAAATGCTTCTAAGATAAATTGTTAATAAGAAGGTTTTACATAATCACGCGGTGTATTTTGTAAATTATATTATCTTTGTTAATTTAAAATTTCTATTTGAACGAAAATCAGACCATGAGCTAATTTTTTCGGTATAAGTTTTCATTTCGTATAGTACTATATCTTGAATGATATCCTTATTATAATAATATTATACAATGAAATATTATTAATGATATATCCTATCGAGAACAGCTGTTCTTTTTACAAATTAATGTTTTGAAAACCAAACCATTGTTTAATTAAATTTGTAGCTCTTATAGTCACATTATCACGGTGAAAAATAAAACTATATAAAAAAAGTTAGGATTGATTGGAAAGCATTTATAATAACCTTATGCCATTTAAAATTATCCCATCGATTCATATCAATGACATCTTTGATAGTTATTCCTATCGTATCATTGAGTCAAGATATGAATTCTTATTAATTAAAGTATATTTTTTATTTAATAAGAAATCCTTTCTTGAGTTATGGTGGTACATAAGTTTCCCGTAATCCAAAGTCCAAAAAGAAAACTTTCGAAAATTAATGATTTTTATATTAATTTTTAAAATTTTGATTCATTGATTTGATAGCAAGAACACATGAACTCATTTATTTTACAATTAAAGCATAGGGCATTTGTTTCATTAAATTAGCAAAATTATAAACTATCAATAATAGAGTTAAGAATTTGGTTTTAAGTGACTCATAAAGAAAAAATCTCTCGCAGTTTATGCTAAATTTTGTTTTAATCGATGAAAATTATATTTCTCCAGTGTGAACTCATCATAGCTATGAAACATTACTCCTTTATTTTGATTATGTATTTAACCATTTTTTTATTAATCATACAATATTAATCCCCATCTTTCAAGAGTTATAAGCAAATTTAAAAGTAAAATTAGATTTTTGTCTTTTTTCTGTTTAATTTTTAATTATAAAATATAAAGCTTTTTCGTATTGATTTATTTTATTTATCAGACGTAACACTTTGTAATCGACCGGATTTATTCTCGTTTATTAAGAGTTAAATACAAATAATTAGCACTCAACATTTCCTTATAAATGTAGATTTATTACATCAAAACATGTAGACGTCCACAGAAGATAGCATTTATTAAATGATTTTTAAAATCTTAAAGTTGTTAAAATTTTGATGAATTAAATTCTTTTATATTTTGAAATAGTTACAAAAGCCTTCTTAAGGAAATTTATTTCCAAGAAAAATTGTAATTGTGTATTTTATTCTTTTTTTACTGGGAGAATTTTCCTTATTATTGAGAATATACACAATATAAAATTATGTGTTGTTAAATAAGTATCAATTAAAAAAATATTCATTTTTAAATGAAAAGGAAGTTTGAAATACTTAAAAAATAATTTGTGAAAAACATCATCTCTTCATTGTTGTTATACATCATACTCAATTTACAGGTTTATTTCATGAGCAATATTTTTAGCTATAAAAGTTTATATCGTACTCGAACTCAAAGAAATATTGATATTGTTTAACAATAAACAAATAAAGACTTTTTTAAAGTAAAATTAGGTAATTCAAAAGTAAAATATTTCCTAAAATAGTGTAAATTAGCTTAAAAAATATTTTTGCTAAAATTGAAAATTAAAATGTAGCAAGATTAGGAAGAATTTCTGCAAAAATATTTATATTAAAATTCATATTACATTCTACTCAAGATTTATTCAATATTTTAGAAGCTAAAAACTGTTGAAATAAAATATTTTTTACATTTACATGTTACATCACTATTCAGCAAACAATTTAAATGTGAACAATTATCTTTATATATAACAAACAAAAATTTATATATAACAAAATAAGAAAAAGTAAACAGATGTGTATAATATAATATGGTGATATTAATTTATGGAATAAATGTCTGCTGAGACAATATGTACGAAAATATTCAAAACAGAGCTAAGCAAAATTATAATTTTAGGTCTTAGTTAAACTTAAGAATTTTCAATTTAAATCATAACATTTACTACATTTGAATTAATTTTTATAATTTAAATTGAAAATTCCTCTTTTAAATTAAAAAAAAAAGCTTTTAAATTTTTTAATCTTCAATAAATTAGGAAATAGAAAATACGTTCCAGAATAAATAAACAAATTAATAATCAAAAATGTATTAAATTTATGTATGTGTTGATATATGTATATATATATATATGCGTAAATAAGAAACATTTAATCAACACATGATACGAATTTAAACTATCAGAAAAGGGTTAATTTTCTCTAAATAAAATATTTTTAATAGTGTGATGAATTATCTTTGGAAAAACATTTTTATTTTTCCAATGATAATTTTGTTATTTTGTCAGATAATTTTAATTTAGTCGATTTAACATCCCTAATAATGTTAATATTTTATTAATGATTACCATTACAGATGTATTGTATTTCCTTACTATAAAATGCCTCAAATAAAATACGGTTTTATATTGTCACATACATGGCACACAAATCGCTAATTTTATTTTTCTTAATATTTCCTTTATGAAAACGCTTAATTAATAATCAATACCTATTTTTTTATCCAAAATGATATAATTTCGTAAATGCTTTTGTTTTTGTCTTTACTTATCCTGCTTTTTTGCATTTAAAATTAAAAATATTTCATTAAAATTTTAATGCGTTTATTTTATGCAAGAAATACTTTTCACAAATAACAGTAGTGTAATTTAAAGCGAGTTGCACTTGCTCTTTTCCAAATGTTACATAACATAAATTAAAAGAATTTTTCTGCTTCTTTGTTATTTTCTTTTCCAAAGCCAAAAAGGAACTCGGTTTTTCTTACATAAAATTGAAAAGAGAAGACCCAAGTTTTATTAAAAAGTGTGTTGCAAGGCTATTTAATGAGAAAATTCTCGGAAATAAGAAAATAGAAAAAAAATGATTAGAACATCGAAAAAGTTTCTGTTTGCCACTAAATAAAATATTTTTAGCCATAAGATAAATTGCCTCAGTTCATTAAAAGAGATTTTAAACTTGCTTACATGATTATCTCATCAATAAGCTTTTAATATTTTTGTTCATATTTATGAATGTATGTTTGAAATAAGAAAATAACAAACGGATTTTTTTAAATAAAATAATGAAAATTTAAATACTGCTCTTCACAGTAAATAATAGTTTAAATACAAAAGAGATATTAATGAATATTTGATATTTTGATTGTAACTGTTAATTTCTTATCATAATTTTTCCTATTTCACAATACACTGATAAAATTAAAGGGATTTTGCTATATTTAAAAAATTATTAATAAACAAAATTTTAATTTATCATAAGAAACTATGTATGATAAAACTTAATGAAATAGTACAAAGTATAAGTAAAATGATTGGTAAAATACAAATAGTGTAGTTAAACTTTTTATTGTATCTCAATAGCTAAATGTATCTCTTATAGCTGTATATTCAATAACTGCAAGAATCAGCATTAAAATTTTTGAAATAATTAACGTGAGTAACGTAATAAAGAATTTCTGATGCTCCAAAACATACATAAATATCAGATAAAATAAAATTCTACTCTAAATTGTTAACACATTTACTACTTAAGATTAAATTAACTTATACGAGAAAACAGTGTTGATTCTATAAAATGAGTTCATGAGATAAAGTTAAGAGGAAAATTACAAAAGACATTACTATTATTCAAAATGAAATAACGCAATAACTATTTAAATATTTCCTAATTTGGCTAATGTATCACATTATGATTTTTCTGGTGTCAGATGAAATATTATCCTAATGTAAGCATGAATCTATATGTATGTATGTATGTATCTATGAATGTATATATGTATGCATGGCTATAAGTATGTATATAAGCTAAAGTCAATTTTATTTTATCAAAGTAACAATCCAGCAATCAAATAACATATTTTTTACTTAATGCATAAACCTTATTCCTTTCATTTCCTTTTGTTTTAAAGAAACATTATTTGGTTTTAAGCTAAATATAAACAATAAACTTGAAATTCTTCTTAACACTAAAACGTTCTACCCAGAAATTTGCTTGCTCTAAAAATATATTCGATTAAAATATTCTTCCATGCAAAATTTTATTCATAATTAAAAAATATTGAATTGCTTCAGTTTATTAGCAATTTATTTTAATAATTTATCAGTGATTTTGTGACACATTAATATTATTTTATATTGATATAGAGAGTGGAAAAGGATAAAGAAAAAGAAGAAGAAAAAGATAAAGAAAGAAAAAAGAAGAAGATGCTAATAATTTAAAATTAAGACTAATAAGAATTTTGTTTGTGTAGAATAGCTGATGGATCATTTTTTATTAAGTGTACTTTTAAATAATATTTTAAATTATTTCCTCCAAAACAAGGGCATTGCATTCAATATTTTCAAATAGATTTCTACGTATTATAATTCGTCAAATTTTTGTACCTTTTTTTCAAGAAATAGTTAATTTCTTGAAAATATACATGTCATAGACGTAAACCATATGACATGTATTTTTAAAAATAATATAATTTTACACTTGATGACTATTAACATCCTATAACATCATACTTTTTTAGATTTAACTATGTAATTTCAATATGTTATTGCTTTTATTAAAATAAATTTCATTTTTTTAACAATGAAAGGTAAATAAATAAATTGAAGTGATTTATTGCAATATAGGTTTAACAAAGAGAAAAACTGTCATTCTAATGTTTATCCTTAACAAGAGAAATACGTTTCGTTAGAAATGTTACTAAAAGTTAAATTATCAAAAGATATTATAATTATATATATATATATATATATATATATATATATATATATATATATATATATATATATATATATATATATATATATATATATATATATATATATATATATATATATATATATATAAGTCGACCGATGGCTGAGTGGTTAGCACTTCTAACTCCTGAGCTGTGGGTCCTGGGTTCGAATCCCGGTTCGGGCATGGATGTTACTTTCTCCCCCTTTTTTCTCTATCCTTTCTTCCGTGATGATGTATGAATGTGGCCCACCCTATAAACGGGTTTGTGTTGGTATGACGTGGTTAACGCTACTCGCCTCCGTGACTTGGTGCCGAGCTGGCAGCCGAATGGTTAGCGCTCTTGCCTTCGGTTCAACAGTTCGTGGGTTCGAATCCCACCTTGGGCATGGATATTTGTAGTGGTTCGGAATCCACTTTAAACCGTAAGTCCCGGTCTAATTAGCCCTCGTGTGCAAAAAATGACCGTTGAGCGTCAAACAAACCAAACCAAACCAAACAAACCGTGACTTGGTTCACAGATGCCAGCAGGTTAACGACAAATGAGTCGCAGTCTCTGGCCTTGTTGTTGCATAGTGTTCAACCCTCAAGCACCTACCGTTGGAATATATATATATATATATATATATATATATATATATATATATATATATATATATATATATATATATATATATATATATATATATATATATATATATATATATATATATATATATATATATATATATATATATATATATATATATATATATATATATATATATATATATATGTATGTATGTATGTATATATATATATATATATATATAGAGAGAGAGAGAGAGAGAGAGGGGGCGGCAAGAATGTATATCAAATTATTCACATTTTTTACTGGATACCTTTTAAAAAATTTTATGTATATTTAGAAGCTAAACATAAAAGATAATATATAATGTCAAAATATGCAGCACTATCAAGATAAAAAATTTCATACAATATCCTTTTTGAATGAAACATAGTGTATGCAATGCATGGACTAATACACATGCAATAAATAACATTTCCAATACAATCAAATCGTATAATTAGAGCTGATATATTTAGAGTGTTGAGCACTTGAGACAAAGATGGCTGTTCCTCGTTTTTGACATTTTCGAGAATGGTTTTCGAAAGACAATGATAGAGGAATGGAGAAACGCTGTGTGTATATTTCTTGTTTTAGAAAGAGCATTCCAATCCAACTAGCAAGCCGTATTTCACTTTTCTTAACAAAGGAACGCTTTAGGGTAGAATTACTTCTCTTCGTACAGCATCAGCTTTTTGTTCGTTTAATTGAATTTGAGAATACTCTTTTCACTCGACAAGTTTCTCGAAGTTCTAGATTCTGGAACGAGTGAGAAAAATTTTGAAAAACCTGTACAAATGACGAAAGCGCATTTTGAAACTTACCTACTCCCGATGAATTCAATTAAATTCTTAATGATCGAGATACTGAGTAATTGGGTTTCAAAACTCTTAATTTTTCCCTTAATAAATCAGGTTGGAATTGCACAAGTTGGAAACTGTTAATTATGTTCAATAACTTTTCAATTAATTAAACAGAATAGAATGAGCCCCAAATGTAGAGAATAATGTGATTAAACACCAACTCTGTTTTATTATTATATAATTTAGTCAGAATGCAAGAACCTTGTATTAGGTTTGTTTCTCGAAGAAGTTCTTAAAAGCAACTTGTAATTGCGCAAGTTGTAAAGCATTAATTGCGCTCAATAAATTTTAATTTAATGGAATAAGAGAGAATTTATTAAAAAGTAGAAAACTTGATTAAGTAATAACTCCATTTTATTTTAATATTTAACCAAGATACAAAAATCTTACCTTAAATTTGTTTGAATTAGAAATTCTTATTAAGAAAATGTTATATCACATGCTTTTCATATTCAATAAAATTTCTTATTTTGTAGTGAAATTGTATTTGATAACTTTATCAATAAGGCTCTGATTTTTATTTAACATCATTTTAAAACATTCATTTCGTAAGGGATACTTTTTTATATTTAATGATATTACGAAATAATAATGGTTAGCCAGTATTCAATGGAATTATTTGATGAATAACAAAAAAATCTAAACTTTTGGAGGTAAAAGCAGAAATGTACCTTGTAATATAAGGAAAAATATTCGTAACTCAGATTTTGAAATATGATAAATGTTTTTTCTATACATGAAACACTGCTTCAATAAGTCTCAGCTAAAAAATTTAAAAATGCATGATGTTATAAGCATTCTAAATAAAGAAGAAGAAATTTTTTTATGAAAATTTCTCTGTTTCTGTATTTTATTAAAGGCAAGTTCTTATATTTAGAGTCTTATATTGCTTGTGTTAAAGCAACAACACGTCGGAGAGTATTTTCTTATGCATAAAAAACTCTATTAATATTTTAATATAATAACGAAACAATAAATATAATTTCTTATACATATATAAATATAATTTCTTCTATAAAATTATATCATTCATATTTTTCTGTAATTTTTAAAGTTAGTATTATTTAAATATCATATTAATTTCACATTTTACGCAATTATTTTCCCCATTCATAAATCTTATTAGCAAGAAATCATTTTAGGAATCTTATTTCACTTTATTAATGAAACTATTTTCTATTTTAATTATCCAGATTCTTTTCATTCCACTGTTTACGTCTATTCTACTACAAAGTATATAGAAAATAAGAAAATCATTATTTAATCCGTTAGAAAACAATTTGAAAAAAGTTGAAGCAATTGTATATAAAGATTTTCCTTTTTATAATAAAAATGTACGAAATTATGACATAATCTATGAATGACTAAAATATTTCATCCATAGCACTTCTAAAGAATTTGGAGATTTCATTCAAAGGGAACTTTCTTGAATGAAGTCTATTCCCAGTTGCTATACAACTCATTCATTTTCAGTATCCACATAATGCATAAACTGAATTTTGTGATTCTCAAATTCTAAAAGTTTTTGGTTCTAAAATTCTAAAACTTCAATACACCTTTAAAATGAAACTCATTCACCTATATTGTGAATATTCCAAAACCTTTATGAATCAGTATATTACAGACTAAAAAATAAATAAGAGCCATAGTCAAACGTCAAAATCATGTGAAATAAAACATTGCAGGAATTAAAATTTGTATGCATAATACCGAAAAGCATTCCTAGCCACTACACATATAGAGATGAATGCTGCATATTAATTTCTTTCTTACACTTTGATATCTGTAAAATTGGTTCCTATGACTTCTTTTTCCAGACGCCCAACCTCTTTTTGGATTTTCCAGGATGAAATGTCAATAAAATATATTTCTTTTAATTCCATATTACTCTTGGAATTTTATAAAGATTTAAAGATTTTTAGCAGTCATTTAAACCTTTCAAAATTTAGCCAAAAGAATACGAAAAACATCTGCTTCTGTGAAAACCATTTCCTAGCACAGCCTGATCACATAAACTTTAAGTCTATGAATAGCAAATACATATTGAAAAGAAGATCTTTGAATATACTTTTGGATTTTCTTATAGCAGTTACATAACGTTTTTGCCCTACTTGACTGTTGGTTTTTATATCAAAATTGTTTTAAATAAATTAGTTGCAAATTTTTGTAAAAACTTTTTCATCGTTTTATCAATTCTTTCTCTTTTCCAAAAAACGCTTTCAATTTCTTTCTGAATAGTTTTGCCTGTAGTATATATATATATATATATATATATATATATATATATATATATATATATACGTTTTCCCATAATACCCTTTCATTCCAGACAGTCTGTATTTTTATGCAATATTTATATATCTTATTTTGATTCAAATAGTTAGGTTTTAGTTCAATGAAAACATTGCTTTAATAAAAATCTTGAAATGACTTTTTGTGAAGGTATTATGGTAGAAAATGTATGCAGTATTAAAATTATAGTTTTTAATATTTAATAACAGATGCATAATATGTAATATACAATTTAATAAAAAGTTGTATATTTCATAGCATTAATCTTTTCGTTCAAAGATTCTAGAATTTTATGTACGTTTTAAAAACTGTAATTTTATTCATATTATGTGTTCTAAAATATTGTAAAAAATTCTTGAAAATATTAAAACTTTTGAATTAAAACAATTTAAAATAAATGGTTATTTTCTACTTAAAATAAAGCCAAGATTTACTTAAAGAGCAAATAGAATAATGTAAGCTGTATTTTGAAAATTGAAAGTTTATGCATATAAATAAATTGTAAATGATTATTAAGATGAAAAAAATTACACATCAAACTATTAAGTTAAAATGTTTGTTATACAAATTTAATTCGATTAAAACAGAAATAGTAAATAGCTTGTGTAAGTAAATGCATTTTTAGTATGCTGATTATAAATGTCATTAAATTTTATGTAATCGTTAATATTTCTGGAGATTATTATAAATATTCATATTAGATCTTTACTGCTTGTAAAATCTTCCTTTGATGTACAAAATAATTTAATTGCAATATTCAATACTTTATTTTTTTATTAAACTAGGCATGTTTTACATGATGAATATATTTTAAGAACAGATATTACTTTAAACAGTTAAAATAATCAAAAATAATAAAATGCTTATTTTAGGATGAGAAAAATAAAATATGAATATAATTTAATCTTCAAAAATTACATACAAATAAAAAAACTATAA
This sequence comes from Latrodectus hesperus, assembly GCA_037975125.1. Lineage (NCBI taxonomy): Eukaryota > Metazoa > Arthropoda > Arachnida > Araneae > Theridiidae > Latrodectus > Latrodectus hesperus. The sequence goes on from CM075856.1 coordinate 1,726,004, forward strand.
GAAGACAATTATATAAACTTGGAAGTATATACAAATGAGAAACCAAAAGCAGCATAACAGAAAAATTGAACAAACCCTTCAAAATATTTGCTATGGTGAAATATGATGAAAATAACAAATATTTTTTAAATAGCAAAAAAATTTCATACATTTAATAAGGACTAAATCAGATAATAAAATTTACATGATACGATCAAACCACGTAAGTAATTTACAGAATATATCGAAGTCAACATGTAGTTAGAAAAATTTAATAAAATAAAAAATTTTAACCGGATAATATTCATGAGCAAAATATTAATTTTAATGCATAGAAAAATACTCTTTATATCGTTTTCTTGTTTAATAATATTCAAGCATGTTTTAGTTTGTAATTCCCATGTACATTCATAGCATTGTTATGTAACATACATAATTTTCAAAAATGTATAATTTTATATTTGTTTATAATATTTCCTTTTTTTCATAAAAAAGAACTTAAAAATTCTTACCACGTTTTTTAATAACTTTTTATTAAATTTTGTTTTTAACAATATTTAATTGATATCGTTTGTTGATATTACTAGGAAAGCATAAATTTTGATTTGTATTATTAAGTGATTAAGAGATATAATCATAATGGAAATTATTTTTCATAAATTAATTGCTGAAATTTTTCAATACGACAAATTTATGAACTATAATCATAATATTAGTTATATTTAGGCATGCAGATGTGATTTACAGTTCTTTGAAGTTATTCAATAAAATTCTGGAGATTGTTAATCTTCTCTCCTCTTAATTATAAGACTGATTCTTTTTTATTTTTATGCTTTCTATTTTTAATTATTTGCTCAGTAATCCCTAATTTATATCTGAATAAACTTTTGATCTTAGCAAATTTGCATTGATGGAAATTCTCGTTCTTTAATTTACGATTTAATAACTTATGTATAATTTTTTATGATACATCAAGGTTTTAAAAATATTTCTATATTTCATTGGGTTCATAAATGAGCCATAAGTTCCTTTATATTTATGAAGCATTGTTTTCACTATCACTACCATCTTTTCTATTATTTCATGATCTGGAAATTTCTAAAATATCTTAATTTTATTTAAAAATTATATATTTTTTGTGAAGTTTTTACATTTACAGAGTGTTATTACTATTTCTTCTGCTATCCAATATTATATTAATACTTTTTGAATATTTTGTAATATGAGTTATTATATAATTGGTTATTTTAAATCATTCCATTTTAATAGAAAAGCTATATATTATTATATACTATTTACAAATAAGTTTCGAAGCATCTGCACATTTTTGAACGACTTAAAAAAATTGTTAAATGAAATTAATAATGTCTTAGGTTTTAACTTTTGCATATTTTACATATTTGCCATTTATAAATAAATTTTTTAATGAATTTTGGTACATCTAGCCCACAGAAAATTTTTCTGACTCTAGTTTCTTCATTCAATTACCCTTTATAATTTCAAAACTGCATCAGTTGCATAAGAACTTTTGTAACGCGATTTATTCAAATTTAACATAATTAATCATTAATTTATATTGAGAGAATCTTTTAATTTTAAATAAAATCTAATAGACTGCACGATATTTTGTACTTTTCTATGCGTACAATTTCAGAATAACTATGTATAACTTAAAGTTCCCTAACCTATATACTGCAAAACAAATTCTAAAACTTCAGCGTTACTCTAGATAATTTTTTTAATGTAAGACAATTTCCTGAGAGAAACTACAACAGTTGAATGTATTAAGTTCCCTAGAAATTCAATATCCCTTTAATGTTTGATAAGATTCCACAAACCCAAACACTCAGAACACATTTCTTATGATATCAAAATTTAATTAATTTTATTCCTACAATGACAATTTAACACATAATTGTAAATTAAGAAGACCTAAAGAAAAAGTATGATTTCAAAAAAAAATTAATTTTAATTACTGTATTCATGGAAGTTAAAAAATAAAGTGAAAATGTCTATGGTTTAATTTAGGCTCAGGTGCCGTATAATCCATGATGCCAAATTCTGATATTGGCGATTTTTTGGCGGATTTTCTTATGTATCTGGCAAGCTTGTTTTAATACGTCATACATATGGAGACCTATAAAAATTATGCAGAAAATTCTGTTTTTGTAATCCTAGTATTTATGTTATCGCGCACGTTACGATACATCTTCTTGGCAACATTTTTTCATCGCCAAAAAAACTCAGAATTTGGAATCATGGATTACACGGCACCTGTACCTTAATTTGATATTATATACAATATAAATTGCATTAAAAGGATACAAAAAGCTTCATATCGTGAATAATCTTTGTTGAAAAATTATATGTTTTCGATTTTGTAATTGAGAAGGTATTTTTTTCAAGAAAACGAAATTATTTTCGTCTTACATTTTGTAGTCAGTGCAGCAAATGTAAATTTCATGAATCACATGATGTCTATAAAAATATTACGATCAAAGAATGTAGAACATATCTAATTCACGATCCTACTTAAACTATAACAAATAATAGCTGAAACTTACTTTTTTGAGATGTTTGTTTGTTTTTCGCTCAACGGTCATTTTTTGCACACGAGGGCTAATTAGACCGGGACCTACGGTTTAAAGTGGAATCCGAACCTCTACAAACATCCATGCCCAAGGTGGGATTCGAACCCACGAACTGTTGAACCGAAGGCAAGAGCGCTAACCATTCGGCTGCCAGCTCGGCTACTTTTTTGAGAATTTAAATAAATTAAAATTTCTCAGCTAAATTTCTATCACTGTGATTTAGATGAAACCTTTAACTGATAAGTTCATTCCGTACTTATAAATTTTTATTTTAATTTAATATCTAAACTCCTAATTATAAATTAATATATAAACTCGTAATTTTAATTTAAAATTAACTATTATTGTATTCAAATGTGTGAAAAATGCATTAAATTATAGTATTAAAATGATAAAGTAACCATGATTTTAAAAACACGTTAATTTCTAATTACTATTTTCATGAAAATCAAAAATAAAGTGAAAATGCTATAATTGCGTAAATTAAAATATATATTGAAAAATTATAATGACTTTATAGCATTTTAATAACTTGAAAAACATTTTCTGAGTACTATTTGTGGTTTATTTCCTAGTAAGCATTTTTTATCATTCTTATCTCAAAATTTCTGGTTTCAAAAACAGTTAAATCCATTTAGTATAATTCATTAAATATAAAATGGTTTTTTGACTTCAAATAAAAACTTTTACTTAAACCAAACATCCATGCAAATAAGAATTTATGTATTCCCATTAAACAGCACTAAACACATCAATAAAATTATTTACAAAATTTTTGTTAAAGAAAATATTTTGTAGCTAAGGGCAATTTCAAGCTGTTTATATCTCAGCATATTTGAATTGAATTGAATTTCTAAACTAAATTTATTCATTTATAAAATCTCTCAATAAAAGCTCTTTTTTGAATATTTACATTTCTCTTAAGCTTTCAATTACATTTGAAAAGTAGAAAACATTCCGATTTTTTTCTTAAATTCATGCAATATTCCTTATGTATATTTCTGAAGTAAAATTAAAAAACATTCTTCATATTGAACTCAAAATCAATAACTTCATGCTATTTCTCATTTCTAAGCTGCTTGAATGAAAAGATATTTCCTTTGGAATGTTGAGAAAAACTCGTTTATTCAGTGTAAACAAAAGAACACATTCATAATTTTGCTTTTTTTTTTTACTGAGTTGAAACTATTGACAATTATGGAAGAAGGTATTGAATATCGTTATTTACAAAGATCACTTTTTGTCTTCAAGTTTTGTTTAAACACGACTACCAGGAAAAAAATATCTTTTCGGTTCCCTCATTCAATAAAAGGGAGAGAACAGAAAACTCTTGAAATCTGAAACTTTTCCAACATTCCTTTCGCGATCCAAAACACTTTATATGCATTCATAAAAATTCTAAATGGAAGGTTACTCAACTTCATAAGTGTTGCTATTATCAGTGCCTTTAAAAATGTTCCTTAAAGATCAAGTTCGATGCAAGCAGAAAAAAAAATGCTAGGAAAAAAAAGGAAAGAGCTAAATGGATTGGCAAAGCTTAGGTCAATCATTAAAGAGCACTCAGTGTTAAGATTCGTAAGCAGTGATGCTGAAAACTCGTGTACTTTTGCTTTCCAGCACTTAGAAATATAGTTTCTCTTGAAAAAGGGACCATCTGCATATTTTACAAAATAAAATGACAGTCTTAGGAAAAGTTTGTTTAACTATCTGCTAAATTAAATTTTAATACAATGCTTATCAAAATAATTTAATTTCAATATAGTAAAAAATAAAAGAAACAAATGTGTCATTACAATAATAATTATGTTTTCAAACGATGCTTTCATTAGATTTTGTTTTTCAAACACTCGTTATAATACTTTTTGATATTCTCTATTAGCGCATAGATTATAATTTAATAGTTAAATTGATTAAAGAGATAGCTCTTAATCTGATTCATAAATTTTAATTTCTTAGTAATGAAAAGGGCCAATTATCTTTTACTGTGGATATAAACTAATTTCTGTAGATATATAACTAGAGTTTTGTTTAGATTGGAATAAAATATATATTACCCTAAACTAAAAAGAAGCAGTCCAAAACAAATGTGATAAATTTAATTTTAATTTTTCTTGTCACACAGAAATTTTATAAATAGTTACAATGCAAACCATAACTTTTAACATTATTCACAATTCAGTAATGTTCCTTTTTAAAATGACAAGCATTTTTGGTATATTAAGACTATGGCATCACAAAGATCGGAATCGAGAATTTCTTGTAAGGAGCTTATAGGCCTTAAATTGTATGGTTAACCCTAATTTTGAGCCAGGGATGAAGTAAAAGACTTCCAGACCTGATGCTTCTAAAGTTATCATTTATTTCACTTGGAGAACTTTGCGGTTACAAGCTTCTTCACAGATATCAGGCGGTGATTCTTCAACAGAGTAAATATAGAATTCGCAAACCTCTGACTAAGAAAATGACGATTTTTCCAATTACGCTACCAACCAAGAGTTCTAGAAATATTGAAAACGTAACAATTCACTATTTAATAACTTCATTTCGGCATAAAATGACATAAAGAACATACTTAAAAGAAATATCACATAAAGCAATGCTGCTTGTTATTTAAAAATCAGAATGACAAAAAAGAGAGAAATAAGTAGCTATTTTGAAGTCTTTCTCTGAAAATTCCATTAAATTATTCAATTTTTGAGAATTTTATTCTCAAAAAAATTAATTATCTAAAAATAAGCTGTTATTTTCCGTATAAATTCAATGCGTTACTTTGAAATCACAATACAAAAAGGTTTTTCAAAAAAAATTATTGTCTATTGTAATAATGACACACACATACAACTGTGATTAATATTTAAAATTAATAATTTATTACAATTAACAATTAAACCATTTTAGAGACAATTATGGTTCTTAAAATTCTCTGGCACTATATTAGAGAGCTATTTGATGTATTGTGCCATGAAGACAGTATCATTGCATTAAAGCTACTTTGAATCATTGCAGGAAAAAAGGAATTTCAAAAAATACAGTAATAGGCATTAGTACTGTATCACAAGAGATAAAAACATTTTGCCATTCAAAGAATAACATTAGACTTTTATTATGAAGTCTGCAACAGTAACAAAATCTTCATGCAAACTAAACTAAATCAGGATTCCTTGCCAAAGACAATTTCCTTTCATTGCATTTCTATCCACATTTGCTTTTACTGATTTTTCTGTCAACATTTCTGTATAGATTTTTGTGTAATGCCATGAGTTGCCTCAATCTATTAGAGAATTATCTGAAAAATCCTTCGTTTTGATTATTGATCACTTATGTCAGGGATTTCAGAGAATTTGCAGATCAGTAATGAGACACGAACACCTTTCTGACACTTGTATTGATTTTCCTACCATTTCTTGAAATCAGTGACAGAAGAATGCAATATTCAGCAACACTCAGTAAGAATATTACAGACATACATACTTGAGAAAACTTAAAATTTTGCCATGAATAATAAGTTGTCTTATTTTAGGCCTAGTTCGCCATTATGAGAATATTTGGGACACAAATAAAAATTGAATAAATTACCCATTTTCAACATTTATAGTCATTACATCAAAACTTTAGGATGCACTATTTGCTACACTTACTTCATGTACCGCAATCTGTATTCATGTTAAAAGGGGCACACAATAATCTTCAAAATTCATTACTCCATTTATGAACATTTCAATAAAAATCGTTCTTTTGATTTGAAATTTTTTAAAACCTCTTATCTGTGTAACTATAGCAGTATACTTCTTTACAAATGTTTCAAATTCAGTCTCACTCGATACATGTTAAAAAAAGTTATATAAGAATAAAATTAATTTCTTAATTAGCTAAGCAAAATTGTTATTAAATATGAAATCAAAGAATCTTTTGTAAGCTACAATTATTTTATTTCATATTATTCAATCAGTTTGAAAGGTCAATAATCTTAGCTTTTGTAACAGGAAAGCCATTAATTTCATTGTATACATATTTTAAGGTATTTAGGTATATAAGACTTAAATTATTTTAAAAAAGATATTTAAAGCAAAAGAATTTATATTTAGTAATTATACTGTATTCTAATTTATATTTATTAATTATATCTTATGTTAGAGCTTACAGAAATTTTATTATTCTATATTATTTCCAATAGCCTGTATGTAACAAACAAGAACTTAGTGAAAAAAACAAATATAATAGTTAGACAATAGTATTTATGTAAGTAATTTTGAAAAATTAAAATTAAAAATAAAATATTATGATACTTTTACCGTTTATCTAACATAACATTTTTATAAAATTCTGAGATTATTTATGTTGCGAATTAAATTGTAATGTTATTTTGTTCCTATAGTTTTTATTATTTTCCTGTAATACGAATCTTTACGTTTTTATCATTACTCAGTTAATTAACTGAATTATTAAGCAATTCAGCAAAATAAAAATTTACTCGAAAAGAGAAAAAAATATTTATTCATGCGATCTGTACTGAAAACATTTTTTATTATTTGACTTGAAATATCATAGCTTCAATAATGTGCTTATATTCTTAGTTTTATCGATTTTCAAAAAAAAAAATATTTTTACTCCAGAGACAAATTTGCTTACATTTTTATTCATTACAATATATTTTCGAAACAATAATTTTAGTTGCATGGAATTATTTCCATGAAATTTGATGCACTAAGTTTCCTTAGTTTTCCACAAAAATTCAGTTTACGATTTTCAGCATTTTACATATTTTTATTATTCATATATTTATTTATATTTTAAAATATTCTCTTGCATTTAATAAGCTCAATATTAAATACATCTTATGCGGATAAAATGTAAGTGTTATTAGTTTTTAAATAAATTAAATAATTTAGATTTTGTAAACATTATTAAATAATAAATTAAAATGGAACAAATTTCTTTAATAATTAAAATAAATAATTTAAAATTAATTAAAGTGACATTCTAAGGTGTGCGCGTATGAGAGATAGGATAGGAAAGAATTCATTTGAACTGCAAGAATAAGTTTAATAGTGTAAAAATGTCTTTAAAAATCTATATTTTAAATACATTTAAATATATTGTTGTATAAACATCAATGTGATTTTTCATTTTGGACAGAGAGTAAAATTCTATCATTTCATGATGATTGCTCATTTAATCTTTTTCCTCATAATTATAATTTTTTGAACTGCGGGAATTATATTATTTTAATCTATAGCATCACATTTTGATAATAGTTAATCAGAAAAATTATTAATATTTCAAACAACCCATGCTTAAAATCCAAGTTACTGTTGTCGGCTTGTGCCAGATAGGCTGGCATAATGGAGTGACTTACACCTCTTTTCCAAATGAAACATTTTCTCGTGTGGAGTCCGACTTCCTCAATACACACATACTACAAGTACCCATTTATAGGGTAGGCAACCATTCACATCTCATGCATACAAAGAAAGGACAAAGACAGAATAGACAAAGAGAGAAAGTACATCCATTTTTGAACTGGGATTCGAACCCACGACATCCCTATCCGCAGTCAGGCACGCTGACCACTAAAGAGGGTGGGCAGCACCCAAGTTATTTAAACGATTTATATATTAATCGGTATCGTTTTTTGAGTAAACTATTTTAAAATTTTTAATACATTTTCGAATATAGCATATATATATATATATATATATATATATATATATATATATATATATATATATATATATATATATATATATATATATATATATATATATATATATATATATATATATATATATATATATATATATATATATATATATATATATATATATATATATATATATATATATATATATATATATATATATATATATATATATATATATATATATATATATATATATATATATATATATATATATATATATATATATATATATATATATACAGTAAGACCCCGCTCAACGCGGGGGATATGTTCCATCAAAGTAGAGCATAATGCGAAACAGCGCTAAACGAGGCTATCTTTACATGTAAATATTGGGGTTAGGGGAAGATGGATAGGAAATTGGTTAGATATTAAATTTAAAAAGTATGTTTTTTTAATAAAACTAAAACCAAACATTTATTTCTTAAAGCCCAAATTAATACCACATTATTATTTCTTACAAAAATAAAAACAAAATATAAATAACAAAACGAATATTCTTAAAAAAAAACAAATAAAATTCTAAGTCAGTCATATTTAGTTAGCCTTCCGCGTTTTCAGTGTTCTGCCTTTTTGTGACAAAAGCATCTAATGTTGTTTGCCTTTTTCTTTTGCGTTGTTCTCTTTAAAAGTTCTTCATAAACGGATAGAGCATCTCTAACACCACGCCTTACTTTTGAGCTCCTGTCAAAATTCGGATCATTTTCAATGAATTGATCCATTATTTCAGTTATGGTAGACAAACTCCTTTTTACAAACGCCATCGAAAGTTCTTTTTGCTCTTCTTCTGAATCACTGCTGTCATTATTTTTTTTCTTCTTGTTCAGTTAATTCCTTGAACTCATCATTAGAAAGACTAGCCGCTGCTTCTTGAATTATTTCTTCGACATCTTCCACATTTACCCCTTCAAAACCGGTTTGCGTCGTTAATTTCACCATCTCTTCCACTATTTCATCCACATCGACAGAGTGTCCAACGTCATCGCTCTTACTTAAATCCGGCCAAATATTCTTCCATACTCCTTTCAAAGATCTTTCTGTTACCTCATTCCAAGAAAGGCCAATGTTTTCTACAGCATACACGATGTTGTAGTTTTTCCAAAATTCTCTTATGGACTGGTTTTCTTCTCCGTCTGTTTTTTCAAACATTTGCTTAAAAGTTCGCCGCAAGTAATAACCCTTAAAATTTGATATAACACCTTGATCCATTGGTTGAATTAAGGCAATTGTGTTAGGCGGCAAGAAAACCACTTCGAATGGAATGCATGTTGTAAAGTCTGATAAATTTCTTGGGTGGCTTGGAGCACAATTAACAGAAGTGCTTTTTGTTCAAGTTTTTTAATTTCGCAATAACGTTAAACAGACGGGCAGAAATGTTCAGTGAACCAATCCTGGAAAGTTTTCGCAGTTATCTATGATTTTTTATTAGACTCCCAAATTGCAGGTAAAGTTGACTTAGATATACCTTACATCGCTCTTGGGTTTTTGGAATGGTAAATTAGTAATGGTTTTAATTTAAAATCTCCGTTTGCGTTAACACCTAGTAGAAGGGTTAAGCGATCTTTTGCAGCTTTAAATCCTGGTGCCCGTTTCTCTTCACAGGATAGAAATGTTTGTTTCGGCATTCTTTTCCAAAACAAGCCTGTTTCATCAACATTAAAAGCCAATTATGGAGGATAGTTTCCTTCTTCAATTTTTTTTTTTTTATATCGATGGAAATTCAGCCGACACTTTTGTATCACCACTTGCTGCTTCTCCTGTAATCTTTATGTTGTGAAGGTTATTTCGATGCTTAAATCTATTAACCTCGACTATTATCCTCGACTAGCAACGAAATTTTCACTTGTGTCAATTGTCTCAGCCTGAATGTAATTAAAAATTCTTCTAGCTTTTTCCATATATATATATATATATATATATATATATATATATATATATATATATATATATATATATATATATATATATATATATGCATGTGTTTATATGTATTTATATATGCTAAAATAACTGTAATTTTATGAATTTTAATTATTTATTTATGTAAATAAAACACTTTTATATTGAATATAGTATAAAAATGTTAGAAATACCTTTGCCTGAAAGGGCTTTTTATTTTTCAGTATTTTATCTTATATTAAGAAAAGAAAATTTCATGCTATAAATTTCAAGTATATTTTTATTATACTTTTCTTTCATATAGGCAAAAATCAAACGTGTTTTGAAATTCTACAAACTTAGAAATATTTTTCATTTCATTTACTTTACAAAATTATATCAAAAACCCCAAAGTCATTCATTTTTCAAACCATTGTGAATTTGTCAAAAGAACATTTCCTTACAATTTATCATTTTGCTACATTCGAGTGAAAATGAAATAAAATTGTTCAAATACGTTTTAACCTTTAGATATAAAATCAAAAATAGAGTAAAAATAGTGTTTTTATACATTTTTTGCGATCACGTGAAAATAAACTATTAGAAATCAACCTTTTATAAACTTCCTTTAATTATAAAAAGTTATACAAATAAATGTTTTAAATCTCAGCAAATTAGATAAAATAAATTAATAAATACTAATAACAATAACCTTTTATATTGCATTTATTATTTTTTGATATTTTAAAAGTATTATTATGAAAATTATCAATGCAAAACTATGTACAGTAATTGTAAAGGAATATATTCAATCTAATATTCTGCAATAAATTTCTATAATCAATATTGTAACTTGATTGTAAAGAACTTTTATATTATAGAAAATACTTTTCATAAAAATTAATTATTGCGATTCGAGCATGCTTCTATTTTCAACTACTTATTAGGAATATGTAAAAATTCAATTGCAATTAATTATCCTCACTGCAATGAGCTTAATTCAATTAATTAACACAATTTCTTTTAAAGAATTATTTTATACACACAAACAATATTAAACATTATTTCTAAATCAAATGAAACTCTCTTTTAATTAATTGTTGGAATACCTTCTTAGTTATTGAAGGAAAAAAATTCAATTTTACATTTAACATTACTATAACAAAATCTAATATCAATTTAATTACGATGTTGAAGCTGTAATTATTTAGATAATTAACTCTTATGAAGAAAATTTATTTTCATTCTATTTGTATGTAAAGTTACAAGTTGTCTTAAATAAATTAAAAGTATATTTGGATGCATCAGAATTTATTTTTAAAAAATGAAGACCATTCAGGGAAAGAAGTTTGAAATGTAAAGTTAAAAATACAATATAATAAATTTTATATTTCAAACCTCGATTTTTAAATTCTATCTAAAGTTAAATGTATAGTTCTTTTAAAAAAATAATTATTAAACTCTCTATTTTGCCGCAAAAAAAAATCAGAATTTATTAATTTTGAAATGAAAGCAAAAATTATTTTAGAAATGAAATAAGATAAAAAAATTAATTTTGAAAGATTTTTATATTGAAATATATGGTTTGTTTAAAAAAAAAGAATTAATTAATAATTATTTTTATTTTATAGTACACATATCACACAGTGTTATGTAGCCTGGTAGATTATAAATAAAATCTCTAAATGTGACATTAACATTTTCTCTAATGGTATATCAATGATCTTACAGAAAGCGCATCTACATTGAAACTTCGAAAAAAAAATTTTTTATACAGCAACGAAACGCAGACTTTTGCTTCGTATTCAAAAATAAACTATTTGTAACTGTTTTCGATCTTGAGCCCATACTGAATGAAAATAATTATTAAGATTATGAATAATTATGAATTAAAATTATTATAAAACTATTAATTATTATTAATGAAATAATTATGAGTTAAAATAATTATAACCTTAGTTTCATATTCATAGTCAAAATTTGATGCAATATCTTTATAACTAAAACCTGGTTGGGAAGAAAATAAGTTAATTTATCAAGTAAGCCTAACTTACTCAAGTTAAAGTTCATCTCGTTTCAACATGGCATTCACTTCCGATAAACTTCTTTTATTCCACTTTAAATTTTTCGGTAACGAAATGACAAATCTTGTATTAATGTCTTTTTCAGTTATTTGAATGTCTGTAGTTTTATGGAATGCTTTGCATTTTCTGACGATGAGAAACCTTACCCTTTTTGTCCAAAATGCCGCCAACGCCGGCTTCCACTAAATACATCTTGGAATGCATGGGTTTCTTCTGGGTTTGGATGTTTGGGAAGGCATTTATTTTTCCCTTTTCATTTTTCACTTCTGTAAGGTCAATGGATTCATGAATCTGGTCTGACTTCGTAATACAGGGTTTGATTTTAGCAGTAAGAATATATTTTTAAGAATTTTACCATAAAAAAAATGATTCGATATACCTCATTTGATGGTTATTTTTAATTTTTCTAAGTACTTGATCATCTGAGCGACTTTATAACGCTTATACTGTGTAATTAATCCTTATTTCGTATTCAGGATTAAGACATGATTACCGTTTTCATATACATGAAAACTGTAATCGTGCCTTAATCCTAAAAGTGCTTTTAAATTTTTAACTTCTCATTACACTAAATATTTTATAGAAAGTCTGTACTTTTCTGTAATTTACAAAATAAGTAGAAGATTTGTAGACAGTCATCTACAATTTCAGTTGAAGATTATTATCAAGTGTATTATAATCTGGAACATGGAAGACTTGATTATATTGTATTACCTAGAATGGGATACCACAAAATTTGCATTATGTTGTAAGATGGCGTTACCTATAGCTGAATATAGACACACACGTACAAACGAGCAACAATTCTTTCTTCTAATAAACTTCTGTCATTACCAATTTTTAAAATATTCTCGGTTCTTTTGTTTTTAATTGGTTTAAGAAAATTTAATTTATTCATTATAATAATAATTATTATTAGTATACATATATTACCTGCTTAAAACACTATTTTTTTCAACATTCTACATCTAAATACGGAACTACAAATGGATTTAATCTCAATGGATTTATTTAAAATTTATTTTTACATTTCTAAACATGTTTTCAGCTTAAAGCATTTTATAATATATTTTATTGCTAGGTTAGACGCATATCATCATACTAAATAAATTAACTATAAACATAGATAAAATTTATAAAATTACAATAAATAATTGAAGCTTATTCTTTAACTTTGTATTAATTATTTAAAAATGTGAATTGCAAAAATTTGACTGCTTTAAATTAACTAGGTATTTCTAATTTCCGAGAAATATATTATGCTCTTACCTTACTCTTAATGAATCATTCGAAACATACTCAATATTCATGAAGTTAACAGCATTCATGAATTATTTAAGAACTTGGTTTTATTTTAAAAACTTCTAAAAGATTCTGTCTCCTTCAATTTTTTATATGAATTTTAAACTATAATATTGAAGATTGTATTTTTATCCTTTTACTAATGATTCATAAAAGGTTCGAGGAATCAGCAGATATAATTTTGAAGAAAAATTTTATCTCCATCAAGATTATAAGAATACATTTGAATAAACCTCAAATGAGTATGTTAAGTTGCTTACACTTCTGACTTGCGAATTTTTAGAATTATAGAATATTCATTTCTTTCGAAAACTTTCAATTTTTGAACAAACTAATTAAAAACTCTGCACAATAGCATACCATTTGCTTATTAACTTAAATTAAGATCAAGGATTCATTGTCTATAACAATGTTCTTATTTGTAGTAAACATGTAGGCAGTATAGCCCAACTCTTTAGAACAAAGGTCTTCACACGTGAAGCAACCTCCGTTTGTTCATTATTTTCTTTCTTCATGGGACGATAAGAGGCGGTTGGCTAGTATGTCTGGAGATAAATTATCTGGAGAAATATCGAGACAGTTACTGAAGTCAATGGAGGGATGGAGGTTATGGACCGTGGTGAACAATGTTCCTCACCATTTAACTGAAAGTTCACCAACCCCTACTTAGTCACTCCGATAGAAACATCGTTCGGGCTCATCAGCAGCTGCGGGAGCTGTATAAAAATAAAGGCTCTCCTCTTCACTTCCGATAGGCGAAAATGCACGAATACTCTCAAAAAGGCAGCTGAACTAAGGACTTTTAAATAGTTTGTATTCTTTGTTACAGTACTGGTTAAATAATGCTAAGTAATGTATACATTCCAAATTAAATTTAAGAATAACATAATTTTAGAAATAAATATAGTATATCACAATGTTTATTTATTGCTTAAATTTCACTGTGTAACCAGAAATTGTTTGCATAATCGTAATCTAAGACCTACAAATATATGCTTTGAAGGTGGGAAGGCTTCTCTGATATATATATATATATATATATATATATATATATATATATATATATATATATATATATATATATATATATATATATATATATATATATATATATATATATATTATATATTATATATATATATATGTATGTATATATATATGCATGTACGTATGTATGTATATATATATATATATATATATATATATATATATATACTTAACTAAATATGGGAGGGGAGTTATATAAATACTTTGAAAACAATTGTGAATATGAATGAAAAGTTGCCCAAACTCCAAAATCATCGATTTAATAGTATATTATGCTTCCTGTGTATGAATAGCTTAAATTGAAACAAAATAATATAAATGCTTACTCAACCCGATCTGTGTTAATGATATATTCATGACAATATTTTATAGAAAAGAATAATCTATGGAAAATTATAGAAGCATATATGTCTATATGCATATATGTATGATGTAACTATGGAAAAATAGAAATTAATTTTTTTACCCTTCATCGCAGTTCGAATTGATACTCTAGATGAAATCTGGATATTTTTATAAAACAAAATAATGAATATGTAAATTGCCTTATCCAATATATAGTCTTCGTTTTTACTTTGATTATTCATATTGTTGTTGTTGCTAATCTCGAGATTATGTATCAGAGCTAGACAATCCCCATGAATAGTAAAATACCAAAAATGTCTAAGAAAAAAAGAGGGTCCAGTAGGACCTCGTCCTTCCGAAAATTTAGACACACCAAAATATGAGCGCGGGAATCCATGTCAGCTGAGCACTTATGGCACTCTGGGCATGTTTTTTGACACTGCTTAAGAAATAAGGATTCTAAAATTCATTCAAACGGTATTCATTCTAAAGGTTATTCATTCAAAAGGTATTCATTCTAAATGTTATTCATTGAAAAGGTATTCATTCTAAAGGTTATTCATTCAAAAGGTATTCATTCTAAAGGTTATTCATTCAAAAGGTATTCATTCTAAAGGTTATTCAATCAAAAGATATATCGTTTTTCTAGAAATTAAAATATGTTGGAAACATTTCTGATTAATTTTTTTCAATATCTCTAAAAGTTATCAAAACCGTTTCTTTGGTACCACATGGTGTGGTTTACAACAGATGTACCCTTTTATGAAACTCAAATTTAATCAAATGCATAACTTCCCTTTATAATTTTTACTATATCCTTCTTGAATAAAAAAGAAATTTTTGCAACAAAATATTTATATGTTCGTCTGGATTCGATCTTGAAAGAGTGCATAGCTTAGTACAACTTTTTTATGAATATTACTTAGAATGTTAGACATTAGATTATAATAATTATCATTTCAATTATCTAAAAAAATATATATTTTCCATTCTGCAATTTTTTTACTTAATTTTATAATAAATACTATTTAAATAACGATTGTCGGATAAATTTTAAACATTTAAAAAGCAGTAAAATATTTTTAAATATATCTTTAAAATATGTGTATGTATTTTATAATTTTTATTAATGGCAAGTACAATTTACATTCTTATACTTGTGTTGAATTCTTTACACTGTGAGCATTTAAAAAGATTACACACACAATATCCACAAACATTATTAAAAGAAAATACTATAAGGCTATTTTTCTGATATTCTATTAATATTTCATAGATTAAATAATGTAATGTAGGCAATATATAATTACTAATTATATGTAATTACTAATTATATATCATATTAGATTGTTTCTAATATTTCATAATTAATATTTAAAATGATAATTAATTTCAACTTTCAGCATAAAAATAACAAAAAAACTACGTTTTATGTAGGGACAATTATATCTTTTTAAATTTAACTCATGAATCTAAACGACCTGAAATACAGAGTAGCCAATTATTCGTTAGGATCATTAATAATTTATCTCACAGATAATTACTTATGTTCCCGTGTTTATTTAATATTCCCTTCCAGGGAAAAACTAATTAAGTTATTTTAAAAGTTTTTATTTCAAGTATCTATGTATGTTTTCTTATAATGTAACTAATTTTTTAGCCAGTCAAAGATGATTATGTGAGATGCCAGAAAAAAATTGTTGATAATATGCCACACACTTCCCAGCATTATGTACATATGAAAAGAATTCAGAAAAATCTGAATAAATCTATGAGAATTTCAAACTGAAATTTTAAAATGAATGATTTAAAATTTAATATTGAAATGTAAAAATTTACATTTCAATATTTATTCAATATTTCAATATTTACAATTTTATTTCCTTTTTTATAATTTTTTTCTATAAAGAGTTAAAAGTCTAAGGAGTTATTTATCTCCACTAGTATTGTTATTCAATGCCGCCTACCCTGTGTAGTGGTCAGAGTGCCTGACTGCGGATAGGAAGGTCCTGGGTTCGAATCCAAATTCGGGCATGGACGTACTTCCTCCCTGTGTCTATCCTGTGTTTGTCCTTTCTTTGTATGAATGGTTGCTTACCCTATAAACGGGTTCCTATGGCATGTGTGTATTGAGGAAGTTCGACTCCACACCAAAATATGGTTCAGTTGGAAAAGTGGAGCAGCGCACCCCATATTGTCAGCATGGCTGGCACAAGACGACAACAACAACATTGTTATCAATGATTTCGTAAATATTAACATTTTTAATCTATGTATAGATAAGAGTTGAAAATCCTTTGTGAATAGATTATAGGGGATTTTAAAAAAAGTTAAGAAAATTTTTCAATCTTAGTTTAATCACTTAATTTAGTTTTGGTATATCGCAAAACTGTTTTCTTCATATTCAGATAACGCAAATTATAATTTTTGAAAACTGGTTGTTATAAAACTTATTTAACATGTATATTTCAAAAGCAGAATTTAAATTAATGTTAATTGTATATGAAATATAGCTATCCTAAACATCACACAAACTCTTTTGACATACAATTAACTATTATTTCACGTATACTTAAATACAAATGGTTAATAATAAATGTATAAAGATGCTTAAACAAAATCAGCTAAAGTATGGTGAAAAGCTGTGTCTTATTCTGCTACAAAATTTCACTTTACCTCACTTAAAATGTATTCGGGGCACATATAATATTTACATAAATGGTTATTGGAAAATCAATTTGTTCTGGAAGATAAATTAGTAATGTTTTATGTATATTATTTTACTGGAAATTTGAATTCAAGAATAAAGACTTTAAAAATAAAGACAGAAAAAGAAAACAATTTAGAAGAATATTTACCTTTTAATAATTTCCTGATTCAATGTTAACTTTATTAGTTTATTTAAATATATTTTGATTTTGCAAATTATAATTTAAATCCTTGCTGAATTAAATATTGAAAATTTCAGCACATTTAAAATGGTTTTTCACAAGTTACGAAATTCGTTTTAAATTTCCTGCCTTTTATAAAATTGTACAAAAATTCTACATTTATTGAACTGTAACTATTTGTCTCCAAAGTATCTGACTAGTAGATAAAATAATCATAGAAATAATATTTAATTTCATGTTTGCGCTTAAAGCATGAATTTTTATTAAATGTATTCCTTGGATTTTTATCTCTTGATAATATTTTATTCGTATTCTTCAAATAAATAACATATAAAATTCGCATCTGAAAGAAAAATTTTCCTTTCACTAAAGAATATTTTATGATATATAAAACATGATCGAATTTTCAATGTATACTTAATCAAAGATGTATAATTTTTGACTTTGTAAGAGTGGAGGTTTATACTTAATCGATTTTTTTAATTACGCTATTTAAATAGGTTTTTTCACTTCAACAATTACAGATAGAAACTTTCGGTTGCTAACAATGAAAATGTTACGTTATCAAGTTTAAATAATGATTTAAAATTCAATTTATTTCATAAAATAAAGCACATATTAAAGCGCAAAAAGTAAATTTCATTTATTCTGCAATTACAAGCTTCAATCAACAAAAAGATTAAAGTTCAATAAAATTTAATGACAGAACTTTTATATAATAAAAGTAAAAAAATAAAACATATCACCATTTAAAGAGAGCAATTTAATCATCAGATTTAGCTTGGATTGAAAATTCTACAATATTTCGTAGCTTCTCTAATACTTCGCTTTTTGTCTTAATAAAAACTTGATACTGTGAAAAATTGAAAGGTACGTTTTTATTTTTCAACTCCATAAAGCTAACGCAAGTTAGGAATGTTACTCCAATTATCATTTTTTGCTTTATTAATGTACAAGAATTTAGTGTCATATATTGTAGTCTGTAATCGAAATCTATTCTAATTTTTTCTCTAAGAAAAAAATTTAGTGCTATTTTTAAATGATAGTAATGTGGTAGCTAACTTTTTCTCTCTCTCACACTAAACAGATATTCTCAAGACATTGTATGTAAAAATATTTCCCTCTAAACATTGTCAGTAATAACTGAATTTTATAAAAGGATTTAAGTAAAATTGAGTCATTGTCTTCTTTATAACATACATACATAGCGGTGCAGGCAAGCACTGGACTGTACTTAAAGTTAATGGGTGTGGAATACTCGTCCATCACATAGACGTTCTGAATTTTGAATCACGGTCAGGTGACGAAGTTATACCCGGAGCTGGCAGCCTTCTCTCTACATCTGTGTCAATAGGAAAACTTTTGTCGTCGCAGATTAACGTGGACACGTCCTCAACCCGCGGAATTCCAGCAACCCAGCGATTAAAAATTGATGCAACATAAGTGTTATCAAGGTAAGAAATATAAAATTCTCAGAAAATAATATCAAATTGCTATTGAAAGTAATACCAATCTGCTATTAAAACTTTTCTTCGACGATGTAAAACAATCCTTAAAAAAACAATAAATGTGAAGAAACTCTCAAAATTGTTTCTTTCTTATTGAAGAATTAAAATAATTCAAAAATTAATTATAAATAACGATAAAAATAAGTTTAGAGGCATATCATTGAATAATCAGAAAACTTCTGAGTATCAAAAATCAAGAATATCAATCATCAGAGTATCATAAAATTTTCAAAGAAATTAATAGAAAACCTATTGAAAATATCATAAAGTAATATGAAAAGAGAAAATAAATTAAAAAATTTTTAATCATATATCGCTTTCAACTGGTACTTTTAACAATAACTTTTCCAAAAACATAGCTTTATAGTACTATTTTTAGTAAATTTAATTAAGTACTTTCATTTTTTGTAACATTTAATTCTGATCTGAGAGCAAATATTTAGCATAGTTATTGAATATTATGAATGATATGTTGAAATTTTTTCCATTTTCAAAATAGCTAAAAACTTTTTCAAATAATAAAATTTCGTATACTTTAGAATTAATAAAATGTATACTGCCTACGAAAAACTATTTTATTTTTCTATATATTAAAGTAAAAAGGAATTTAATTAGTTTTTCCAAAATATTTCTTTAATGCACCAATAAAAGTATCCTGTATTATCAATATTTTATTTCTTTAGCAAAATAGAATTAGCTTTATAATTAAAATATCTTTTAAGCTTAATAATGTAAATTCAACTAAATTAAATAATATATTAAAGAATCGAGAACTATGTATTTCAATTGATGAAATGATTAAGGACATTATTTTTTTTAATATTTGATTTTTTAGAGTATAATAATTGTTGTAAATTTTGTATATTATTAAATAAATTAACCATCTTTAATCAAGATTAAATTTCTTAATCTCTAGCTATATTTTTACATTGCTTCTTAAATACTGGTCACATACATTTTGCAAAACGAATCTAAGTATGTTATCCCAATACTTAATGTAGTTTATTTCCTCAACTAAATTTTGTATTCTTGTATCTTCCAATGACATATATTAGGAGTTATTATCAATATTTTTAAAAATTATATCTTATTTAAAAATAAAATAGATTGCATAAAATATTTAAATTGATGAATTAAAATATGCAAACAAAAAAGGATTATTTCCTTACATTTTGCATTTATTAATGATATGAAAATCAAGATTTATAATGTATTAAAATAATTAATATAAATGTTTAAATAAAAATAAAAATATTCCAACTTTAAACCCAATGAAGTGCATTTTATTTATTTAACTGCTAAGAAATAATAGAATATGAATTTTAAATTTTTATAAAAAAAATTTATTTGCAAAGAATTTATTCTTAGTATTTTACATGCCTCAATATAGTAAGGGAAACACCAATAATTTGAGAAACACAAACAATTATTATTTCTCTTAAAAATACAATAATGTATGAAACATAGCAAAGAAGTCAATAACACTATTTGCTCACAAAACTATAGTCAATAAATAGAGTTTTCACAGATATAAAGACAGTAATTAATCTTCTCAGCTTCACTCTCCAATAATCGCATTCAATTGCCTAGTATAGTAGAGAGGTGCTTTGTCTTCCCCATATATACCACGAAGTGCTTGCCTTTCAGATGGACTTAGCTTGTGATAGGTATCAAGTCCTTTCGACAACTCTTGTGTCTTTGCAGTAAGAGTTTGATTCAGTTTATTCATTTCTTCTCGCTGATCTCCACTCCAGGACTAAAAATAAATCCGTCAATAATTCATTTTAATAAATAAATTAAACGTAATAATCCATAAAACAATGTTTTCTAAGTTTCACTCTCTCTATATATATATATATATATATATATATATATATATATATATATAAATATATATATATATATATATTTATATATTTATATTTATATTTATATATATATATATATATATATATATATATATATATATATATATATATATATATATATATATATATATATATATATATATATATATATACATATATATATATATATATATATATATATATATATATATATATATATATATATATATATATATATATATATATATATATATATATATATATATATATATATATATATATATATATATATATATATATATATATATATATATATATATATATATATATATATATATATATATATATATATATATATATATATATATATATATATATATATATATATATATATATATATATATATATATATATATATATATATATATACATATATTTATATATATATATATACATACATATATTTATATATATATATATATACATACATATATTTATATATATATATATATATATACATACATATATTTATATATATATATATATATATATATATACATACATATATTTATATATATATATATATATATATATATATATATACATACATATATTTATATATATATATATATATATATATATATATATATATATATATATATATATATATATATATATATATATATATATATATATATATATATATATATATATATATATATATATACAAGCTGACCCAACCACGCGTTGCAGTGGCTGAGTAATTATAATACATTGAATCAATTTTTTACTAACTCCTTGGTACAATCAAATAAATATTTTCTAAAAAAATTTAAAATAGGTTCATTCATATGAGATTAAAAATAAAACGTTTCACCAAATTTTAAAAATAATAGGTAAAGTATCGAAATTTTGAAATCAAGCACAAATCAACAAGTACTTTCTGAATTTACATTTTATTCATCTTATATTAAATTATAGTTTGTAATCAGTGACTTACTTATAAAATATATTATATAAATTAAAAACATCTAAAATTAAATTGTTATAAATGAGGTAGATAACATTGACATCGAACTATTATTTTTTCAATTTTAAATTATTAAAACTAAAAAATTTTTCCGCGCCATTATACTGAAATAAAGAACAATTAAAAGAATTTATCATTTGAATAAATAAATTATATCAACATGTACTGCTGAAAAAATTATAATTATCAAATAAGAAAATTAAAGGCTATCAAGAAATACTTACATGTTTTCGAGGTGGTATGAAAATTAGTTGAGAAAAACAGTAATAAATAAAATTTTATTTTACTATTTATAATATTAAAAATATTCAAACTGAACACCGCACAATAATAACAAAATACAAAGTATAATTATGAAAATGATTCACGAAAAATTGTTATAGTATGATTATACATCATGAAATTATATGTAAATTCTATAATTAATCACGTGCTTGCGCGCGCATGTTAAATTTCTCGAAGGTGGTATAATCTAGAAAAATAAGCACGTCGCCATCTGCCGAATACCTGTGCAACTTAGATGCTAAACCGCCATCTATTAGGAACTTACATAACTAACCAATAAATAAACACTAATGTCGTATAATAAATATTGAGATCAATAATTAAGAGATAAAAACTATTCTATCTTTTAAGTTGGATCATATTATAAAAGGTTACAAAATTTTATCAAAATCCGTTCAGTAGTTTCGGAGTTTATCGGGAACATACATCGTGACACGAAATTTATATATATATATATATATATATATATATATATATATATATATATATATATATATATATATATATATATATATATGTGTGTGTGTGTGTTTGTGTGACCAAATTCTATTTTAATATGAGTTGCTGGGTAAAGAATTCCGCTTTTTTGAGTTTTTCAGTGCAACCTTTCATTTTCAATTAATTTAAAATTTAAGATTTTATTTAAAAAAGTAAGAACTTACTGTTATTTAAAATTGCAAATACATACATTTTATCAGTTACAGTAAACATCTAGGAATTTTAGCTCGGATATCTCCCAAGTATGCATTTCGGCAGATAAAATATACAGATGAGCAACATCCATTTCTTATTCTACAACTATGATTACGACCAAACTCACTACTTTCTACTCCAAAGAAAGTGTGTGCTTATAGCTGGTTGTTTTACACTTTGAAATGAAAAATGCATTCGGATTTGATGGTTTATTTTGACACCGTATATCAAAATTTTTAACAGGCTTTTCTTAACAAAATTTTGTTAAAAATTTGTTAAAAAAATAAAAAATTCTTAAAAAATATATTTTTGACGATTGGACATTCACTAAATAACGTCTTTTCTTGAAGGGTTTTCATTGAAATCACGTACTATTTCGTGTTGCAAAGTAGAAATATCGGAAAAGTTTCAAGTACTGAAATTGAGAAATACTCATGCAGAAAGTAGAAACTCAATAACCATCCACATCAGTTTAACAATCGCTTGAATAGAACTTGACACCTACCATGAGCCTACAACTAGGCTACATTAAGACCCAGTTTATTTGATTTGAAACCACTAATGACAGCTTAATTAATGAAAAGTCTATTGTAATTTTTCTTGCCCTCTACTAAGTATTATTAAATTTTGGAAGAAGACATTTCATTCATAATAAGTCGTATACAAGTATCACAAGAGAGTGATCCCTTCAAGTACCCCATTTCAACAGATTTGAACGTCTGAAAGGAAAAGTGCAATACCCAATCTTCTTTTCTCCCGCTGTTCAATAATATCTAGGATTGAATCCGAGAGCTTTCAAGCCGCAAAGTACATGCCTGACACTAGACAACGGTTATCTTTGTAAATTAATAAAATAATTTCCAATGACATTATAAAGTCAATATATCTCAGTCGGAAGAGCACGTTCTCGCTACCCAAAGGAAGTGAGTTTGATCCTGGGACCAGCTAAAGACCACTGTGATCACTAATTGTAACTGGGGCATGCTAAATTTGTTGAGGTCGCAAAGCCTCCCAAGTTCCCATCCAAATCAACATCTCTGGTTGTGGCACACCAAGGTCTAGGGACTTCGTCTCTGTTTCGAAAATAGAATATCCACCACTTTCTTATCGTGCTGCCCTCTAGTGTCGTCAAAACAAACAAGAAATGAACTCTTCAGACTTAACAAGGAGCTGTACCCTCTATCAGGCGTAGCAAATGTCAGGATTGAACTTTGACTGAATTTGGGGTTGGTACAAAATGTTAAATAATTAGTAGCAGAGCTACCTTAAATGATACAAGGACATTATAATATATAAGCACAAATAATTCAAAACCGTTTACTTAATATATAATCTTCAAAAGTAAGTTAACTTTAATTTGAACCATATTCTCCAAGCTCCCTGAATTTTTTTTTTTATTTTTAAACGTTGAAAAGAAAATAGAAACTTAAAAACTGTTGGACACTGAGCGGTACAATTTTAAGACAAATTTAACAGCAAAACCATGGCTAATCAAGCTTGTAATTTATATCAAAAATTATAAAATAAAGATATTTTTCACGTAGTAGTTTTTCAATGTAGTTTTCATTTCTAATAAATATAATTATTTAGCACAGAACTTTGAAAAACGACTAAATAGTGGAACATCAGAATTCTTATTCTTTAACAAAATTATTTCGCATACATTGTTTATTTATTAGATTAATTCTAGTTATGTTATTGAAAACAAAATTCATTAAAATTTGATAGGAAAGTAGGCACAAAATATCATAAGGTTTTTCTAACTTCATTTATAATATAAATATTATATTACGGAATGAAAAATCATAAGATTCTTTCTGTTTTTATTTACCATTGAAGTTTTATATCTAGTGAAGGAAAAATTATATTTTTCTGTTTTTATTTCTATTGAAATTTTATTCTTTATGAATATAAATTAAAAAAATTGATGAAACTATATACAATTGGATATGATACTTTGTAATTTGTTCATATTAATTTATGCAAAATTTAAAAATTTCAATTAATGTGACATACCTTATTCTTTATCACACTAATTTTACTTAAGACTGCTTGCATTTCTGTATTCTCTTCGGTCAAAAACTCTAAATCGTGATTAATCAAAGCAAGATTCAAATCCTTTCCTGTAATGAACATGCATTATTGATAATTAGTTTATCTTTTAATAAAAAAGTGTTAATATGAAATTTAATTATAATGCCTAAAATCTAAATTAGTAAAAAAAAGTATATATCACAACTTTATGTAGGATCTTTATTTAAAAAATTGCAATGGTATAGAAAGTATTAACAAAAGTTTAGCCAAGACTAAAAATTAAAATTTTGAATGTATGTTACATGGCGAAAATAAAATAAAATGAGATTGTAATAATTTAATTTCAGTTAAATTGTTAATAAATTGTTACACACACTTACATATGTGTGTGTGCGTGCATGCGTGCGTGCGTGATTGAGTGAAATATCAAACCCTTCAGATTTTAAAAAAGATTAAATTTTACATTGTATGCACACTTGATCTAGCTAGTCTAGCTACAGCAAGTGTGCTCAAAACGTCTCAACTTTTAAGCGTTTCTAGTGGCATAATGTCTAATGTCTTGATTGAATACACACAGCGTGGCAAAACAGGCTCTGTAAAACAAAATAGGTTATAATAATATGGACTATTTTGATTTTACAGAAAGAAATGTTCAGGGGAAGAGACCGATGAGTATTGAAAGAGATTATAATGTGTAAAAAGTAAACAAGTGCAGAAAAAGTTACCTCAGAACTCAATTAGCACCTGAATTCTGCAGCATTGACAATTAAAGTTAGAAGGCACTATCATAAACAAATCATTTAAGGCAAAACAGCAATTTCCAGATCACTTAACACTTTTCAGAGCTGTTTAATGCACAGTTGTGTCACACTTTCTAAATTTTGTCTATTGATAAGTGCAAGAAAATAATGTGATCTAACCAATCGTCTTTCACATTTTTCCCTACAACATTGAGAATGTACATTCAGAGAATACATACGTGAGCAAATACTCGTGATTGTCTCTGTTATACGGACACACATATTATAGTTCTCTTCTGGACAAATCGCAACCCTGAAAAGAGGGATCAACTTTGAAGAAATATAAAGATTAATTAAAAGAAAGTAATTTTAACTGATCAAGTCTATCCTTGTTGCTGATTGGGAGGAAATTTTGCAGGATGATGATGTACCAAACCATGCCAGCGAGATTTGTCCAATCATTATTTGATGAACAAGAGGATGACATTACACATCTACCTTGACCCTCACAATCATTGCTTTAGAGAATTCAATACTGAATCGATATACTCCACAGCCATCTCTCACACAATTTTCACAATATCTCCACCAAGAATGGTACAATATCATATTTAGTACTATTTAGCACTGATTCCTACATTAATAAAAGCTGTATTACATGGCAAAGACTGCTTTACACCATACTAATACAGAATTTTATATACGGCGCCTTTCCATTATTTTGATAATCCCCAACACATTGCACTGTTAACATATTTTTAATTTTCCCGTTTTGATCTTTTTTTAATAATGGTGGGCACTTGTGTGACTAACCCTTTGCCACAACAAGCCAGAAACTACTACTCATTTGTCGTTACCAAGCGGGCACCTGTGAATCAAGTCACGGAGGCGTTTACAGGGTGGGTTACATTCATACATCATCACAGAAGAAAGGACAGAGAAACAGATAGAAAATAGCATCCATGCTCGAACCGAGATTCAAACCCGGAACCCACAGCTCAGAAGTCGGGAGCCTAACCACTCGGCAAATGGTCGGCAGTTTTGGTCTCTACAAACTTTTTTTAAACAATTTGTACATCACTACTGAAATTTAAAAAAAAAATTAAAACATCATCAGCATGTCATGATTATATTCATATTGAAAACAAGTTATTTTAAATATGCATATTTAAGATTAGTGATGAGTTAAATATGCGTCTATAGTATGTCTTATAAAGTTGTGCAATGATTTCTTTTACTTTATGCTAATAATATTTTCTTTCTTTTTTCTGATTATATAAAAAATTAAAAATGAAGATTTTAGCATTTCTAACAAGAAACCTTTCCTTTTGCCAGTAACTTTCAAATATATTGCTTTGTATTTTCTGCATTAATTTACTCCTTGAATAATCATTTTGTTAACAGCTCTTTCTCGCTCCGCTTTAAAAATGCTTAAGTGCATTCTTCGTTTAAAGTATTTATAAAAACATGTGGCCTAAATATAATATGAAATCCCATTTAACTCTTTAAAATACATCGCCACATTATCTCTCCCAGTGAGCTCTAGCATTAACTTTCAATGAGTTGAGTGTACTCAAGAGATACTTAACGAAAGAAAAGAAAAGGCGATAAAAATTACCAAGCTATTTTTGTAAAAATTCTACTTGTCAAAAAATTAACAAGTTGTAAAGAAGTGCCTCTTTTTTATGCTTTTCTTTGAGAGATTGTAACGATCTAAGCCAAACTCCAAGGGGAGAATTATCTATAATTTTACGATGTTTCAGCATGTTTCTTAAGATACAATAGAAATAATTGTCTAACGTTAACGGTTTTGCTTAGATAGAAAAGTAATGTTTTTATTAAAAGTGTTTATTCCTTTAACAAGCTTCATTATTCTACAATTTTACACAGATATTGTTCAAAAGAAATTTCGATGATGGTTATGTATTTCTTTGGGTCCTTTTTATTACTTGCTAAGTTTTTTTAATGAATCATTAATTAAAAATTAAATTAACGAAATCTAAAACAAAATAAAAGACTTTATTTAACAAACGGAAACTGTTCTTGATGATAAGGCTAAATTTCAATTTGAAAAATGCTTTTGCTAACGATTATAGTTTTTGAATTTGGGATATATATCTCGGTATGCTAATGCTAAGTTGCACAGTTGGGGTTCTGCATTCTAGTTTTATGCTTCTCTCATACATTTAGTCTCATACATATTTATCTCATACATTTTTTTCAGTTTTAAAAATTCAAAAAAATTTCAAATTCAAATATAAATATAAAAATCTTTAAAAACAATATAGAATTTAGTTAAAAATAATCTAATTTATTCTCAAAAAAACCCAAATATTTGTACATAGGATTAGATAAGTTCTTTTAAAATGTATACCATATCCTTTTATTACGCTTTATATATGTATTCCAACATGAAAATCAGTTTCATAATCGCGAAAAATCTGTCATTTTTCTGAAAGATAAGTTCCTTTTAAAAATACTTTTATTTTTTATTATATCGTAAAATAAATATAAATGTGTCTTACTTTATTTTTATATTTATTATTTTAATTATTTTCTGTCGATGATTTTTCATGCTTTGTTACACTTAAATTTTATTTTATCTTCCCATTGTTCAGCAAAATATGATCGTTAGTACATTTTTTTAACTTTAATGAAATTAATTCAATCCATTTTTTATTAAAATTTCCATTAATTTTTTGATTTCAAGATAGTTTGATACATTAATATTATTTAGAGTTATAGTAACTTTAAAATAATGCATTCAATTTCTAGTTTAATGTGAAAATATATTGAAAACATCGATCGTTAAACCATTGTTAAAATATAGTAAATATCAAATTTTATAAACTGCTCATAAAAACTTTAGCAGCAAAAGCAGGGTAAAAAATAATCTATTGTTTTGATATAACTCAGAAATATGCTTCATATTTCTAGTTCTATAAAATGTTAAAAATAAATTAAAAACATTATAGAATTTTGTTAAATTCTTTGATGTCTTTCCTTTAATGTATTGATGAAAATATGTTATTACTATAATTATATTTACGTTTTCAGTTTGATTATTATTGTATATATGATATGATAAAATATTTATCTTTATCCACTCTGAAGCTTGCTTTTATATGTCACCATTTCACTTTTCCTAAATCTTATCTTTGTTTTTAAGTGAAGAAGTGTTACTTTTTCCCTTTCTTAAGAAAGTTTCACTTAACTTTAACTGTAACTATTTTTTTTTAGTCTTCACAACGTACTTTTCACTTTTTTTTTCCTTCCTGAGATAGTTTATGTGACAGAAAATAATATCAGAATTTCAATTTCCATTCATTATTATGAAGTTATAAGAAGGGTAATTTTCTTATTATAACTTTGTAAAATTTCATCTTGAGTGAAGCATAAAAATATAGATCATTCCTCACAATCTAAATTCGATACAAATGAAATCCAATAAGAATATTTTATTATTTAAAATGGTGTCAAAAATACGTATGTCCTGATATCATTTCGCCAAAAAGACGTTACACATGCCAATCAATATTCATGAAACCATACGTATCTCACCCATCATTTAAATTTTATTTCCTTCTTTTGATGACATTATTTTCTTTAACCGTTAATTTTTTCATGAAGGTTTGTTGAACAAAAAGTGATTTCAAGACAATATTTGATTCGTAAATTGATGTAATCAATCCATAGGTAAAGCTAACTCCTTGGACAAATTCTTTTTATTAAATGAATAACAGATTCTTTTTTTATATTTCAACGGAATTGCTTACTTAAATGTAACATCTCTTAATGATATTTCAATGTAGCTTCTTTCGCAACTTTACCAAACTGAATCTTTTAGATTTAACTCAATATTTTTTCTTATGATCTGAATAAATGTATATACACGGCTTGATGTATTTTAAAGGGTTCAAAATATTCTGTTTAGTTTAATTTATATTTTACGTAAATTAGAATAAATTTTATTTAATCTTTAATTATTTTAAAACTTATAATCCATTAAAAGTTTCATGGAACATAAATATGTAATAATCTAAATTTTATTCAATATCTCAATGAAAAATATAAACGATTTTAAGATTTCTAATTATTCAACTTAATTCGAAATAGAGTGTATAAGGACTAAGCTATGAATTGTCCTAATGAGAAAATAATCTGATATTTTATTTTTATTTGTCTAAATGTTCTTTTGCAAACACATTTTATGTTTCTAAAATTTAACTATTATCAAACTATTTTTTTTTAAATAAACTTACTTAAGCAACTATATCTGAATATTTTATTTGCATACTATGGAAAGTTTGTTTAATGATAAGTATTTAGTTCCTTACTTTTAATTGCAATGAAAACTTTTATTTTAATCTTAGTTCCAAATATTTTCGTGTAAAATTTATTATGAAAATAGATAACCTATTTCCTCGGTGTTTTTTCTCGAAAAATATTAATTGGTGTGTTTAAACTTTAATAATATCTATAAAAACATAATAATTCTTAATTTTTATTAAAATAATTCAAAAAATTTAATTAATGCTAATTTTCTTAAATGTTAATAATTTTTCGCTAATTGCAATTGAAATTTATTTTTAATTTTATTTTTATCTCTTCCTTTATTTGATTAAAAAATTTTTGATTTTCTGAAGTCTTTTATTTCATTGAGTTCGAAAATTAACATTTTTAAACTCAACTCTGCAAAAATTATATTTAAATCAAAATGCTTCGTTTTTAATTTCAGGAAATAATTTCATTACTTTTTGCATTTAACAAAGCATTTCCTTAACCTTAATTCTTTCCTCTTCCATTTCTAAAACATATTTATTGAATATACTTATAGATTAATAATTATTATGAGTAATATAATTTTAATTTTTGTTCCTAATTTCTCTAACGTTTATTTTAAATTATATTAGTAGTCATGAAGACATATATTTACAGAATGTTTAATGAATTTATTATGTGATGTTTTAGGGAAATTAACTGAAACACTTCTGTAAAAATACATAAATCTTGTAGCTAATATTGCATGCAATTTAACATCATATTTTAAATTTGTTTCCAATTAAAAGGAAAATAAAACAAAAAATATTTTATTATTTTAGAAGTTATTTTTGAAATCATAATACATAAGAAGTTATTGTTTTTAAATCATGCATTTATAACTAAATGAATATTTCTAAAATTTTTAATAAATTTTTGTGATATTATTGCAGTAATTGACAACAAAAATTCAACTCTAAAATGATAAAATAATCAATCTTCAGAATGTTTTAATTCAAAAATTATTAAATTTTCTTTTCATTTTTTTATTGTAAAGAAATTTTAAGAATTTTTATGTTACAGATTTTTAGCTATTTTATAACGATAAAGGTTAAACTAAAATAAAAGAATCTTCTAAGGAAATTATATTTTTGGTAGGAAATGCAATAATTATAAAAAATATTAAAATGTTTATGACAGTTATTTCTGTGTTTCAGAAATTTTGACAGAACGACAAATCTGCGTTATAGAAAATGGATTCTTGTTCTGAAAAGTACATATTAATGTTATTATCACACTCTGTTATGGCAACACATCAAAATGTAAACATCACTCGTGGGAATAGACAAGATGGAATATTCGAAAATGCTTTCTGCTTCATTTGTCATCCAAGAAGCTAAAAGAAATTTACCAAAATGTTTGCGACGAAATGAGTTGGATGATAAACCACAAAAGCGTAGAAAAACAATAAATTTGTCAAAATCCGACGTTGTTCAGTGCAAAAAGAAAAAGAATAATAAAATATGGAATGACTTAAAAGCTCTATAGAAGAGACGTAGACCCCTATTTCTGGTGTTGACAGTTCTTTCTTAAAGTGACAACCTTTATTTTTCCCACTTATTCGGTAATGTTTTTAATTTTTTATGCCATCAAAAGATATACTGAAAAGATCTTTATTTCCTTATGAATAAAAAATACCTCAAGTAAAATTTTTCTCTAAAGATTTTAGAAAATCTTAAATTGTGATGCATATTTATTTTGAGGTTACTTTTTTTATGGATTACAGGCAAAATTGTATTTTCTTTTCGTTCCTTAAATATTAAGCAGCCTAGAATGAATATTCATAACGATTTTTATAAATCACCTTAAATACCAGACGTATATTTCGATCTATAAATATTTAAAAACACCTTCTAAGAATAAAGGATTTCATTTGATTTTGTGAACTTGTATCACATTAACATTAAATGAAACGTTAGCAAGTAATGACCTCGGTTACCCTTGAATTCACCGTTGATGCGCAAATTCTATTGCCGAGTTATTTTTCGTCTTCTCTTAACTAAACTTAACCAATGGCACGACAGCCCATGGGGGAAGGGGCTACAGTGCCCATAACTGCTTCCTTGACTAAAATTTCTGAAAGACGAAGCATATGCTCAGGATAGGTGTTCAGCTTAACTCGAAACCCCATGTTTAGTTCCCAGGCATGCATGGCACTCAGTTTTATTGGCCCACTGAAGGAATGAAAGGCTGAATTGACATTGCTCAAATTGAGCTCCGAGGATAGAACTTCGAACCTTTGCGTTAGGAACGAGAAACGCTACTACTACGCCCAACAAAGCTTCTTCTTCAACTTTTTTTTTCAAGTTCACTTTTATAGACTTTTTATTTTACTTAAAATCTGGAACTTTAATTGTGTGCATGTATTGTATGTGTGCATGTATTGTATGTGTGCATGTATTGTATGTGTGCATGTATTGTATGTGTGCGTGTATTGTATGTGTGCATGTATTGTATGTGTGCATGTATTGTATGTGTGCATGTATTGTATATGTGCATGTATTGTATGTGTGCATGTATAGTATATGTGCATGTATTGTATGTGTGCATGTATTGTATGTGTGCATGTATTGTATGTGTGCATGTATTGTAAGTGTGTACATGTATTGCAAGTGTGTGCATGTATTGCAAGTGTGTGCATGTATTGCAAGTGTGTGCATGTATTGCATATGTATACATGTATTGTATGTATGTGTGTGCATGCGTTGTATGCATGTGCATATATGACTTTATATTTTACTTTTAAATCATCAAAATCACAAACAAATCATTAGTTTTATTTCACAGTTACTCCACCTACTTTCAATAATAAATTGAATTACATTTATAATAGTAATTAGTTGCTTATTTATGAAAGTATGTGGTTATACATGACTCATTTTTGTATTTTCAATTAATTTCTCAATAATGCGTACATATAACTCATTTGTGGAAATGAATCTTTGCGTCCAATTTCAATTAAATAAATGAGCTTCTTAAAGACAGAATTTACTATAAAACGCTTAGTTTCATCTAAAGTTATTTCACTTCTAAATCATATATGCTGCTTATGGCATTGCTGATGAATC
The DNA here is from genome assembly GCA_037975125.1 of Latrodectus hesperus. Taxonomy (NCBI): domain Eukaryota; kingdom Metazoa; phylum Arthropoda; class Arachnida; order Araneae; family Theridiidae; genus Latrodectus; species Latrodectus hesperus. The sequence continues at coordinate 1,759,347 of CM075856.1, forward strand.
TTCACCTTATTTTGACCAAGTTCAAAAATGTTTTCGAAGTTTGGATTTTATGTTTGCTTTAACCCACATTTAACTTAATTAAATGTTTTATGTTAGAATACACTAGATGATATGGAAAAATGATTTTTCTTGTAATTGCAAAGAAACAGTATACATTTTGAGATTAATTCTTCTTGAATTCAGAGAGGAATAAAGTGCAATTTCATACATACCATATGGACTCTCTTTCCATGACGAAAAATAGTAGAAATTATGTGACCTTTCATCATCGTTACTCATGTCACGAAGCTCTTGTGGCCCCTTCATATACATATTTTCTATCTCCTCCACTCTGGGCAGAGCTGCACCTAAATCGCTAAATGTTTCATCCAATTCTTTACGCCAAGTTGATTTAAACTGAATCTGCATATAAAGAGAGATATTAAACGCCGTCAAGGAATAATTACAAAAATATCATTCATACAGTTTTTATTTATAATATTACGAAGCTATCTGTTTTCTGCCTAAAATTAAAACTTTTGTGACAGAACTATTTTATGAAAATTCCAATGTTAACAAGAATCTAATTGACATCATTGAAAGGCAACAAGAATAAAGAACAAAGAATTCTTTATGAATGAGAAATGTTCTAAAATACGATGTCCTTGATTTAAAAATGAATTTTTTTTTTGTTCCGAAAAGTAATTCTAAATTTTAAAAGTTTGTTCACTTTAGGTGTTAATTCTTGTAACTCTTGTTTGAATCCCTCTGTTCTTATGGGTGTACTAATAAATAATTTGCCTACCAACTTGTCTAGTGGTCAGCGTGCCTGACTACGGATAAGGATGTCCTGGGTTCGAATCCCAGTTCGGGCATGGGTGTACTTTCTCTCTCTATCTATCCTGTCTTTGTCCTTTCCTAGTATGAATGAGGTGTGAATGGTTGCCTACCCTATAAACGGGTCCCTATTGCATGTGTGTATTGAGGAAGTCGGATTCCACACCAAAATAGGGCTCAGTTGGAAAAAGTGGAGCAGTGCACCCCATGTTGCCAGCCTGGCTGGCACACGACAAAGAATGAATGAACAAATAAATAATTTACTGAGCTAACTATGCTTATTTTAATAACAGTATGAAAAATGGCACCAACACATAAAATTATCTTTCGGAACACAGAGGAACTTTTGCTTTGAAAACATCGCATTTTAGAACCACCTTCGTAGTTCAATTCTGTTGTTCAGGATATCTGCTGTTCAATCTGGTTCACTGTCTGTTGTTTTCGTTTCTACCTGCGGTAACTTGATTCTCATTATCACAAGAAGTTCGATAAAAATAGTTTTACTAAGAGAGCTTCAGTTACTTACCCTAACTCTGGCTTTCGACTTAAAAGTGGTATGCACAAATCTCAGTTTGGCTGTGATTGATATGAACAAGATTTTGAATGTAATAGTTATTTGTACATCTACTTTCTGCTTCTCACTCTCGAACTCTAGCGTCACCAGTAACAATTCGTTTCCACCAAGTTCGATTTCACTGAGAAATAAAGTTTGATCAACAATTACGCTTTTAGGAGTCGGATTTTGAAGTGTCATCATCCCTTTGTGGATCTCATAACTGCTGATGAGATTCAAATTTTTCTTGGATGTTTCTGTTGTCACTGCTACTCTAACCTGCAAAAGTACATTTTAATTCAATTTTACAGTGTACGATTTGTAATAAAGCAAGAAATTTATACCGGATAATTTTGTAGATTAATTTAATTTTACAACTTATATATTCACTACTTTTAACAATATATTTTTCTTTAAATATAATAATTATAATTGATACCAACAAGGAATTTGCATCAAAAATGAGCTAAATTGGTATCTTTGGAATTATAGAAAGTTGCATCTAAAAATATAAAATGCTATTATATTTAGTTGACGTTCACACACATTTTGTAAAATAAAAAAACACACTGACAAATTATTTACTTAAAATATCCAAGTTTTCAATTTAATTTATTTTGAATTCATAATGAATATTTCCAGGATTTTGCCAAATTTTTTACATCTATTACTAGACATACTAATTAAATATTGTAAATGAACATTTATTTTGTTAAGTTACACCAACAATATTAAATTCAAAAGATTACTGTAGACCTCCAATAAAAGACGGTTTCTCTTATCTGTCTGTATTAATTTTCTTTAACCATAGAATAGTTTGTAAAATTTAAATTTTACAAGTAATTTTAATTCAACAAGTAATTAATTTAAAAAATTTTTGTTTTAACTTTACGTGCCATACTTTGAGTTATTTTTATATTCCAAAATCTTAAAACTACAAAGAGAAAGATAAATTATTTTAGATATAACATACTGTAATATTTTCTATTGGCATTGTTTTTAGAATAAGTTTAATTTCTCAACACCGTTCATTAATTTCTTTTTTTCAGGGAATTAAAAAAGTGTGTCATTTTATTCAAATTTTAAAAAAACATTCAGACTAAACTTAATGATAAATAAAAAAAGTATTTCTTTATGAAACAATTTAAATAAAAAATGCGCTTAGTACTTAAAAAACGTTATGTTTAAAAATCAAGAAAAGTTCAATTTTTTGTTAAGAACAAACTTCCGTATGAGCATTTAGCATTACTTTGTTTTAGAGGTACGTACTGAATATTAATTTTTACGTAACAATTTTAGAGGAACTAATTTTCCCTATCATACTAAAATTCAAAAATTTTATCTTTATGAAACATTTCCTCAGCAAAATTTTATATCTAATGTAAAATTTTAAAAATTAAATGATAAAAATATTCATCTCTTAACTTTTAAACATCTGAAATATGTAACTTATTACATCCTCGTATTATTGGCTTTCTTCCAGTTTATGTATTTAAGAAGCTTCCCGTGATGAGAATAAAGTTATCTCATTCCTTATATTATTTCCTCATCCCTCTTTTGGACATTCATAAGTACTCATTTCTACAACTTAGAATGATTTGCGAATCATGTCTGCTTAAATCCTGCAGACTGCTTTGCAACGGTAAAAGTTTACAGTCGATTAATTTGTTGGCGATTTTTTTTGGCACCAAAATGGCTGATGCCACTATTCTAAAACTAAACTATGTACCAGGATTATGAGAAATTAAATTTTATCGCCAAAATTTTCGCCAAACCAAAGGGTACCCAATTCTACACCAGACCCCTTTGCAACAATTTTGATCCTCTGTTATTATCAATTTCTTTTGATTAAACTGCTATAACGTTTCAAAGCAAATTTTGTGAAACTTATAACTAAGCAGTTTTACAAACTACCTATGTTCAATTTTTAATATACAATCTGCCTCATTGATGTTCAATAGATGTAATTTCCCGTAAACAATGATGAATTTGTGTTGAATATAGCATGAAACATTTTCAGTCATTGTGGTCTAATCTACAACTATAAATTGTTACTGTAATCATTTATGTGCAATTTTATTATTTACATTATAATTAAGAATTCATATTACTTACCTTCGGGCTGACACTAACGAGACCAAGAACACCCACGCTAAAACCGACCTCTCCCATTATATGTTGGAGAATATCTTCTGAGCTTTCAACTCTACTCACATCTACAGTCATAGAAGCCTTCGCCAAGTGCACTTTCTCTCCCGTAAACTCTGCCTTGCTGAAATATAATCTCAAACTGAATACTGCAAATTCAGTAATGAAGAAAAAAATGATTATTCATCATTAATATAAAAAAATTAAATTTTTCTTTTTAATCAGAATATGTTTAGGTATGCTTTCAATAATACTTAATTTTTGAATTTCTCGTTGTAAAAAATATTCCATTTTATTATTTATATCATTAATCTCGTGTGGATACATTAAATATTATATTGACTGAGTATTGTTACTAAAATAAAAAAATCAAAAGTCAAAATAATATGGAGAAAGGGATATATTTATTGAGTTGGCAACTAAGCTCCCACCGTTTTTTAATTGGAAAAATCTATATGACATTAAATACTTTTGGCACTGAAGTTGAACATCGAAAGAGAATTTATTGTTCTAACTAAGTACATGTTTCGTTGTGACTCTAAAATACATTTTCTTGTTATTTATAGATCATTAACATGGAATGTCAAGTTAAGAAGAATGAGCATTTTCGACAGCTTCTTTCTTTTTATCTTTAATCAAGGCACCATTTCTCATCGCCAGTAACGATTCGGTGAAGAAATCGTTCCTTGTGTCTATACGCTGCGCGGTGAAGAGCAAACCAACCAGCAGAGATTGTGGCTCGTTGATTTTTGTTGAAAACACTTAAAAGTGTGAGGCACCCATGCTCCACACTTCTGAACTTTGCCCATAGAGTGAAGATATTTCTCTGCAGTATGTGGGAGCAAATTCATTGTCTCTGCCAGTTCCCTAGTTGTTTGGTAAGGATTTTCATGCAAATAAAAAATGGTTCAATTGCTCTTTATCGAACTCAACTGGACGGCTAGAACGAGGTGCGTCTTTGAGATCAAAATTTCCTTTTTTTGAACTTTGCATATCAATCAAGCGTAGTTCTTTCAGAACTCACTCCATGCACAGCACAAATGTTACGATCAGTTTCTGCGGCCTTAGAACCTTGATTAAAAGCAAAAAGAAGGAAATGCTGATTCTTCCCAACTTTACATTCCATGTTAACGATCTATAAATAACAAGAACATGTTTTTAGTAACAACGAAACATATATTTAGGTAGAACAATGCATTTCTTTTGGAATGATGTACAACTTCGTGCCATAAGTATTTAATGTCGTACATTTTTTTCAAATTTAAAAAAAACGTCGGGAACCTAGTTGCCAACCCAATAAATAGAAAATGTACTACTCTGCAATGAAAATATTTTTAAAATTATATCATTCTGATGAAAAGTAATTTATTTCATATATTTCATTTAATAATGCATTTCTGATTTTATCCATTTTTTTAGATTAAGCAAAGAATTATTAAAATATCAATAATTTCATACAGAAACTTCAATAACTGGCAAAGATTGGTTTTTCATAATAATATTCCTCAAATAATCACATAATAATTATTATTTCATGTAATAAAATTATTTAATGTTCTTAATAATTAATTAAAGAATATATAATACTTCTAAATCTTTAGAATCCCTAAATATTCAAACTTATTCTGAAATTTATATATTATCTTCACTTGAATAAAAATTTTAATATTACGATACATTGCACATTTATGGACTGCATTATTTATGCGATGCTGTTGTTGAATAATTCGCAATACTCCTCAATCATAATTTTAGCATCTTAAAAATCGTATATCTTAATGGTGAACTTTTACAGTAAAGACACTCCATATAATTTCAAAATCGGCAGCATATATTGATCTGACTCTTTATTTAACTGTCTAAAATGGATGAAATATAATCACACTTATTTGCTTAAACTATCAAGAGAAACTAATTCTTAATTAAATATTAGATACTTTATAATTGATAATTTAAAATTAAGAAAAACAACACATATTCCAGGCTATGCTAAAATTTAACATCAACCACATAAAATTATTTTTCTTCAGATGGATGTGACCATCTATTTAATGCCGTCTTTTTCTTACATGTTTCTCTCACATCTGAGAGTTCCAATAGACAAGAAAATGTGTTCATTTACGATGATAAATTTTAATGCGACTGTCAGGTTTGGTGAATATTATGTTATTTTCATTTATGCCACAATATGATGTCTGATTATTGTTTGTGAAAGCAATGTTCATTAGCATTTACTCTTTGGTAAGGAATATATCGGTACAAATGCAACTTATGTAATCAGTAACCCTCAAGACTGGTGTTCCCATTACTTGCCATTGACATTTGATCAGTTCACATTGTACCAATAAGCTTCGTGTCTGTTGCACAATGTTTAAATGCTTTCCATTATATTTGATAACATATTTCCTTTTGTTGTAAGCAATTGACTTAACATGCATTTTCCTAAATGCTTTCAATCAGCTATATCAATCTACACTTTACATAAGTTTATTAACAAACTTTTTATCTTTTAATAATGTGAAATAAAACTCAAATGGGAAGAAACTACCATTTTATATACCAGCTAAAAATAACAATTTTACATTCAAAAAACAATTATAAAGTATACTGCGGATTAGTTTGCATGTTTCAGTTTAAGTATTTATGTGAATATAAATTTATGTTCATTGCACTCTTTTAAATATCTTTCATTACTTAAATTTATCTAAAAAATACTTCAGATTTTATCTCGTGGCTTTTCTTAAATATCATTTCCTCAGTTATTTATTGAATTCCAAAATATATGGATATTTTATCAACTATGTATTTTTCAAATTCTAATATAAATGCAAACTCAGAACGTATTCTAGATCAACTATTTTAACCAAAATATTCTAATATATTTTCTAATTGTATAATTTTATTTCTTCTATATTTCATACAAACAAAATACAAGGAATAAAGAGAAAGATAAAGTATATGAACATGAAATAATCTGGTTGCAATAATTATGAATTCCTATCAAACTTCTATTCTAAAAACAACAGTTTTTAGAAAGAATTATGTTATTAAAATCAAAAAGTCTACGTGGATACTTACCATGTTTTTATATCGCCATTTTCTTCTCTTACCCAAGGACACTGACCTAAAGAGAGGGTGTCTCTGAAAGCTTGTTTATAAGTTTTTACTGGAACAGATACTACTCGTCCAGCAACAGCACCAGAATCTGCATTCATAACAGTCATTATATCATTGCTTGTCGATCTCCTGGTGTAGAAAAATACAGAACAATTTCATTCAACCAAAGTGTAATTTTTAACAACTTATTGAAACAAATGCATCTATTTAACATTTTTAAATATTTTATGTAATTACAGCACAGTCTTATTAGTATTTTAATAGCATTACAGGACTCTGAGAAGGAAAAAATTTTTATCATCTGTGACTCAAAGGCTGCCCTCCAAGCAATCCTCAATGGGAATTCTTCTGTCGCCCAGAAATCTATTCATATGTTCATGACATTCAAGAGTTCAATAGAACCTGCCCTCTTCAGTGAATAACCGCATATGTTGATAATGCAGGAAATGAAAATGCAGATAAATTAGTGTTTTTGAATGTCCAGATATAAATGATGGCCTTAAGAGAATCGGAGTTTTTCCATCATTGGTAGACCTATAGGCTTGCTCATAAGATCCACTTACAATGGATTCCGTCCCATGCCATTGTTGCCAGAAAGAAAACAGCAGACAGTTTGGCTGGAGATGGTGCTGACAAAAGGTCACAACGACTGCCACTCCTCTTACTTAAATGGAGCTATATTCGAAATGTAAGGCAATGAATAATGTCACTTGTATTATCCTACCATTACACCCGTAATATCAGAGTAGGTGCCCTGGAAGCTCCTTGGCTAGGGGCAGAAATAGACAAGATCAAACTGCTATTATCCTTTATATTAGTGGTCAGCTGCCATCACTGAGTTTTGTTGGAGGCAATAAGCCCTGCGAACTCTGTACTAATTGCTCTTCTGCACAAGAATCACCTGGTCACATTTTGTCTTGTCTGGGATTCACCAAGCAAGACCTGATTCAAGCCCCCCTGTTAGTACTGGATTTCTGTAGGATGAATGAACTCATGACGTGGGGTTAACAACCCCACCCCGGAAAAACTCAACTGTTCAGAAATCCAAAGAAATAATTATCCGGCCTCCTCATTTCGGTAAACGACTTGGAAACTGCTTCAGGACATTGCTTTTTGGAACATGGAATGTGAGATCATTGTACTAAATTTTCTTAGCTCGCCCCATTAGCACCAGAAGAAGAGGACGACCGAAACTCCGATGGCGTGACTGCCTTGAAAACGACCTAAAAATACTAAAAGTGACAAACTGGATGACCTTATCTAAAAATAGGGGGTCCTGGTATGCACTTCTGAGGAAAGCAAAGGCCCACCCTGGGCTGTCAGGCCAATGAAGAAGAAGAAGAATGAACTCAAGGATCTAATTTAGCACTGCTGGTGTATGAGAAACAACAACAGACCTATACGCCGAAACAGTGAAGAAATTGCAGAAGTCGTTACAAGAACTCATGGCTTTATTTGATACGACGTATAAAGCCTTAATTACTGCATTTTATTACAACATAAACTTTTTGTTTAATTTTAATGATATGATAGAACTTACTGAAAAAAAATTAGCGAAACACAATAATTTGATTTATTACATTAAAATTTAAAATTCTTCACATTCTACATTTAATCTTAAAAATTCATTTTACGTGTTTGTTTAAATAATTTAAAAAAATGTAGATGTTAAATTATTAAAATTTTCATTTAAGTTTCTTCTCCAATGATAAGTATAGGAATTTTAATGATTGGTTAAAGAAACATGATATGTACGAAATACATTTATCTGTGGAAAGTTATTGTTTTCCAAACAAATCTTGATGAAAACTAATAAACGCATATTTAAAAACTAAAAATACCTAGTTCACGTGAATACGTATTTAACATGATTTTATTTATATATTGTTAACATTCATTGTTATCAAAATCCAGAAAATTTTATTTCTACAAACTTTTCCTTTATATTTATAGAGAAGCACAATTCATTTATTAACTCAGAATTAACAACAACTAGCTAACATAAATAACTTAACAGTTAACTAACTTAACTAACAGCATTAACTAATTTTAGAATAATAATTTGACTTAAAATTTAACACCACGTGAAAGAAAATTTTATTATATTCACACATAAAATTAATTTGTTTTGCTTCAACAATTCCTATCGTAATCATTTTTATACAAAAATATTAATTTAGTAATATTATTTTATAAATACTTGTTGAAAATTGCATTAATTTTTTAAATTTATTTATTTAAATTATTTCAAGAAAATATCTGTTCTTACTTTGAAATTTATAGAAAATTTTGAAATCTTCAGTATTTTTATAAATAAAATTATATAATTACGTATCTGAGTTATCGTAAAATTTTTGATAATCTAAAAAATAACATTTTGACAAAAATATTAACTGACCAATTTTTCGAAAATATTATCTTAGAAAAGTTCTGGAAGGTCATATAAAATTTTCGCAACTCTGCGAAGATTTCAAGTTTACTTTTCAAAAAAAAAATAATAACTTCTTTCTTGGAAAGATTTTTTATTCAAAATCTTTTGTATAATTGAAGAGAATATTACACTAATCGCAAATTTAAATAACATATTTAATTTAAAAAGTACGTTTTTGCTGTAATTAATAGCACTTTTTCTCTAACAATCCCACTCTCTCTCTATAAATTTTGTAAATATATTTCCCAGATTCTCACTTTTACTCTTCTTTTGTGGATAGCCTTGCCATTAGAAATAAAAATTATTTCTCAGATTCTAAATAAATAGATATTTAACTCTTTTGTTGAAGAAATACTTATAGAAAACAAACCTAACTTCAAAAAGTACTTCATTTAATACAAATAAATATTTTAGAACCTTTATAAAAATTCATTAATCAAATAATACATTCTTCTTTAAAGTTAAAGCTAATAAATTATTCATTCACTAACTTTATTATATTTTTATTCTTTAACACAGAATCAACAGAAATGCTGCAATTAGAATATTTTCTCAACGTTTATTATTTATTTCAACTGAAAGTTCAAAATGAAAATAGTTTTCGTTTGAGATTAAATTGTAGAAAAAAATTTTTAATTTAAAAGCAAAAAAATAATGCTAATATATATTATACGTTTAACTCTTAAAATAAAAAAGGAATTATTACGAAATGCTAATTTTTTCAGTAGTCTCTAAAGCAATACTTTCATTAATTTATTTTTTTCATATTTATGTGTTATTTTTCAGAAACTTTTTTTATTTATACTTTTTCCATATAATATAACTTTGATTAAATGACACAAGTTTAACGTGTTTATTGCTCTATTTATTTTTTCTATAATCATTTCAAGCTTTATATGTAATCAATTCAATTTAAAATAAAGCTGCATATTTCGAATCATTTATTTGATATATGAATCTTAACATATTGCTTTCGAATGCTTACTTTTTCACCTTCATACACTGCCATCTATACTCGATTTCTAGAACTATTTGGAACAATTGTAACGATAAGAAAATAAATCTAGCTGTGTATTTTCGTTCCGTAAAAAATTTTGGCAAATAATGTTTCCTTTTATCTTAATTAATTGTTTATTAGTAGTGATTAATCACTGATTATAAATCACTAAAATTAATCAATACATTTTATAGGTTTACTTTATTTACCAGTATTCAGTAAAATAATTATTAAAAAGCTGCTTTAAAAACTAAATATTTTGTTGGATAATATAAAAAGACCAGATATTTACTTACTGTGTCTTAGTATTTTCTAAATAAAGTGATTACATAAATTTATACTAAAAGTATAATATTAATCCTGATATCACAAATATATCGATACATTTTAAATAAATGCATTTTTAAAACTTTAATAAAATCTTCTAGCCTGAATTTAATTACTATATGAACTTTTATGTAACTATATATTAATAAATAACATGAAAAATTAGTAAACTCTAATTTTAAATTAAAAACAGTATGTTTTAAACTAAAAATTATGTACATTTAGATTTATATTTAGGAGAGCAAAAACGCAGAAAATAATTTCAAATATTTTTTACCTATTTCTTGGTATTTTCTAAAATTATATTTGTTTGAAAGAAATAAGAACCTTATGCAGTTATTCAATTTACTTTTATTCATATCATTACTTAATTATAAGATGTTACTGAGAACTAAGTTTTTTAAAATAAATTACCTTTCATTGGGAGCAAAAATATAAGATACCTCAACCAAATTATTTTACGTTTCTAATTTATGTTAAGCAAGTTCTGCTATATTAGAAGAAAACAGAAGTTGAATAAAAAATAATGTGTGTGGGTGTGTTATTTGCATATAAATATATCAAAAACATTTTCTGCTAGAGTAACACAACCTGAGTAAAAATAAAACGATTCCGTATTGCTTCCCACAAACAATGCGAAATCATTTCCATTTTACTGTATGGTTAAAGGGAGCGTGCGAATTAAATATTATTTTTAAATTTCGAAGCAAAAACTTAAAAATTTAAAAAAAAGAATTATATTCAAGTTTTAAGAAAATTAGTTTATGTATTCAAATTAATTATAATCTTCAAAAAATAAGATCTTTCATCTAAATATTTGTAAAAATATATTCTCAGATTATTCAATTCATACAAAATATTTTCATAAATATTATTACACTACAATTATTTCATATAGTCAATTTTTTACTTGGTTGGATACACTTATGTTGTATTTCAGTACTAGTTTGACTTAATCAGTTTAAATCTAAATAAAGTTGTTTTATACATTGTTACTATCGATTTTTAATTATACAATTGAATTCAATGTACTTACAATATTCATTTATAAATGAATAAACAAAACAAAAGCAACTTCAGATTTATGAAAAATGTTTTTTGTAAATGTATGAAAAACATAAAACCATACTTTGTGAAAAAAAAATCTTAATCTCTTCAAGTAGCGTAATCAATAATTTTTTGACTATCAGCTTCCAAAACAAATTTCTTGACAGTATAATTATAGCTTTTTTTTCAAAATTTCCGTTCGTTAAAAAATATTTGGTATCCTTTGAGATTCTTCAAAACTATTTTTTGCAAATTTTTATTTTTTTATTTTTTTTAATATTTTGCACTTTAAAAAAAGCACCTTTTTATCTTATATTTTTCTGATACCTTAAGTGTACAAAAATTCCTCTTCCTACACTTTAAAACTCTTTTTTCCCTATTTTTTAAAGCAGTTCAACTATATTTTTAGTTGCTATACCGTTTGTCTTAAAAAGATATTTATAGTCTTTTGAGAAAAAATAATTCTAAAAAAAATCCTTATTTTAGTTTTTATTGAAAAAATAATACCGAAAAATCTAAATTTCGTTTTTCAATAATAATTAAAAATATTGATTTCTCCTTTGAATTTAAAATAAATATTTTAATCAAATGTTCAAATTTTAGTTATATATTTGAAACTCCAATATTTCTATCAAAACAAATTAGAAACTTTAAATTTCCAAATTTTATCCTGAAAATTTATAACTTTATATATATATATATATATATATATATATATATATATACTATATATATATATATATATATATATATATATATATATATATATATATATATATATATATATATATATATATATATATATATATATATATATATATATATATATATATATATATATATATATATATATATTGTATTTTATATACTAAAGCAACGATGGAATATTTCAACATGATAATGCATTGCGTATCTGAATCAAAACAATGGAAATTAGTCTGAGGAAAATTCTGAATAATTTCTGACGAATACTTTGGTCATTTAAATTACACAAATCTTCTTTAGCCTGAATAGAACCTCAAAGAATAATTAATTTATGTAAATTAATAAATCGAATAATTAGTTGTTATTGTTTACAATTATTGAAATCTTCAGAATCATGGAGCTAAATATTTCTATAATAGACTTCTAACAATTTTCCCAATCAAAAGTCAGGTTAAACTATATTCATTGTATTTATGCTTAAGATGACTTTAAATATTTCTTGTAATATTTAATAATTATAAAATCTTTCAAACATGTTCTTTCCGAAAATTATAAAGGCTTATCAACTATCATATTTTAAAAATGTTGTATAAAAATTATCATTTTTTAAACAAATTTCTATATCAAGGATAATTTTCTTATATTTTTAAATAATTTAAATTTTTTAATTCAGGTGTTCTAATTTTATTCCTAAATAAAGTATTTACAGATAAAAGAAAACTTAAGAAATATTCCTTAATTAATATTTTTTAAATAAATTTTTCCAAATTTGCCATAAAATTAAAGAAATATTATGCAAAAATAAAAATAAAAACAAAAATGAGATTTTAGGCTTTATATAAGATATTCGTGCATTAAACTTTCACTAAAGTATAGTTAATGTAGTGTTTCCCTTTAATGCCGACCGATGGCTGAGTGGTTAGCGAGATTTTAAGATTTCTTGCTTAATAATATCTATCATTAATAACTGCTGCATAAATAATGTTTTCAAATTAATCATTTACTTTGATTTAGTTTTTTTATGTTTAAACGTAAGACAGATATTTAAGAATATTCTATTCCTGTGCAATTCCTGCAAAAATTCCAAACAAACAAAAATTCGTGTACTATTCTTATATGTATAAATCATACCAATTATTTACTTAAAAAATAACATTATTGTTATTGATTCCTTTAAAATAAATTCTCTTATATATAAATATTATTAAAAATCTCTTCAATTGAGGAAAGTTTGATGATACACATATGAAATAATTCAAAAGAGGAATTCTTTCATTGTCATCCTTATTATCTTTCAAATTAATTATGAGAATTAAGATCAACAATGTACAATTAAAGCAAACATCATTTAGAAGTATGCTTTTAATAATTTTCCAATATGGAACCAATATCTGCTGAAATGCAGCTGAATGTGAGAATCAAAAAACTGTTATCGGTTATTGTATTTAAATCCTGATGTATTTGTATTTATATTTTATTTTTTCTTAAGTTAAAAAAATGAAAAATAAATTTATCTTTTATCAGACAAAATTCCTATCCAAAAGTATGTTAAGTAGGTAAATAATTTCTTATGCATCGAATTTAAATGATCCATGTACTGTAAGTCAAACACTATATATATAACATATTAATAAATAGGATTCAAATTTATTTGTATCTTTTTACAATAGCTTTTTTCTTTAAATCTTATAATTAATTTCATAGTAATCAATTTTAAACTTCGATATTTGTATACGTTCCTAAATAATTTATTTTTCCAATGTTCATAGCTCAAACTCTTCTTTGACTTTTACGGTAATAAAATATACTTTTGTTTTTCTCAATATATATATAACAATTTCCTTTTTCCTAATGAGAGAAGATTTATTTATAACTCTTAATGTGAAATTTTAATCAAAAATTATATCAATTATTTGAAACAGTTTTCAAGCAACTGATTTGAAACCTCATATAAATAAAATTAATGTAGATTCGAATTAAAAATTGTTATTGTTAAAAAAAATATGTGTTTCATATGGATGCATTTTATATAATACTGTATAAGTAAATTAAATAGGCAAATAATGTCACACAAAACTTTTAATTTTTACTTATTTACACACACAATGTCACCTAAAATATATCGTATGTACATAATGTATATGCATTAAAATAACTCATCGAGCCTTGGACTAAAATCAAATAAACACTATTTTAATGTGTAAAACATTTTAATGATTTATTTATCATTATAATTTTAAAGAGTGATAAAGGCTTTAAAATTTTTCTCGTCAAATTTTATATTAGCTTTACAATATATTTATTAATGAAGTTATTCATTTTAATCATTTCTTTTGATAATTTTAAATTCTGTTGAATATTGCATCAATTAATTTAAAATTGTGGAACAAAACTACTTCCAACATTGGTTTAATTTATTGAATTTGATCTTTACAGTATGATAAAATACTTTAGAGTGTAATAAAATAATTTAGAGTATATTTATAAATTTATATGAATATTTTATTGTTTTCATTTTGTTAACAAGCATCTTAATATTTTGTTGTGTAAATATTTATATAAAAACATTTTCATATCATAAAAACTTTCTATTCACAAACTAGACAACAAATTGTTTGGATAAAACGTTAACAGAAAACCATAAGAGTTCGTATGTTTTGTTTATTCAGTACGTTGACAAATAATAAAATTCGTAAGAATTCAAATAAATATCACAATTAGTATTGTATGAAATTTAAATTTTCATGGGCTTGAAAATGATGCAAATATCAATAAACGTTTTTTTTTAATTTTGAAATTTATAATCTTATTATTTAGTTTATTTGCATTAAATATCATTAGATTTGAAATAATTTTACATAATATTTTATTAAAAATCAAATTTATCTTTTATACAGTTCTTGAACTGTATGAATATTTCCACAAAATATATAGTTTACATCAACTTATACCATTACAAATATAAATTTCTTTGTTTTACACCCATGATTTAATAAATTTTTCAATTTCATTTGATTTAAATCTACCCATATTCAGGTGAGATTTTACTGAAAAGAACGTGAAATGGATATAAGAGTGATGAAAAAATTCATCACTCTTATATCCATTTCACGTTCTATTTTTCATCTAATCATGTATTTTACTGATCCTTTTCCCATAAAATTAATATAAAAAATTTCTTTAAAATAAAATTAGAAGTAACAGTTTATAAATTAAGCATCTAATAAAGGCATTTGCCGCCCACCAGGTCTAGTGGTCAGAGTCCCTGACTACGGATAGTGAGGTCCTGTGTTCGAATCCCAGTTCGGGCATGGATGTACTATCTCTCTCTATCTATCCTGTCTCTCTATCCTGTCTCTCTATCTATCTTGTCTTTGTCCTTTCTGTGTATGAATGTGTTGTAAATGGTTGTCTGCCCTATAAACGTGTCCCTATGGCATGTGTGTACTGAAGAAGTCGGAACTCATACCAAAATATGGTTCAATTGAAAAAGTGGAGCAGCACACCCCATATTGCCAGCCTAGCTGGCACACGAACAACAATAAAGGCATTTTGTTGCAAATATTTATAAATCATTAAATAAAGACAAAAATAATTTATTTATAATTGAAATAATTTATAAGTAAAACATCAGATAAAGATATTTTATTGCAAATAAAGCTAATATTTTTATCCATCAACTCCACAAAGTGTCAAATTATATATATATATTGCTTATTTTCTTTTTTAAAAATCAATTAAAAATTAAAATTTTCTTAAAATGGTGTGGAGTTTAATGACGAAGGTTTTTAATTTATGTAATGTTAATCAATATATAATAATTCTGATCTATTCATAGCATTTGATCTTTATTAATACAAAATTTAAGATTAATATCAGACCATTATTAAGTTTACATATGTATTACAATTTAATCAAAATATTGTGGTAATATAATTTTGCATATGCGTTTTTGAAATGTTGTGTCAGTATCTATTCGATGAATAAGACATAAAAAAATTTTAAATAAAATTAAATATAATAGGAAATTAAATAATAATATTACAAATGAAGAAAATTTAAAAGCTTACGGTCTAAAATGTACTGCCATTCCGGACAGTAAAGTTACCATCCCTACGGCAGATACTCCAGCCGTTACAGCTTTCGCTCCAACAACCATAATTCAATTATATCAACTAACTTTTACAATTTTTAATTCGAAACACGTTTGTTAGCGAGTATATAACTTAAGTAATCGCTAATACCAGCATTATTTAGTAACCACCTCTAGATAAAAAAAGAGGAAAAATTCCCTACGATGCAGAGACAGTGACAAACCCAACAACAGACAACAGCCAAGCAGTTTTTTCTGTTACATTTGTCCCGACTTAATCGAGATCCATTTGTTGTTTTCCCACGCTTATCTTTCCGAATTGTCTTAATATCAACAAATTCACTACTTTGTCGTCTAACTGGTTGTACTCGAACATAGATTTACGACGAAAGAAATAGTTGAAATGTCATAACATTACATTTTAAGCGATTTTGAATTGTTCTTCAATCTTTTCTTAATGTTTCCAAAATAAAATATTTTTGGTTAAATATGTATAAATGATTACATGCGTATATTTTTCTATTTGAATTTTTTTATAAGGTAAATATTATTCTTGCTTAAAAAGTATTTTTAAATAAAATTTCTTCTCGTGAACATTTTTACTAGGATAGTAGTCTAGGATAATTTTGTCTTTAAAATTTATAATTTTTGGGTAAAAACATTAAGTAATTTAAAAGTACATATGCAAAATTATAAACTGTATGAATAAGAGATATCCACTTTGACATTCTGAATATCGATTTACAATATGGTGGAATTATACTATTTACATGCAACAATTTACTGCATGAAAGAAAGGAAAATGGCTCCTCATCTTACTTATTGAAAATAATTAATTAAAGTTTCAGTAACCTATAAAAGTTTTCAGAAATCGCGTAAAATATATCCATTTAAATTTTTTTAATAATTTCTATATTTTATAAATAAATTTAATGTATTTATTTAAAAACTCTAACTTTAGGTTAATTATTTCGTATGTATTCATTGAAAATTAAATTGTGATTGTTTAATGATGAAAAATTTCCCCCTAATAGACTTTGAATATGTACGAAAACTTATTTAAAAACCTATTTGAAAACTAAAACTATTAATTTTTAAACCAGGATTATATAATAAGTATAAATGAATATAATGTTTTGCGGGTGAATAATTTGTTCTATTGAACAGTAGTGTTTTATAAATTTAGCATATTCTTTCACAGTTTCAAAAATAAATATTTTCAGAATTCATTTAATGAATTCATAAAATATAGATTTATAATTTCATTCAATGACTTACTAAATTCTAAATTATTTTGCTTTTCCTCGTGTTCATAAGTATTTCATAAAAAAATATACATTTCAAAAATTATACAAATGAATAGCTTTTGCCATAATTTCAGGAACAAGATCAACTTTAAATTAACAAAATCATATTATTCTTACAAAATTTAACCACTTGGTTTACATTTTTAACATTATTTAAAATTTTAACTATTATTCATTTTTAATTAGATATTTAGTGAAATTCAGTTAACTATTCCCGTCATCAAAACCTACTTTATATAGAATTCACTCAGAGAGTCGGAAAAAGTTCCTTTAATTCAAACATCTACCTAAATTCACGTCAAAATTAGCAAAAGCAAATGGTTCTAATGCAAATTTTTCATGAAAATGAATGAAGCATTTACAACAATTAAAATGATTAATTACTTCATTGGAACACTTCTATTTTGATTAAAAATGCAAAATAGTGTTATAAATATATATATATATATATATATATATATATATATATATATATATATATATATATATATATATATATATATATATATATATATATATATATATATATATATGTATGTATGTATATATATATGTATGTATGTATGTATACAAATTAGAAACTGAGTTAGAAGTTTGATATTTTGTATAAGAATTCTACTAAAACATAGAGTTTTCTATTAAAATGTTTATTGAAAACCGAAATTTGAAGTCCTAGAAGTACTTAAGGAAGAAAATAGCCCCGAGAACTGAAATGTGGTTACTTGTTTACGTATTTCGAGGAATTTTGTCGGGCGTTTTCCTGAGAAACCGAAAGGATTAATCTGCTATTAAAGAATTTCTAATCCATTTGAAAAGAAAAATTAAAATAAAAGACATGAATCTAGCTAAAATAAAAACCTCACTAGCAAGAACTTTGGTGTTTGAAATAATATTTAATTATCAATTTCATTGAAAATGATTGTTTTACTTTGTAATTAACATCTTCAAATGCAATGAAATTAAATATATATCAAGAATAGAAGTGCATTATTGATTCAAAGAAATTTGTAAACATGCTTGTTTACTACTGGAAAAATTATTTATATGCTATAGGAATTTGCTAACTATTTTAAATAGGAATGTAGGTATAAACGGGTTTAAATGCAAAATAGAATCCCTTGATCTTGGAACATATTTCTTATGCAAAACTTATTTATTTGAGGCCGTTTATAAAATCTATTTTATTTTTAGTTAAATGTCCAATGAACGACAAAAGTAAAATCTAAATTTTCCAAAAGTGGATGCTTAAAGAATAGCAAAGCCAAACTATATGTGTGCAAGTAATATATCCTGTTACCCTAATTCAATGCAATTGGTAATATATGTTTATAGGATTTTTGAGCATAATTTTGAGGTACCTTGTTCATTAATCAGTCAATGTTTATAAACTTATTAGTTATCATCATAAGAAATGTGAGCTCTTTCTAGGAAGAAATGTAGAAGAAAAAATTAATATCAAACGATGTATGAATCATATAATGTATAATAATATCAAACAAAATCAAACGATGTATAAAATATATTGTGATATATCCATTGTGATGAAACATACTCCTGATGAAGCTATAAATTCAAATAGAGATTCCATTTGCTTTAAAGGTTAGAGAGCGCGAAGAAAGCGCTAAATGATCGAAATCAAAATTTAATTCATATAATTTCTAGGACTTTATTTCAAATCATAAATGTACCTATGAATTTAAATAAAAATATATTGAAAGAAATATAAAGTTGTAAAAACTCAAGAGACTGGCCATAAATGGGACTTCGAGCATAAAAATAATTAAAAACATTTACTATTAGGCTTCATTCTATTTTTAAAATGAGTGAAATGAATAACATTATATTCATTTAATAGCTAGGTATTATTCATTTGGTGTCATAATAGCTTTAGCTCTGACTTTTAAATATAGTGAAGTATTATCAATGCACACATCCAAGATTTAAATTTACTTAATCATATACATTATTTCTTTCAGGTTTATTTAGCTAAAAAGTGTTCATTTGCTTATTTTTATATGCAAAAATGATTTTAGGACAAGATATTTTCATTCTCTTCTTGAATAACAATATATATATATACATATATATATATATATATACATATATATATATATATATATATATATATATATACATATATACATATATATATATATAGGTATATATATATACTTAATAACAATTCGATTTTAGGAATTTTAAGTTAATTTATTAAATTAAATCGAAGTAAGAGGCACACACAGGGAAAAAAGGATTATGACTGATAATTGCTAAGATGATTTAAGACTCTAATGACGCTTAAAAAACATATTTATTCGTAAAATTTCCAATAATTTTTTGTGTCAATATGTTCCATCGACATGAATAAACAAATAACAAATTATGTGTGACAAACAGTGAAATAATTGTTTAATATTAAGGAGGATATTTCCTTCCAAATTTTAAAAGTCTGCAATTTTTCATGAGTTGCATTCTATCAATCATGTATGCCAAGTCATGATCCCAATATGCTAAACATATTTGCATAATGTTTTCTTTCATAGGCTAAATAAGTGAGAATTTATGCGTTCTTTTGCAGATGAAATTAAAATATTTATTAATTCGATTTTGTAATGTCAGTCCGTTCCTGTGAATATCGATATTCGATTATCATTTATCAGCTCTTTGCATATTTTAGCAATCATGCGAAAGGCATTTCCTGTTTAGTGATTAATAATTATATAATACTTAAGTTTTTCTCGTTTTATGTTTGTTGCACCAGCATGTTTCCTTGTAACTTGCCCTGAGTTAGACTCTACCGATTAGATAGAAATCTCATCTTATGGTGAAAGCTAGTTAGATATAGGAAGTACATGTCCACTATATATTATATATGCTTTTTTTGCGGAGTTTTACAATGGTAATTTCATAACCGCTGCCATCAATAAACTTTTCAGTGTTTATCCGAGTTCATTAGACTTGCATAAATCCAAAAGATTTTTTAAAGTTGAAATCCAGTAATTTTGATCATTCTTATTCGTATCGAACATGAAGACTACAAATTCAAAAGTTGGAATCAAACAAATTCCATATCTCAAGATTCATATTTCCAATACTGATGATGCCCTAATACCTTGATAGTTGAATTTCAAGTAAATTTTAATATGTGAACACATGTGAGAATGACATAAGAATCAGCACGTGCAAATATTTTTTTTGTGTGATTTCATACAGACATGCGAATTGAATTTTAGGAAGATTACTCATAGCCACCAACTAAAAATATTAAATACTGTGTTTGAAAAATATTTTTCTAAGATATGTAATAAAATATCTGAAAATCAAATTTATGTAAAATATTGGGAAGAACATCAAAGCAATCGGCAATATTATTATAAAGAGATGTCTGTCATGTAACAAAATAATGCATTCCGCATCCCACGCGCCTGCGTTTTCAACAGAACTGGATAGTGAACAGTGCAATATCCCAAATATAGCTATCTTACGAAAACTATATAACCTAAATTAGCATGAGAAAATAAATAAAAGTAATGCACCAATCACTTTTTGATGAAATAAAAAAAGATTTCTGATAATTAAGTTCTTTACAACTAAGGAAAAAGCAGAAACAAATTACTTAGACTAAATATAGGAAACAAATAACTTATTGTGGATCTTTAAGTTAGAATGGTCAAATGTTTTGTCTTCATTTTCGAATTCGGTTTCAACTTTTGTTTGAACAACATTGCTTACATAAAACCATTTGGGTTGAAGAATACGATCATATTATTTTATTGAAAAATTACGATTCAGGTTATAAAATAATATCGATTTGCGGTTTATCTGTACCAGAATCATACCGTCACAATGTTGGGTTTATGGAAACGGGAATATCACAGGCTAATGCTGCTACCGCCTTAATGTGTCTCGCAGTATAGTCCACGGTCTCAGGATTCATTATCAGAGCGAAGCTTCTGAGAACAGAATACATGTTCTAGGACGGACACGAGCTACAACACCTGCAAAAGACCGTTTTATAGATCCCAGAGAAGAAACATAGCTATGCCGCAACTTGTTACTCACCACTCTGTAGGATATCAGAGATAAGAATATCCATATATATTACGTTGCGAAAGCTTCTTCACCACGCAAGTAGTTAGTTATAAAAGGCAATTAGTTGTGTGTTACCGTCACCAGATGACAGAGAAAGACAGCTTATTTTGGGCAACAGAACACGTTTCCTGAATCACACAGCAATGAGCTTCTATATTTTTATAGAGAATCTATATTCACATAGTGTTACTAGATAAATTATAGGGAAAACATTCATTTGAATGCGGTGGTTCAAAGGCATGAATAACATACTATTTAATGATAACACATTATTGTACGTGATCCAGAGCGTTAAATTGCTAGATACACTGCAAAAACGAAATGGTACAAACATAAGATTTGTTTTTCTGCAAAAGTGTTGGTCTTAATTGCCTTTCAATGAAGAATAGCACCATATTTTCAAAACCGTGAATGATTTCAATAGCTTTTTTAAGAAAAATTATTCGCAAAAAAAATACTGATCTTGAAAGGAGAATGTATAGTAATGCCTTGCAAGTATGTTGATCTCAAGGCAATTACCAACTTCAAGAACATTTGTCAAAGGTGCCCGATTTTTAAATTACTGTAAAAATCGTTCACCTTTGACAGTTGTTCTTAAAGTTGTATGTATCACTATATATAATGACATAATTTGAATCAATACTGAATTTTAAACACTCTTCTAATCTCGAATCCCATCAAAAATGTGTACATTTCTAGAAATGTATATAGAAAATATTCTGAATTTACATATATTACTTGAATTCAGAAATTTCCTTTTCCTTTTTTCCCTTATATAAAGAAACGAAGCAGTATATATTTTGATAGAGAAAATACAATAAAATTTAGAAAGAGTTTCCCTTATATAAGGAAAAGTACATTTTTAAAATATACAAATCCAGAAGGATTCAGAACTGAGTCACATATTTTATGAATATAATATGTTATGTATGTACTAGATCAAAGAGGAGTACTTTGAAATAAAATAACTTAAATTATTGAACTGTATTATTTTGTATTAATATAAAAATAGAAATATTTTAAATTTAAATACTGTGAAATTCTCAATACTCAGGACACAATATTATTGTAGTCTGAAGGTTATGTTAACTTAAAGTTTATTCACACACACACAAAGAAACATGATAGCAAATTGAAACAAGGAATTATTGAAGTGATAATGAATAATGCAAAATCCCAAATATGTAAATTCTATTATTAAAATTCTTTCGTTAAAAGAAAATTTAAATTAATGTTTTGAGTGTTTATAATATTGCATTATATGGAAATTTCCCCATTTAAAAATTTAAATATTTTGCTTAACTTTTCATTTTTTACAATCTTTCAGATACGTGAAGATTAAGAAATATTACTTTCAGAAAAGGTTTCATGAAAAATATTTTAATAAAGTAAAATTTAATTTTATTCTATACAAACTGTTTTGCAGAATAAAAGGAATTAATTTATATTAAATAAAATACATAAATACAATTTTAATCAAAAACAATAACATATGAAAACATCATTCATTTTATAATATATATTAGTATAATATATTTTATACTTTGCTAAATTAACCGGATATTTTTGGTACAATTTTATTGTCATCATAAAAAAAATTCCTTAAATATTTTTAACTTCAATTTCATTGCTTTAAAGAATTCAAAGAAGTAATTTTAAATGAATTTCAACTATTATTGTCTCATTTAGATAGAAAAATCAATAATTGTGTAGTAGAAGGTGGAAATAATTTTAAAGTATATTGAGAAACAGCATTGTTGTTTTTCATTTCTAAGCTTGCTATTTTTGCTTTAAAATGACTTGAATTTACCTCTATCACTAATTAAATACTGTTTTAAAGATACTTATTGATAAAAATATATCTCAGTGAGTTTCAGTTGTATCTACACACACATGTAAAATGAATTTATTCAATCTTAATAAAAACATTTTTCATTTAATTAGAAAATGGTTATAAACAACCATAATTTTAAACGTAGTAGAAATTTGTGTTCCTTTTTCCTTTTTAATAATTCATATTAATTTATTAAAAAGTAAACACAAAAATCCATGTGATTAAGCCAGACTATGTAACAATATCTTTTTGTGGGATAAATTTGAAGACCACAAAAACCAATGTCCTTAGATGGGAAATACGGAAGATGTATGAAGCTTGGCTCAACACTCCTGGTCAAACCCACGCTAAAATTATGATCTGTGGATCATCAGCGAGGATTGCCTCTGAAATTCTAAGATGCTCTAGGCAGAAGATACGTTTAATCGTAGGCTTCATAACTGGGCACTACTATTTCAGAAAACACCTCCATAAAATGGGATTGTTTCAGCAAGAATCTATCTGCAGGAAATATCATATGCAAGGGGAAACGGCCAAACATATCATTTAAGAATGCGAGGCTCTTGCCCTCCCTAGATTAATTTCTTTAGGCATCATCCATACTAGAGAGTCACATCTAGACTCCATTTAAGGGTTATCGGACTTTATTAATAAAGTGGGTGACCCGAGCAACTGGAACTAGGAAATATTGGGTTTGGAGTTAATAGTACAGATAAAAGCAGAGGTGCCCAATGACATACAAACCCAACTCTAAGAAGAAGATGTAAGAATATAACATCAACAAAATATAATTTTGTTATTTATTAATTATATGATATATGTGTGTTTTTTTATTTCCAATGGCCACGTTTACAAAGACCACTGCGCCACAAATACTGAAAGAATAAGTAGACAAGTGAAGACAGAAAAATCTATACAGCGCCAAGAATGTCTCGACCACGCTAAGGTAGGTATTGCACAAGGTATGTTTGGATAGTGCTGTACAGCGACGAAGGTAGTGTACGTCTATCTCCTCCCGAAGATCGCAGAGCCTGCAGAGAGGGTCTTGGGGTATATTAGGTCTATATAGGTGTTTAAGAAGGCAGTCATGCACAGTGGCCAAACGAAACTCGGCAACAGCCCTGCGTCTAGGCCATTTAGGGATAAATTGAAGATTATTCCACCAGGCTTTGTTAGAGTGTCTCTCTAAGAATTGGCTTAAGACGATGTTCTTCATCTTTTTTTTTAATGAGCAGCTTGGTGTTATCGAGGAGAATTTCATTTCTTGCTGTTTGTTGGATAGAAGTACCCTGCTTAGTAAGCTAGACGGCATTACTAGCAACACCGCAGTGTCCAGAAATCCACTGTAACACAACTTTTTTTGAAAAATTATTCAATTTTATGAATATATTTCGCACTCTAGGATGTCAGAAGTGGCAAGGGTTATATTACAGTCCACTGCGAGAATCGCCGCTTTGGAGTCGTAGAAGATGGGGTGCATCGCCGATCTACCTCCTCGTGGTGCACCCTGGTAACGCTTAGCGGCTAAATGATCTGCAACTTTGTCCATATAATGATATATATATATATATATAATTATTTTCTCTTCGAATATAAAATTAAAATTTTCTAAAATTTCCAAGAAATCGAAAGTAACTTTTTCCATAATTAACATTACAAGCATAGCTTATTAGAAGAATTTAAAAATTTATCTTTTCATTGTATTCATTTAAAATTAGAATTAAAGCACATATATAAACAATAAAATTGTGATATATGAAATGTTTTTCCTATCTATAAAGTGAAATTATTTCTTTGAATGTATATACTGCAGATAAAATAAAGATGCTTTCTTATTCTTTTTATTTTTTTTTGACTATGTTTAAACATCTTATAAGTGTTTTTTGTTTTTTTTTTTTTTTTTTACAAAATTCTGAAACTCCTATATTTAAAAAAATTTTGAGATTCCTATATTTAAAAAAATTCCGTCCAATAGAGAAATACATCCCTTTGAACTACGAAACGCAGAATTGATGGTAATTTATGTAATGGGGTAATAGCTGTGAAATCATCGTCCTGAAAATATTTTCCCTTTTTAATTTGGCTTTATCAGTAGTAGAAGCTAATTGTAAGACCCCTGCCATTTCCAGCGGTGTTATTTTATTTGGAAGACATTGCAAACGTGACCAATTTTACACCCTTAAACCACCTTTAGTGAATGCGATGGATCTTTGTTAAAATCGGGGATATAATTCGCTACTTTCTACTCATCAGAATGATGCTCCTTATAATTGGTCATCACAAATTAAAATTACAAAGAATCATTACAAATTAAAATTAAAATTAGAAGGAAAACATCAAAATTATAAAGAAGAATAAATAAATGTTTTTGAACACCAGTGACCAAGTAGCTTCACGTCTCTTCCCATTAAGATAAGCAAAGTGAAGCATTATTTGCCTTGGGCAGTGATAGGGTAGGTGACCACGTACGCTTCCTCACTGGGTCGTTAGAGCTCCGAGGTTTGGAGACGAATCCACATTAATATATGACGTTCAAAGTCCTTCCGCTGGTGTGGCGTGGATGTGGAGAGGGAAGTCCCAACTAAGGGTGAACTCGTCATCTAACTATGGCTCAAAATTACTACGCTTATGTACATTCTACAAATTTTTGTATGTTAGCTTAAAAAATTTTAAAATAAATTTTTCACTTCTTATTTAATAATGAAGCAAATTTGTTAGAGAAACATGCATTTAAAAATACTTTGCAATATGCATGTTCAAAATTAATTTTAGAGAATGATATCTCATTTCAGTACATTTTTGAGTTGCAACAAATTTAATAGCTAATACAAAACTCAGCATGTTATTTATGTAGGAAAGATAATCCATGCATAAATTGTAAAAGTCAACCGAAAATTTTCATCAACTATTAATTAATATTTAGATTAATTACGTGTAATAATTATATTTTTGAAAAATATCTAAATTTTTAAATAATGTGCACAAAATTATTGTATAATAAATTTATGATTAACAGTGTAAAGGTAACTCTTGGCTCTAGCAGATATTTTAAATATTTTTCTAGCCCTCAATGATTTAATTGAAAAACAGAAGTTGCATTTTCTAGCGAGTACCAGCACATTGTGGACTCCATTTGAAATGAAACAGCTGATTTTCTTGTAAAGAAGGCCGCCAAAATTTCATAAATAGTAGCTAAACCAATACCTTTTTATGCAGCCAAACAGTTCATTAAAAATTCTTTTCAAAAAGATCCTTTTAAAAACATAAAAGAAGCAGAGAAAGAGAAGAAATTTATAGATGAAATCACAACTATTCCACTTTGTCCAAGGAGCAGATCTGTTGGCATCTTTTGTCTCGCTACTGGCTACGATTGTCTCTGTAAGCATTTATATCATATAAAAATATTGTCAAGTCCATTTTGCCAACTGTGCAACATACGGTAGTAAATGGGTGTGAATCACCTGAATCATTGCTTTGCACTGAACTCGAGACACTTATAGTGAGATATTGTAGGGTTAGGCACAAGATAAACGATTTATAGATTTACTGCAGTTTTGTTATCTGAGTTCATGTTGCTTTTATTCTTTGTTCCAATTTTAATGTTTGTTATCCTGACTACACTTTATTCTAATCTGTCATTTAGTTATAAAAAAGTATAAAAGTAACATAAATACATAATACAATTTTGGGTTCATGTTGATTAGATTTTTTATGCTCATTAATTTAAACGTTTCCTTTGATATATACAGGGCAATCTAAATTAAGGCATAAAATAATTTTCATTGATCTAAAACAAAGAAAATACAACTCCTTATCATAGTAATTCAAACAGTGTTGTGGAACATTATATTTTCCATCTTAACCAAAAGAGCGATTACGTTAATTTGGTGCTGTCAGGTTCAAATATTTGAAATAATCTATTAAGATCATCTCTTTTCAGCCACATTTTACCAAGTAAAATTCATATGAAGTGTTATTTAGACTTGCCTGTCTGAAATAATAACTGTTGTCTTCTAGAGAATTTTTAATCTTAAAGTAGAAAATCTGAAAATTTCAGAACAAATTTTGTATACTTACAAAGGAAAAAGTGTCTTTCTTGAGATTATAATTTCTTAGAAGTAAGAACCAATATAGAACAAATGTGTAAAATCATACTATATCGATACATTTCAAGAATATGAAGAAACTGTTTTGCCAACTAGTGTATTTTTATCTGATTAATCTTATTATCTAACACATACTTGCCAATTATGTTCAGAAAGAAATAGTTTCAGCAACGCACATAACATCTTCGATTATTCAAGAAATATAAGAGTAAAAAGTATTTGATTAAATTATTTTCTTTCATCATTAAAAGCTGAGATAGCAATTTAGATCATCTTATAAGGTAAATTCTCAAAACATTTGACAATTTCGCCACATTGTAAAATATGCCATTTTCAAACCTTTCAATGTCACAGTATATTGATGGTTACACCTGCCTTTTTCATGGCTTGTTCTATTACTGTCGTAGAAAATTCTTTTTCCTCATAATATTTAGGTTTTTTTTCTATTGTTTCATCATCCTTTTGTCGGTATATATTCTTACCTCTTCTAAAACATGAAACCACGTGTCGCAAACTTTCATTATCATAAACAGACCTCTTCAATTAACATTTATACATTTAAGGCATTCATATCCATCTACATTTTATAAGATCATGAACATTGCTTAGTCAATAATATAATATAAGAAGCACAATGGACTATTTTATTAAGGAAACTTTCATTATTGCTATAAAAATAACCAAAATATACTTATTTCTACGCAATTGAGAATTGTTATTTTAGATTTCAAATTCAATAAATTTCCTACATTGAAGTATCTACTTTATTTTCCCTGTCAGTAATAATATGAATTACTTATCATAATATGTTGCACAAAATAAAGCAACGTATGTATACAATAGGATTAACATTAATGCCCAATAATTTTACATTACTTTTATAAGGCAACGGATAAACATTTTTTATGATTAAATGTGATTTATGCTACGTTCAAAAATGATGTAAGGTAAATCTTGTGGTTGCGAATGTTATATCCAGAAATGTTCAAAGATGTTGTTGTTGTTACTTATGACACTTGGACAAGCTAAGCTCGCTATGCCTTGGCTTGGTGAATTTAAGTCAATGGGGAGCCTCTTTCGTTTTAATCAGAGCACCACGAAGGTGAAAGTACGCCTTTGCTCTTTAAATCCTCCGATAGATGGCAGCACCAGAGGATCCACTCACTAAATTTTGACATTGATCTGAAGGGGGAGAAAATTTTCTCCAGACCATTGTACCCATGTTAACTGCTCAATGACCGATCACAGGACTTTCGATTCCACAGATTTAACGAGCACGTGTATCGCATGTACTCGCTGGGTCTTTGGCGGCATTAGGGGGAAGGCCGATGCCCTAATGACTAGCAATTAATGTTTTATATATTGCTGAATTGCAATAAGTAAAGCATTAATGATATAAGAGAAAACTTTTAAAATAAATACAATATGACTGATTAATATATTAGCTTTAAGGAAATAAATAAATAAAGTAAAAGCAAATTACATGAGCAATTTTCATATATTGATAGGGAAGCTTCCTCATTGGATTAAGAAGTCGAATCCATAAACAGGATATATATCTTAAAAAATACAAATACACATTTTGAGTATGATGATGCATGCACATTCATAAATTGATTATCTTAACTAACTCGTTTAAATAGCAAATTGAATAAGTTTTGAATAATGCTTATGGAGATAGAGAAGCTGAATTTTCGATGATATCACTTATGAATTTCAGTTCGAAAGTTACATAAAAGAATTTATCGAATTACTTCGAGGTTTATTTTGAATATACTTGACATTTTAATATCACAAGCAAAAAAGCACGATTAAGAGATTAGAGATTCAACATTACAAAATTTTGGACCAAGATATGTAAAAGCATTTACGTGATAAAATTTTGATATCCTCACAAATTTTTTACTCATTCTTTTAAAGTTTTATAATAATAATGTACTCTCTAAAAAACAAGTTAATAAGATTAAATTGAATATCGCATTTTGTTTCTACACTCAGTGTACAATTTTATTACTATTTTTAAAAATATTTGTCTAGAAAATCTTGTTTAAACAACTTGTTTTTCATTTTAAAAAAACTCCAGAAATTATTAATTTATAAGACATTAATAAATGGATTATTAAATATGCTTATGAATAATGAAAAAATATTAATTATTTAATACATAAACTTTAAAAGTTTCTTATAATGATATTATATATATATATATATATATATATATATATATATATATATATATATATATATATATATATATATATATATATATATATATATATATATATATATATACACACATATGGCTATAATAATTTATAAAGGTAAGGATACGTTTTGTAATTCATAAAAAAGAGTAAAATTAATTGATGTTACTTGTACTAAAAATGCTATTAATGAACTACTAGAATTTTAATGGCAATTTTGATGAGATTTTCTTAGTATAAATTTTACCTCAAAAGCTTCAATAAAGCTAAATCCTTGTACTCAATACCACCTATAACACGCAAAACAATCGATTGTTATTTCAGGGTTAAAAGGCTGGAGCTAAAATAAGCCTTGCAGCCCCAATTGTTTCGAAATTGTCGCTAATAAAGATAAGTATTTAAGAGTGAAGGAAAACTTTTATCGTATTCCAGGAAGACTTGTTAACGATATTGCTTTTATTTTTACGTACCTTGAAGCAAGAAATCAGGGCACTGTTGCCCCGTTAACAGCAAGAAAAAATTTCTCTTACCAGTTACGGTTACAAAGAGTTCTAGCTCCAAGAATTTATTTTATGGGCGTCATAGGAACAATTAACGAATCTTTCTACGATCAAAAGGTGCTGAATATATATCAGCATAAAAGTTGGGACCAATCCAAACAATTTATGGTGTTAATAAAAATTACCACCTTTTCCTACATTGTGATAGAAATTATGATTGATTTATTAAGAAATAAAATTGCTTCAGGTTATTTTATAATGTCACAGTGAACAAAAGTTATTGAAGGACATGGAAGCGTTATCCCCAGAGAATTTTTCTGCAGCATAATAATGAAAAGTAGTGTACTTTTTATGGGTGCTTTTACTATGCATTTCCATCAAAAGTTCTGAACAAGATTTGGCAAAAATTCAGTTCTGTCATAATGAACTACAGTAAAAGCGAAGAAAGAAATTTCACAATTTTGCAGTTTTCTATCTGCAGAAAATACATTATTTTAGGGTATTTTATATGCAGAAGGTATTTTATAAATGAAAGAATTCAAGTAATATGTATTACTCAAATTACATATATTAATTTTCATATACATTACAAAATACTTATTTCATGTTATACAAGGGAGATTTCTTTATGACAATAAACAAATTTTCTTTACTTCAACATTCTTGAAATAACACAGCAATAGTATTCTTTCATGAAGTTTCAAAACTATACCTCTGTTTAATAATGAAAATATAACGTTCACATACTTGATAATAATTTTAAATGTTTATTAATATGATAAATGTATACTAAAATTATATATATATATATATATATATATATATATATATATATGTATATATATATATATATATATATATATATATATATATATATATATATATATATATATATATATATATATATATATATATATATATATATATATATATATACTCAATTAGCAGTTATGTTGCTTAGTGTTTATAACATAACAATACATTTATGACAGAATCTTTCTACTGTTTCCTTCAGGCCAACATATTTTTTATGTATTTATCTTTTAAATAAATGAGAACATTTTCGTTTTGTCAAATAAATGTCCATTTTAAATATTTATATACTATAAGCTTTTCTGACTTAATTAAGAAATTATTATTTAATTAGAACATCAAAAATCATTCTTAAATCACAAGAAAATATGGTACATGGTATCCAAAAAAGTTTCGTTAAATACATTTAAAACCTAAACGTTTCTTATCATTCTAATTTATGTTAGATATCTACATAATTTTTTTAAAAAAATTTTTAGACCTGTGGCCACACATCACATCTAATTCTACATTTTACAAGTAAAATATTCTTTTTTTTTAATTACAAGTTCTCAAATGATGATCTTGGAAATTAGCTAATATTTTTTTAAAAACATGGCATATGTTATCACAAGGATGTATACAACTAAACATTATTCTCTCTATAAATTAAACACTCTTTATATTCAAAACACGATTTGTACCGATGTATAACAAAACTAATTATAAATATGTGTTATTAAATTATATATATTGTGCAGTACATATACATTTTACCAAAACATGAAAAATGATTGAATAATAAATATTCTTTTTTATGAGACTAGAAAATAATTAATGCATTTAAGTACCACTTATTATCATCAGATACTAATGAACTCAAAATTTATCACTTAGAGATTTGGTTCTTCCATTTCTTTTATTTATGATTTTGACTCTCTGAGATTTCTTTCTAACCGCCTAACTGCACTAAATACGCATTTAACATAGATAGAATTCTTTTATTAATAAAAAATGTCTGCAGGAACTCTGTAATTTGATAACATTGATAGTAATTATAACAATAAATTTATCAACAATATATTATTAATTTTAATGAAACAAATATTTTCAATATACAGGGTGATCTTTTTTAAAGTGATAGTGTTTGCAGCGCCCTGTAGCACGATCTAATATATAGCCGAAATGACGCCAAACTTGGTATTTAGACTAATGGTATTTAGACTTGGTATTTAGACATGGGGGAAAAATTCCGTAAAAAGAAGTTTTAGTTCAAAAGTCATCACCACTATGGGCATTTGGTGGTGCTGCTGTAGTTTATAATAACAAGAATTAGCATAAAACACAGATATCAAAGCAAAATGCAAATGTTTTTCGATGACAGTAACAGGGGCTATAAAAGCAAGTAGTAGACAGATCCGACGAATAATCTCAGCTGAAGTAATTGAGCTCCAGTGACAATGCCTCTCACGTTACCGGAACGTGCGTTTATGTTGGTGGAGTGTCAAATTTGTCTACTCTAAAGGACAACATAACAAAGACAATGCGGAATATTCCTCATGACATGTTACGTTCGGCTGTGGGAACGCTGTACGCAGAATGCACAGTGTTACTTCTGAGAACGGAGCTCACATGGAATGTGGTCTAATTCCTCACCAGGAAAATTAATGTAATAAATAAATATTAATAATTCAATTGTACGATTGTATGTATCAGTATTTCTCTTTTCTCACATTTTATACATTGTAAAACGCCACAAAATGCCCTAGCGTCGATTTTTGGAACCAAATTTTTTTCTTTTTGGAACCTTTTTTCATGGAATTAATTTTCCCGTGTTTTGATTAGTCTAAATAACAAGTTTGGTGCCATTCCGGCTATTAGATCGCGCTACAGGGCGCTCCAAACACTGTCACTTTTAAAAAGATAACCCCCTGTATATAAGAAAATATACTGATAATCCCTAATGAATACTGTAATGCACAATTGTATAAATAAATTTATAAATTTTATCTATCTCAAATTACGAAGTAAATAGGGCCAATGTTGTTGATAATGTTGTCCACATTTTTTTCATCGTTATTAATATATTTCGAAATATACTTTAATATCAGTTATTTGTAAAAATTTAATTTAATTGAGAATCAGTCAAATTATTATTTTTCAAATGACTTTAGGAAAAAGTGATAATATAGTACATTTTACACAAATTAGAAAACAGTGTAATTTGAAATAATGTTATTTATTTAAAAATACAAAATTATTTTATTCCCAATAAAATGTATCTTTTTTAAACCTTTTTCTTAATTGAACAATTTAATAAAAGGTTCAATCCAAATTATTAATGTATTTTGAGAAAGTTTCCCCTACTTATCCTGAGCAAATTTAATGCAACCTGTTATTAGGGTTTTCAGAAGTTTATATGGAGAAAGCTTCTCATATGAACCCTTTAGTTAATAACTCAGATTCATTTTAACTACGTGGGTTCCGGTATTGAATTTTCCGAAACTCATTTTTAACATTTTCTGAAAATCAGTAGAATAAATTAGAGTTATTAAAGTAATTTATGATTCATTATATTTTACTATAATTATACATTATTCTTATTTGATAAAATAATTGTTTTAATATTATTTTAATCCTCTTAAGATATTATTATTTATCATATAATTTTATATCAATCAATTAGAAATTAATTAAGAAAAATAAAAAAAGTATGATTATTTCAATTTTGAAAAAATTTTGCAAATTTATGTACAGTAAATTTAATAAGCTAACAGATTAGCCGTTTCATAAATTTATAAAGTGTGTTTTGAAATTTTTATCGTATACACTATTTGTATACTATTCCATACACTATTTATATATATATATATATATATATATATATATATATATATATATATATATATATATATATATATATATATATATATATATATATATATATATATATATATATATATATATGCAACCATAAATAATGAATAAAAGTAATGAAGTTAAAATATTATAAGAGATGATGAATTATTTCGCAATAACTTATATATTGATTTTCGTCATATTCTTATCAGAATACATTTCGTAAAACCTAAATTTATGTAATCTTAATTAAGTAAAGTTTTACTTTTATTCTAAAAGCATTAGTTTTAATTAAGTTTCAGATTGTTTGAATAATTTCCTATTCAATGAATTGTTTTTATATTAGTGGAATTACTATACCAGAACTTAGATTTAAAAGTAGTCTTAACCTGTTCTCACATCCAAGAACAAGATAGGTTTTGAAACCATGAGCTATTGAACTCTAAGGTAAAATACTACTTTTTTCATTTTATATTAATAATTTGAATGTTAATCCAAAATGTCTTTACGTACATTAATAGTTGTATAATAAATAAGTATTTAATTTTTATAAATTCCATATTTTAATCAGAATATTTCATAAAAATGATATTAATTAAAGCAATGAATTTTTATGTCGATAGTTTAATTTAATCATATCATAAACAAGTTAAATTTATAAGATGGTATCAATTTTTGTGTTTTCTTGTTTACTTATACGTAGTTTAGAAAATTTCAATCAATTTAATATATTTCTTATAATTTTTGATGTAGAATTGTTGGAAATTTTATTTATCGTTCTCATTTTGAAAAATCTTTGTTTGAGAACACCAGTTTGGGAGAAATGTCTCAAATTTAAATTCTCTTGTTGTGTTATTATTTTTTTATCCTATCTGATTAGCATCTCTCTTGCAAAATGTCTAAAACAATAAGAGGATTTCGAAGCACAAGTCCTTTTTTAAAGTCCTCAGAAGGAACAGGGGTAAAATGCATGGTGTTGCATTTCCAGCACATGGAAAAAATCTTGTTTCCTTGGTCAATTCTTAGACATTTCAGGTGTCTACTTATGAGTCTTGATAATCCTATCTGCTGCTCATGGCTACCCTTAAAATGACAGAATCTTTTGAATGCTCGCCATGACAGTCATCAGATGGGGATCCACATAGGAATAGTAAAGAATGCCTAAGGATGCTTTAAACATTATACACTTTTAATTTTTTTAAGCATATTATATTAATATCTTATTATTTTAACATATTCTACAGTTTATAATCTATCACAGAAATTTTTAATAGTTTTTATTTTAATAAGGGAATATGTAAGTAATGTATTTATTTAGTCATGTCTCGTAATTTCAGTTTATTATTATGCATTTTTTAAAAATTTGTCGATTTTATGTTTTTTAATGCTAATTAAAATTAATGATGATGATACACATTGATTTAAATCATTTTCAATTTTATAAACTTATTTTACACAAGTTTGTGCTGACTATGTGGGAAATAATATATAGTATTTATTCTTCATTGCTATTAAAACTGATTTCTTTTCTATGTTTACTCAAATTAAAACTTGACTTATAAAATATAACATAACTCGTAATGTACAATGTTGTTAAAAACTGAATCCTCAATTTGAAGATGGAGGCTTACTTTTATTTATTAATTTATTTATTTTTGGTGATTAGGTTAAAAGCGTTAAAAAGTAATATGGTATAGTACTGAAATTTTCAGATATAATTTAAAGATATTATTTTTGATCTTGATTGTTATTCAATCTTTCAGACTTTCAGTTGCTCTTTAAAAGTGAGTACAAACGTGCTTTTCAACTAAGAAATTGAAGATTTCCCATTAGGCTAAATACCTAACTGGGATCTTCGCACCCCAAAGTGCTCGGTCAATAAAACAGATATGGACACTGTAAGCTTTTGCCTGATAGGGGCATTAGGGCCACTGAGTTCAATTTATAAACTGTATAAATTTTTAGGTATGATGAAGCTATTGAAATTTTAGCTATTATTTTTTTATATTGAAATATTTAGATATTGTTTTTTATATTTAGATATCATTTTTGATACCATTTTAGAAACAACTTTCAGAAATCTTTAGAATATGGAGATTTTCTTATGAATAAAATGCACCATTATAAATATTGATAATGGGTCATATGTTTGGATTTTTTATTTTTATGTTTGTTTCATTTCAAATAGTTTTTTTTTTTTTTTTTGGTTTTAAAGTATTCAGAAATTTTTTTTGTAAAAAAAATGGGATATAATATCTCACAGTATAAGTAAATACAGAAACTGATTTATTTAATATTAAATTTTAAATGCTCATTCAATAATTGCTATCAAAAAGAAAGATATTTTGATATTTACAATTATGGAGAGAAAACTTATAGTATAAAAAATAATTTCTAAATAAAAAAAAATATTTTTCGTTTTGTCATTTTAAAGGATATGATGTATTCCAGATACAAGTTTAATACAACGAAAATGATAAATGATAGAAAAGAAACTATCCTTATTTTATATAATTTTTTATACAAAGCATAAAATAGTAATCCTGTATCAATGATCATATCATTATTTTGTATTTGTAATGATCATATGTTTGTGAATAAAGCATTCTTTCTCTTTATTTGTAAAATAGGATGAACGTATAAGCATTTTATCTTATAAATATAATTAATTTTACAAATAATTATATATATATATATATATATACGTGTGTGTGTGAGTGTGTGCGTGCGTGCGTGCGTGTGTGTGTGCGTGTGTGTGTGTGTGTGTGTGTGTGTGTGTGTGTGTGTGTGTGTGTGTGTGTGTGTGTGTGTGTGTGTGTGTGTGTGTGTGTGTGTGTGTGTGTGTGTGTGTGTGTGTGTGTGTGTGTGTGTGTGTGTGTGTGTGTGTGTGTGTGTGTGTGTGTGTGTGTGTGTGTGTGTGTGTGTGTGTGTGTGTGTGTGTGTGTGTGTGTGTGTGTGTGGAGAAGGTTTCCGGTCGGTTGAAGAGAGTGAACGTGTTTTTAAGCTGCTCTTCCTCTATGATTGAAATATGCGGTTTTCTTTGGAGTTGTGTTTATAGA
Organism: Latrodectus hesperus; assembly: GCA_037975125.1. NCBI lineage: Eukaryota > Metazoa > Arthropoda > Arachnida > Araneae > Theridiidae > Latrodectus > Latrodectus hesperus. The sequence continues at coordinate 1,796,334 of CM075856.1, forward strand.
GTTATATCATTTGATAGATCTCAAATTCAGCTCCAAAAGGATATTTTTTTCAAAAATATTGGTTAATTAGTGAATTAATTAACGATTTTTAAGTGTTGCACGTGTAACGAACTTCAAAAAATTTTCTAAGTCCCGTCCGAAAACCGGTCCCCACCGGAGGGGCTTCACCTAGCCAACGCAAAATCGTCTCCTTTCTACCGGGTCGAGGAGCGGAGAGCTGCCGCTAGGCTTAGATTCATCTTCCTGGTACCTCTGACAACGAGCGCACCACGTTAGATTAATTAAATACTTTAATTTGCGAATTATGAAGGACTTCCATCAACGGATTACTCTAGAACTGGTTGTAATTGACCACTGATTCTTATTCTACTACTGGGTGTACGGAGGACTAAATTAACAGTTACTTTGGACACTTACCGCATAATTTTAACATCATGGCCTCTAGAGAAAAATATTCTACTCGAAGCAAAGTTGTAAATTATGAAGAACTAAATACGTCTACGAGCTCAACTGATGCAGAAAATGGAGCTTCAATTATACATGATGACATTAACTCGCAAAGTAGAACTGTCAATTTAACAAAAGTCAACGACTTCTTCCTCAATAAGGTAGGGCATCACGAGGATAATGATGAAGTAAGATCTACGGCTTCTTCTATTGATCAAGATGTACTTATGCGTCCAGAGGATGAAGCGGATGATCTCTGCAAAAAATTCAAGAAGATTATCTGGAGTAAATCAGGTACCAAATACAACCTACCTCTACCTCTTAGGAAAGAAGCAGACAAAATAATTAATGCCATTAAACAACAATATTTTTCACAAAAAGTCATAAATTCCCCTACGCATAAGGAAAATACTACAGCTTTTAAGGATAAACTGGAAGAGATTAACTCAAGCCTAGAAGAAATTAAAATTCAAGGCCTAGAAACAAAATTACTCATCGAAAAAACATTAAGTATTACTCCAGAGAAAGAGCGACCCACTTACAGCCAAGTCCTCAGTGAAAGATTGCGAAAAGATAAAGAAGTCTCCCTCATTGTCAAGCCAGCAGAGGGAAAAACAACAAAAGAATTAAGATCCAACCTGGAGAAGATAGACTGCAATGTTAAACTAAAGAAAATAACATGGGGTAAATTCGTAACAAAAATATCTTGCCATAATGTCGAATCAAAGGAAACATTAAAGCAGCAGTTAGCAAAACACTCGATTGTGACAGAGGAGCCTTCCATAGCCACAAGAAAACTGATACTTCTCAACGTTCCTGAAAGAATAAATGATTGCAATATTGCTCAACATCTTTCTGAAGAAATATCTATAGAAGACATACCAAATAAAATAAAAATTATGGAGATCAAAGCACATCGTAAGAAAGACAACTTACAGCACTTTGTTGTGGAAGCTAACAAAGATCTTTATCATGCTCTGATCAAAAGAAAAACACTTTACTTTGGGCTACAGAAAACAATAGTTCGTGAATATAAAATCCTACGAAGATGCTATAATTGCCACGACTTTGGGCACATAGCCAATAGCTGTAGATCCTATCGCATATGCGGAAAATGCGGAGAACATCACAGTGAACTAGCCTGCAAAACTAAAACGCTATGCTGTATTAATTGCAGAGAATCTAATAAACGAGGAGAAAATTTCTCAACCAGCCATGCAGCCTTTTCCACACAATGCTTAACATACAGAAGTTTACTTCGAAGAAAATGAAGCATATACAGCAATCATCTGTAGCTCAAAAGTCAAGACTCGGAACTACTCCATTTAAGGAAAACCCTGGAACAGGTATTATTAAATTTACACAAATAAATCTGCAAAAAGCTAAAGCGGCAACATCTCAACTTACTACTTTCATCGATCAACATAATGTAGATATAATAGGAATCCAAGAGCCGCATACTGTTAAAGGTAATATTCCGGGTTTCCCTCAAGCATGGAATTTTAATTATTCGTCAAACATTGATTTTTATCCTAGAGCAGCTACTGTTAGTACAAACAATGACTGGAATTGGATCAACATTCATGCTACAAGAGATGTCGCTGCAAATCTTCTTAATTTTAAAGATTTAGAACTATGCATCATTACAGCTTACGCATCACCACTAGAAGACTTAGAAGACACCTTGAACATCATCCAGAACCTCTTGACTACCTACAAGCATCTCCCCACAGTTATTATGGGAGATTTTAACAGTCATAATATTATTTGGGGTTATACCAGCAATGATGGAAGAGGTATAAAAATGGAGGATTTCATAGCCTCAAACAACTTAATTATTGCTAATACCTTTGGATGTCCACCTACATTTGTGACAAATCAAGGAAAAGGTTGGCCAGATCTCACATTGTACACGGGAGCAAACTTTATATCAATTGAAGATTGGAAGGTAGAAGATGAACTTTCCTGCTCTGACCACCTCTACATTACCTTTACAATCAAGACTGATACTACTGTAATTACAAACCGAAGATACAAAACAAACTGCAGATTGAAAGCTTTTCAAAATCGAATTAGACCCTATCTTCTCTTGGAAATTCCAAAAATCCAGAATGCAAAAAACAGAGAAGAACTCGAATATATAGTCGAAGACATTAATAGCAATATTATTAAAGCCTGTGATGAGACATTAAAAATAAAAATTGCTAAGCCGAAAACTAATATAAACTGGTGGACTTCTACATTAAGGCAGATGCGTCAAAAAGTCAAAGCTTTGCGAAGACGCATGAAATCAACCCCTGAACCAGCAAGAGGATTAGCACTTCAAGCTTATAAAAAAGAACTGGCTATTTATAAGCGCTCAATCCAAGAAGCCAAGTTAAGTAGTTGGCGCAAATTCTGCACCAATAACAAGGAAGTATATGGCACACTACAGAAGCTCGCTATGGGCAAAACATTCAAGCCAACTCTCTTAACAGATAATGGTACAGGTCCACAGCGGAAAAGACAAGTCATAGCGGAGGATATTATAAACAAAATAATGACTTCTTGTTTTCCTGAAGATAACACCGAAGAAGATACACCCCACCAAAAACAAATTCGAAATTCCCCAACATTAAATACTACTCCAAATGACCAATGGTTCACAAAACAAGAAGTCACTCACGCCATTAGAAGACTTAAAACAGGAAAGGCTCCGGGACCGGATGGTATAGATAATGCTCTTGTCAAGGCTATTCACTATGCTGCACCATCACTCTTTAATACACTATTTAATAGGTGCTTGGAACTACACTGCTTTCCCAGTACTTATAAAAAAGGCCAAATCATATTTTTTCTAAAAAATGGGAAAAATCCAAATCAACCTGGATCCTACAGACCTATCTGTCTTCTGCCGGCAATAGGTAAGGTATTGGAAAAATTGCTGGTAGAAAGAACGAGTTACCATCTCGAAAATAATAAGAAGCTGAGCGAATTACAGTTTGGATTTCGAGCTAATAAATCAACAGAGCATGCTTTGAAAAACCTGATAAAAAAGATCGAAGAAAATAAGAACAGAGGACACTACACAGTAGTAATCAGCCTAGATCTCAAAGGCGCTTTTGACTCAATCTGGTGGCCAGGAGTACTAGATAAAATGGCCAAGCTTAACTGTCCCAACAATTTATTTAAGATGTGGGCACACTTTCTCACCGATAGAAAGAGTTTAATTAAACACGATGGAGGTTTTGTACTACACCAACATAACAGGGGTTGTCCGCAGGGATCCTGTGGGGGACCATTGCTTTGGAACATATACTTTAATGATTTCCTTCTCCAGAAATGGCCAAATAACACATCATTGCAAGCATTTGCCGATGATGCACTGCTCATTGTTTCAGCAAAAACAAAAGAGCAGTTAAAGCTAACAGCCAATATTGCACTCGCACAATTTGAAGATTTGTGTAAGGAACATAAATTAATTATAGCCCATGAAAAAACTCAAGCCATCTTTTTTGGCAGCGGCAAAAAATGCTTAAAATCATATCCGAAGATTGAAATTTGTGGAAGAAGCATTAAAAAAGTTAAGGAAATGAAATATTTAGGAGTAATTCTTGATTGCAAACTATCATGGCTCCCTCACATCAGGCAACAAAAGATAAAGACTATAGCTATTGTAAACAGCCTAAGACGAACAACGAATAGAAACTGGGGTGTAAATACCAGAATCCTTAAAATTTGGTATAAAACCATTATTGAAAGAATGATATGCTATGGATCAGCAGTCTGGGCGGAACCAATGACAAGCAGAAAAGTCAGACAACTATCTAGTTTGCAGAGACATTTCACCTTAAGTATCACTAGATGTTTCCGCACGACTTCTACGGCAGCATTAAACATCTTGGCAGGAGTCTTTCCATTACATTTAATGGTTCAACTAGAAGCTGCTAAATCTAACATTTTCCAACATCAAGAAAAAATCACTTTCCTGGATGCAATTTATAACCCAGATGACTTTGAAATTCCCTTCAAAGCATTATTCCACCCAGCAACACAGATGGAAGGGATAATGGTTCACACTTCGAATCCTACACAGTGCCAAGGCACTCACCAACACTTTTTCACCGATGGTTCAAAAATAGAAGGCCAAGTGGGAGCAGCTTTCTGCATTTTCGAAAATGGACAGGAGAGTGGTTATTGGCAGGGACAATTAAGAGAAGCTAACAGTGTTTTCCAAGCAGAATTGGTTGCGATTGATAAAGCATTAAAATATATAGCCGACAATAATTTATACAAGGCAGTGATTTGGTCAGACAGCCAATCAGCTCTTTTGGGAATATTTAATCCATATCACAGAAGCCCACTGATTCAGGACATCCAGAATCGCCTCAGGACATTTAGCAATAGATGGCAAATTTGTCTTCACTGGATCAAGGCTCATGCTGGACATACTGGTAATGAAAGAGCTGACATACTGGCAAAGCAAGCTGCCAAAGCATGCTCAAACATGCCAAAAATTGAATTAAAATGGCCCAAATCATACTTGATTTCTAAATTACGTAACCATTTACTAATGGCCTGGCAACAAGAATGGAATGAGGCAGAACAAGGTAGATGGACATACAGCCTTAAACCCTCTGTCTCTCTTGATTTCCTTGTCAAGGACCACAAAGAAGCACAGTTTCTTTCTGGACATACTCCAACACCGGAGTATCTCAATAAAAGGGGCATGGCTCCAAATAGTGCTTGTTCATGCGGTCAGGTTGGGACCATTGTTCATTATATGTTTGAATGTGATTTCACAAAACAATGGCACCTAAAAGCGCCTAAAAACTCGGAAGAACTTACTCCGTTTCTCCGCTATGCTAGCAAAACTCCTTCTCTTCTGCATAAGATAAAAAACATAATCTCCTTTATCTATGAAAAAGGATCCGAACTCTGTAAGGATAATGCCATAACTGAGCAACGGATTTCATCATAAGAACAGTTTGGTAAAGGGTAAAAATTATTGTAAGGTATTTCTCCACTTTTTGTCATAAAATATTAATAGGTATTGTATTTGTTTAGAAATTAATTTTTATTATTTTGATAATAATAATTATTCAGATTAAGGAGTTGAAAAATATTGATTGACTCGGCACAATGTAATGTGCAATATTAAATATCCTAGCAAAGTTTATCAATTAGTAATTTTAATGTCTAATTTTGCATTATATTTCCTAAACATTGTAAACCATTATAAACTGTGAACAGACAATGCAGGTTTTTTATGTGATAAAATAATGCATTGTAATATTTCACAATTAGTATATGTTTTATTTATGTATATACTATCAATGTATTGCATATATTTGCGCATTTTCTATTACAATCTTTATATGGTACGTCAAGTCATATATCATTTCCTCTATCTAACCACTATGTATAAAACTAGGGGTTAATATTCAAATTTGCTTTGAGTATTCAGAAATACCCTATTTAGCAATTTTAGTGCAATATATGTTCATTATTATTTCTAGTAATGTTAGAATGTCTATAAAATATTTTGCTGTGTATTTTATTCACTTTTTTAAGCCATTTTTATTATTCATTGTATTGTAATTATATTTTGTTCAATAATTTTCTTAATCGTACTAACTATAGTGCACAGACTGAGCTGCTGCAAAATATTAACTGAATCAGCAGATTGCAATCTGTAATACTTTAAATATTCTACTGTTTATCACTTACAGCAAATGTTAAATGTTCAACAGGATACCTTTCATGCATATTTAAACTTAACTATTAGTATATATTTGCTCTTTTTCTAATACAATCTTGTCATGTAATATAATACGTCATGTGATAATATGATACGTCATGTGATATAACACTTCCCTCTATCTAACCACTATATATAAAACTGGGGTTTATATTGAAGCTTGCTTTGAGTCTTCAGAAATACTTTATTTAGCAATTTTAGTGCAATATATGTTCATTATTATTTCTAGTAATGTTAGAGTGTCTGTAAAATATTTTGCTATATATTTTATTCATTTTTAAGCCTTTTTATTATTTATTGTATTGTAATTATATTTTGCTCAATAATTTTCTTAATCGTGGTAACTACAATGCACAGACTGAACAGCTGCAAAATATTAACTGAATCAGCAGACTGTAATCTGTTATACTTTAAATATTCTACAGTTATCACCTACAGCAAATGTTAAATGTTCAATAGGATACCATTCATGCATATGTAATCTTAACTATCTGCGTGTAGACAATGTAGTCCTTTGGTATTGCGAAAAATGCAATGTTAAATTAAAGGACCCAGTTAAAGCATGAGAGAGTTACTAGTACTTATTGAAAATCTCTCTCTGTCCCAATTATTTGCTCTTTTTATACTCTTCTACTTAAACTTAATTATATTGCTTGCATATTTGTGTTATAAACTACTTATATCGTCTGCTATGACCATCATAAAGATAATTAATTTGTATCTTTACCAGAGTTACTTGGAGTGTTAGGATAATCTATCTTCACAATTTTATAGCAATATTTAACTCATGTCATCGCCCATAGTGAAAATTTTGTAAATGTTTTGTTGTTGCTGTTATTTTTCTGTCAAATTATTAATTTCAAATATTAGAGACCTATTGAAATTCAATTTTGTTATCAAATTTCGTGACAATTCTGTCACACCAGATGTATTACGTGATGGAGCTATACCTGATAACCTAAGGTACAGACCAGGTGTTCCACTGCGTATGTCTATGTCTATGTGTGTGTGTGTGTGTGTGTGTGTGTGTGTGTGTGTGTGTGTGTGTGTGTGTGTGTGTGTGTGTGTGTGTGTGTGTGTGTGTGTGTGTGTGTGTGTGTGTGTGTGTGTGTGTGTGTGTGTGTGTGTGTGTGTGTGTGTGTGTGTGTGTGTGTGTGTGTGTGTGTGTGTGTGTGTGTGTGTGTGTGTGTGTGTGTGTGTGTGTGTGTGTGTGTGTGTGTGATGAATAAAAGCAATAAAGTTAAAATTTTATAAAAGATGATGAATTATTTCGCAATAACTTAACTTTTCAAAGCTATAAAAAATATTTCCTTTTAAAATAAATGAATATAATTTTTTATACTTCCTAGCCTTTCAAACATTCTTATATGAAATTTCAATGAATTTCTATCTCTGTAATGAAAGAGTTATGTATATTTATAGCACCGAAAAAATTCAAATTTAAGACTAATGGAAAGTAATAAGTAATTCAATTAGTATAGCTGATATTCTAATATATGCATTTATTTATTCAAATAAAATAAAGTGATATTTAAGGAATTTTCTTAATAACAATTATTTTTAATTTTAATCAAATAATGTCTTATTTGAAATTAAATTTACGAAATTTACAAATTCACATTTAATAACATACAATAAAAAATAGTATACATAAATGCTTGAAATTCTTTAAAATTAAGAATTCATTAAATTCAAATACAAACTTACATTTCCATAATTATATCGAATATACAGACATAATGTTCTCAATGTATTTGTGTTTCTTCCAATCTGTGTTAATACATTAGTAATAAAATGTTACGGTTATTTCCAGGAAGTGTTTTGTTATTATGAATATTCTTACAAAAATCAAAGACAGATTAAATAATAATTAATTTAATTTCACACAAAGTACTGAACCATCCTATATTATTTCAATATCTGGTATAAATTCCTCTCATTTAGGTAATTGAATTTATCATTCCTTTGAAATTATCCAAGCTTATATCGAAATTCAAAACTAAACGTCAACATATTGAATATATGAATAATAAATGCTAATTATGTCATTTTAGATACCAAGATCATTGGTTTCCAATAGCTGCTGCGATAAATATTGTTGGAACAACAATTTTAGAAATCTAAATTTAAAAAAATAACTATACCATCGCATGAATAACAGCCATAAATCCTCTGATATCTCACTCATTGAATAGCACTTAGTAATGCACCACTTAAATCTGACTATATTCTGTTTTTCATGTTTAATGGCTTTGACCTATTCTGACTTCTGAAGAAAATGTCTTACATTATTATTATTATTATTTTCTGGGCATGTTATATTATTTTAGTACAAGTAACATCAATTAATTTTACTCTATTTTTATGAAATACAAATACGTATCCTATAGCTTTATAAATTATTATAGCCATATGTGTATATATATATATATATATATATATATATATATATATATATATATATATATATATATATATATATATATATATATATATATATATATATATATATATATATATATATATATATATATATATATATATATATATATATATATATATATATATATATATATATATATATATATATATATATATATATATATATATATATATATATATATATATATATATATATATATATAATAGAATAATTCCCATTTTTGAAAAAAAAAAAGCAGCTTGTTTAATTCTTCAGAATGGAAATTATTTAATTTTTAATTAAAATAAATAAAGTGGCAATTTCACACTTTTTTTATTATTCGTTGATTATAATGAATAACATAATTAATATTTTCTGTATGAATGTCAAATATGTTATTTATGATACAGCTGACAGATCTTCCATATTTAAGAGAATGATTACCTCGATAAATTCTTCAAATAATCTGAATACATTATTCTTGAATATTATTGCCAATTTAGATCATACATCTAAAATGGAAATAAATGAAGAAAATGTTGAACATCTCTTATTATTAATTTGAATTAATACAGGTTCATTCAAAATACTTATCATACATGTTTGATGTTTTATTCTTGAATTATATTTCTATTCTTTAAAAATCATAGAAAATCGTATCCCGGTAATGTTTTCCCTCCAAATTAATATTTTCTTTCACCTAAAATTTATTTGAATCCAAGCTACTTTTAACTGTCTGATAAAAAATCATTTGCATTTTCAAATCTAACCATCACTTCTTATTTGCATGTATCTCCGAAATTTCAGAATAATTTTCTTATTTGAAGAAAAAAATCAGGAAAGGGGAACTTGTTTAATCCTTCAAAAGGGAAATTACTTAATTTTTAATGAAGAAGAATTAAATTAAATTCATTAATTTTTTTCTTATGAATTGAATTAATTACCTGATTAACTTATTCTTTAAGTAATTATAAGTGAATATTTATTTTTGCAAATCAGGTGTTTCTGAAAGGCTATTTATTCAGTTTTTAATTTTAGAAAAAAACTCAAGCATCCTGCTGAGAATAAGCTAAGGAAAATACGATTTTGTAATACATCTTAAAACATGTAATTAAATAATCAATAGTTAATCAAGTTTTTTAACGTACCATTAAACACCTTAATATTATAAATTATATACTAAAATTTGTAAGTTTACTCTGTAGATTACGGAGAACATACATTTTAAATAATACATGAAAATACATACATGGAAAATAATAATTGTTTCAACTATCAGATTGGATTAAGTAATTATCTTGTCATTTAATTACTTTTTCCCTATACTAGTGATTTATCTTTATTAGATTGTAAAGTTTGCTTTGGTAATTAAAAACTTAATTAAAATAATAAGTTAATTATGTATCTATATATGTACATATATATATATATATATATATATATATATATATATATATATATATATATATATATATATATATATATATATATATATATATATATATATATATATATATATATATATATATATATATATATATATATATATGTGTGTGTGTGTGTGTGTGTGTGTGTGTGTGTGTGTGTGTGTGTGTGTGTGTGTGTGTGTGTGTGTGTATGTATGTATGTATATATATTTGTATGTGAGGGGCCTATACTTAGGGTGCCTCTCACTTTCTCTCCAATTCGGGGCCCTTTTGTTAACGATGTTTTTTATTTTTGATTTTTCTATCGTGCTTTCAGGGTCATCTTGTTTCTCTAAACATGCACGAAAATAAGCTTGGCGAAAAACGAATTGCTAATTTTAGCCAAGGGGCACCCTTGGTGTATTAACCCAAATATATATTATATATTTTCCCCCATTATTAGATAGATAGATAGATGATACAAGCCATTTTTTCTTTTTTCTGTAAAAAGAGGCTATTGGAATAAAAGGGATTCAATTCATTTAATAGTAAACAAATTCTTGTGAAATATTTTTAATACAAAATTAGCATAAATATTATAGCACGACGTTTTTTCCTTTCTTTAAAAAATGCAAGAATTAAATAAAAATATCATTAATTGTATGAATACTAATTTATAAGAGTATATTCAATATACTTCCTTGTTTCTAACTTCTTAAAATCTTTTCGAATTTTAAATATTCAAGTTTTAGTAAACAATTATGAGTAATACGATTACATACACATCTAAAAGTCCCAACTACACTTATGATGATATTTTCTGCAAATATTTAAAACCAAGCTAAACATTTACTAAAAAATAAAACGAACTAAATGTGTTCTCTCCCACTGATATTTAATTCTATGCATTAGAATACTCATTTTAATTTTCTTTCCCTTAATATGAAGTTCTTTTCATAAATGCGAGTGTTTTTTCCAATTCTGATCTCGATTCAGAATAACTTTCAACGAGCAAATTGGATTTTAACTGTCTGTGAGACGGGGACAAATTATTCTTACATGTCTTGGGAAAAAGATTAGAACTGGGCATTGGAATTACATTTGAGAAACATGCATAAGCATGAAATAGAAACAAGTAAATAGTTGATATGGAAGAGTTATTTTTTGCATTTTTTGTTTTAATGTTTCCCAATGGAACTTGATTTGTTTATGTTAATACTACCCACTGATTACTGAAACAGTTCTGCTGAAATCAATACAAAGCACATAATGCAGTTGCTTCAAACATTTTGAGTTTTCCTAATTATTAAATTTTATATACTCTAAATGTTTCATTCACAAAACCGTTCTAACAATAAACATTATGAAGTTTTTCAACTGAATTATTGAGAAATAAAATATTTAAAAATAATCAAGTTTTCTTAAATTAACGATTGTCCTGATTGTGCTTTTTTATTTCAATGACGCTTGATTAAAACGAAGTAACATATGAGGTTTTCATAAATTAAAATAAAATAATTCAAATTGAAATTTTTATAGCATTAAATGGAAATTTAGAAAGTTTAATACTAATTAAAATAGAAAATTTAATACTATAGTAATTGGCGAAATTTGAAAGATAAAGATAACAAAATAATCATATTAAAATCTCTTATACCTATAATAGTAAAAGTAAGTAATAAGCAGTGTTTTTAAAATATTTTTTATTATTTTATTATTATTTTTTATTATATTTTAAGGTTATATTTTTTGATTTTTTTTAAAAAAATTTGTGTGTAAATTGCTAAGTTATTTCTTAGCATTTCTATATTTGTCAATTGATTTTCAATATTTCAAATTTATTAAATATAAGCAATACATCCCTTATAAAATAATTTTAATAAGGAATTAGAAATTTTTATTTTTTATTTTCTAATTTCCTTGATCTTTATGAAACATATTATAGCTTTACTTAAAAATATGTTTAATTATTATTTTAAGAAAAACAACATGGTATTTGAAATATAAAAGATAAATAAAAAGTATATTAAATATAGCCTTCATGTACAACTATTTACTAATTAATTATTGGACTTAAAATAATTTGTCAAAAGAGTCGTATGTATTAATAAAAACAAATTAATTTCCTAGCAGCCTCCAGATTTTATTTTGCAGGATAACATACGTCTGTGTGTGTGTGTGTGTGTGTGTGTAATACAGTTCCATCGTTAGACCATAGCTAAAACTGTACATTTTATTTATTTAAATAAGATAAGTACAATTAATTTCATATGATGATACGCTTAGTGATATTCGAATTATTAATTCTTATTTGTACCTTTTTTGTAGATATATTAGAAAATATAATGGGAAAATCAATTTAATTCTTAACTTTATTGTTCCGCACAAATTTTCTGAGACCCTAAAAATTAAGTTCTTATGCTCATTAAAATTTTGTCTTAGTTATAAATAATTGATGTAAAAACATATAAGCCAGATAAATTACAAATAAAAAATTTTAATTGATTTAAAATAATTATAGAGAAAAAGTTTTATATTGTGACACTGCCCTTTTTAAGAAATTGAATGTTTATGAAAATAGAATCTGACCTTTAACAGATATATGACGGGCGAGTATGTATATGTATTAAAAATTATATAATTATAAATATACAATTTGCATAGTTTATAATTATATAATTTCCATAGTTCTCTTAGAAATTTTCGGTAAATTTAACATATTTGTTTTTAATCAAAAATACTCATCGTAATATTCTTTGACAATTCTGGAGAGTTTGTTCAACTCAGAAATATTAGTTATACAATCATGGAAAAGCAGAAACTTTACAAAAATTTTGAATAACTCAAAATTAAAAATCAGAAGTAAAATTTTTAGTGTAGAATACAAAAAGCTATAAAAGCAAACTTATTTTTATAAATTTTTGTCACAGAAATATGCTTTAAATTGTAAAATATTTCGAAATAAGATTGTTCTCCTACTCTGAAAGCACTGCCACCTGTTCGAGGCCAAAATTTTTATAGTTTAGATTAAGCCTAATTAGCTTAGATCAATCTAATCATAATCAACTATCTCTATTCAGCTCAAGAACTCTCCAATTTCCCTTATACAAAGATTTTAGATCGTTTTACAAAACTTTCAAATCATTCAACTGGTGATTGTGCTCATTTTCTCTTTCTCATACGATTAATAAAAGAGACTTTATTAGCTAAATTTACAAAATTATTTTTAATTAAATATCCTAATGATCACATTAAATGACTTTCCATAATTATTATAAAACTGAGGTTCTTAAATTTATTTATTCTTTTCAAAATAAGCATTAGTCTTCATATTTTTGGTGTTGTTTTCCTTAATAACATCAAAAATATTTTGGGCTTGATATAAAATAGTTTTATATATTTAATAATTTATATATATTAAAATGGTCTATATAAGACAAAAAGTTATTTTTTAAGTGACTAGGAAATGAAACATTAAATTTTATATAATTCAATACACTTAACCATTTAAATGTCAGAAGAGCCTTAAGAGTCGTTCTTGTAATTAAATTATAAATCCCCTTTTTTTATATTTTTTTAACTTTTTTTCTTGTAATATGGATTTTTTTGTTCTTCATTATTTCACGTATTATTATGAAGTTCTTTCTCTTAGTGTAATATGCGTTGATTAAAATATTCATGTTATATATTGTTTTATTATTCCAGTTATTTACTCATTTAAATGTAATTTTGCAAAGAAAATTTGCGATTATAATTTAAACAGCTGTAAGTTGATAATTTTTTATAGAGTAAAAATAATACTTTTTTTCTCTATTCGTTTAGTTTATAAGAAGCTTTTTATTAGTACTGATATAAGACAGAATGAATGAATAAAAATTTACTTCCCTTAATGTTTTTCAGAAATTTGTTCACTTACTTCAAAGACATTAAAACTTGTTAATTTTCTAAATCTTGGCATTTGCTAGAGTTTAAAGCTATTGACTTTAATATAGCCATTGAAAATCTATAATATTAGTTTTATTTTTACATTTTAGATTACAAAAAATTGCTTCTTTCAGATAATAAAACCAAAAGGAAAATTAAATTATATATATATATATAAATAAATATATATATATATATATATATATATATATATATATATATATATATATATATATATATATATATATATATATATATATATATATATATATATGTATGTATATATTTGTATATATATATATATGCAAATATATATATATATATATAATATTAAATATCTTAACATTGAATAATAAATCCTTATGATTAACGGTTTTGGATATAGTTATTTGGCATCCAAAAGACATCCCTTAAGTACTGCATTTAAGCATAATCATTTTAAATAATTTACGTGTAATTAATTGACAGAATTTATATAGGATTCCATTTTTGTAAAGCTTACGTGACTTGAATTTTCAGAAATATTATAATGCTTTGATGTATACTGTGGAGAATAATTTTTTTCTTCAAATTCTACTATTCTAATTTTAAATTGAGAAATAACAAATATCTTGAAGTTTTTCTCAATTTCATAACCTTAGGTTTCGTAATATCTGCAGAGAAAATATATAATATTGAATTGTCTGGTCTCAAAATTGTTTATTTGGAAATAAATTCGATTGATTAATGTGTATAAACTCAATGAACATAATTTTTTGTTTTTAACACAGGTTTAAAGTAACAAATTTAAAGTTAAAGTAACACTAACTGAAAGTGAAATTCCTAAATTCAAGAATTTTTCATAATCAGTTTTATAAATTCTGTATCCGAGTTTATTTAACAAATTTCATTAAAACTGAAAAATTTACCCTTTCCTTACAAATATTTGAATGTTGTTCTTTTTTAATAAAAAAAAAAATCAATCGTACAATTTAAAACTCAAAAACAAAGTCATTTGAATTTTTTTTTGTGATATTTTTAACAATTCTTGCATATTGATATAATGTAAAAAATATATGATTCATTTGCAATTTCGATCTATTTGCTAAAAAAAAAGTAAATCAGCTTCATATAACATCTGATTTATGAATTGATGTTATGATAAATGAAATTTTCTAAAAACATATTGCTTAATTACACATATAAAATCTTTTTTAATGGTAGATTAAAAATTTAACAAATTACCGCTGTTTTAAATGCTTACAGAAACGGAAATTTTGCAATCTTAGCGTCTACTGTGTGAGAATGAACCATGTGGATACAACGTTAGAATTTTTATTTTTTTGTGCTGAAAGAAATGCTTTATCAGTTGTTTGATTAAGTGATATATAGATTTGTGGTATTCTTATAGAAGCAATTGCAAAGTCGAAACAAATATCTTCATGACTTTAAGAGGAAGTTTCTTTCCGTAAGAAATTCAAATTAATATTATTTATAATTTATTTTTTGAAATTATAGAAAAACAAGAAACGAAAGGTAAATATTTAATTTGTTTTGTTTTCTCAATGATGTAATTTAATCACTTTAGTGCCAACATTTATAATTCACATTGTTATAGTATATATTATATATTTAAAAAGTTAACTTAATTGGGAAAATAATTCAATTGATTTAAACGAAATCTTTCAAAAAAAGAAGTAAATTCTCTAAAATATAAAATAAATAACTTTGCAATAAAAAGGGAATAATTTACTTAAATTTACATAAATAAAAACAATACTAAGCAAATTGTATTTTAATGAAAATTATTTAATGTTCAATCATTTATAAAATTTTAATAATTCAGCTTTGATATATAACACTAGAGTTCTTGATGGAGAAATTAAAAAGTTTGCTTTGCAAATTATTTAATATATTTGTGCTTGAAATGTATTTTATATAAAAAGCAATGGAGAAAATATTTCTCAACATAAATTATATGACTGTAGATATGAAATATTATAATATAAATGTATCTTAATATAACTTAAACTTTGTAAAATGACAATAAATTGAATTTTATTAAAAGAAAAGACTTTAATTTAAATTTTTCTCATCGATGCATGAGATATTAATAACGTTTTCATGAAAGTAAAAAGTGAATAAAAACGTTTATTGTATGAATTTTTTTTTGTTATTATATATAATTTCTGAATAGGAAATTAACATTTTAAAAATGTTTGAATTAACAACAATCTAAAACAGGCAAAATTTCAAAACTGTGATTTAACAATAACTTTAAAACAGATACAATGCAAAGTTATATTACACTTTGCAAATTAATTACAATCTTCAAATATTATTATTTAAAATATTAATGGAAGTGAATTTTTAGCTTTGACTTTAAACTTTGTTTTTAATTTTAAGAAAATTTTCCACTTTGTATCACATCAAACAATTGGACTTAACTTTATAAATCATTTATTTGTGCAAATATATTGATATTTTTATGTTGGCTGTTAATTTACTTATGTGCAAATCTTCAACTTCTGAATTTAATATATTTGGTTATGGTTAAATATCTAAGATAAGACTTTTATGACACAGCACATTATTATATCACTAATCTAACATTCAGAGAAAAAGTTTTTAAATAAAGTAATTTCTTAAGCTTAATCAAATAATACACTAATCAAATTAAATCATTCCACTGTACTTATTTCAGAGTTTGGATATCTTTTTCTAGTATCAGTGAAACAGAAGAAAAGATGTTAACTATTCTACAATCTTTTGTAAAGCTTATTTTTTCTTTAAAAAATCAAAGATCACAATGACTTCCATTATAAAAGTTTACTTTAATTTATTAGATGGGAATTAAAGAAAATATTAACAATTGGAAATCATTTTTAGGTATTAAAGCGCCGAAATGACGCAAGTTTTACCATACATTCTTCCTCTAATTCTTGGGAGAACATTCAATCTTGACACGATGGAAGTTGGAGTTGATATTTTCCCAAAATCTGTTATTGATAATCCCATAGTAAGTGGAACTATTGCTTTACTTCAACAGCTTCTATTAAAAACATTTTCATATTTAAATTCACACAGTAATTTTATATAACAATAATATATATAAATTATTATTATTATCATATATCTATTCAGTTAAAATTTCATGAAATGTATTATATGAATATACTTTAAAATATGGAATTTATATAGTTAATTGTCATTCAGTCTGCATATAATTTAATATAATATATATTTCATTAGCTCATAAAATCCTTACATCTTTTATTTTTTAAGTGTTTAAGTAAATTCATAATATAAGCAGAGGAGATGAAAATAATGCTTATTTGCATAATTATTTTAAGGTTTAAGTAATATTTATCGTAAAATTATTAATCGAAATTTTATATTGCATTTAAAAATTAATGCAAGAAATTTTAATGTACTCTAATTTGAATTTATAAATGCTTTAAAACATTCAATTTTGACTTTTTATAAATAATTTATAAAATTAATTCAAAATTTAATTTCCAATAAAAGTAAAATATCTCTCTACTGCAAATATTATTTTAATAATTGCTGAACATTTTTCTTTACAAGCAAATAACATTTAAATGCAGAAATTGTATTTATGCTAAAATTATTTTTATGTATAGTTACTTTTGAATTTTTTTTTGTTGTAAATACTTTTGTTTTAACGAATTTAAAATATATGCATTGCAGATAAATAAGCTTTCGTATTTTTATGTACTTTAAGTTAAATACTCATAAATGATATAAAATGCTTACGTATGAATTGAGAGTAACAATCGTTTATATATGCATAAAAATTAATAATGAATCATTTTATTTATATTTTTAAAACAGCTATAAGAATGTTTTGGGATTTTCCTTCTCGTTTTTCCTTTATTATAATAATTTTCTTTTTTAAACATTCTACAGTAATATTTTGACATCTGGTAGGAGATATTCAATCGACTTAAATCTGTTGTATGGCATATCTATTAGCATTAGAATAGTATTTCTTAGTCCACAAATCGTTTTTAATTAAATCGTTATTTTACATTACATATTATTAAACTAACTACCTCTCTATATTTGCTCTCTCTGTGTATATATATATATATATATATGATATATATATATATATACGTATATCTCTACGTATATACTCTACATACGTATATCTCTCTACATCTACATATCTACGCTCTCTATATATATATATATATATATATATATATATATATATATATATATATATATATATATATATATATATATATATATATACATATATATATATATATATATATATATATATATATATATATATATATATATATATATATATATATATATATATATATATATATATATATATATATATATATTTGCTCAGATTATTCAAAACCCAGTCACAGACACGAAATACAAAATCGTAGACAATACTGTCGAATCAAGAAATCTTCTGGACGTGGAAGGGTCTTTCTCTCTAAAAGTGAAGGGGGGGATATTCAAAGCTGGAGCTGCCGGAGCTTATTTATCTGACAAGTATAATCGGGAGAATACAGTGGAAGTTGCAGTGAAAGCAACATATCAAATGGTAAGATCATAATTATTATTTTTTCTCTGTAATTCAATCCATTCGTTTTACATTCAGTTATGAGGAATAACTAATTGTTTATAGTTTTGAATAGCATCGAAAAAAAATAATTGAAATTTCCTTAATTTATATTGATTTTAACTGTTTCCGTCTTGATAAATAAGTATGATGAATAACTAATTGTATATAGTTTTGAACAATATTTAAAAATAAAAAAATGTGAGATTTTCAATAGAATATATTGTTTTTTTTTTGTTAATTAGTCATTTATCAAAATCGATTCTTTCAATTTGAATTATTATTGATTATTGGTTTTGAAAATCTTGTAACATCTTGTGGAAATTTAATTATATCCCATGATGCCGTAATACACAAGATACTAATATTGCCCTATGAAACTACTAACAGAGAATTAAAGAAATAGTTTCATGGTAAATTCAGTATTAATCAGTGTTTACTTTTACTTTCGTAAGGTTTGATGAATTGAGCCAGGGAGTTATTTATATTTTGGAGGTGTTCAAAATTTTTTACCTAGAATGTTATATATCTGAACTTAATTTTTTTAGCCTATTTTTTTATATATACTTCTACTATGGCCCTTGAAAAAAATTTTGACATTGGGGTGTTGGTATGATTAAGTAGATGAGAACTATTTTGATTTGAAAATATTTTTACTCGATTAGTATGAAATAGTATTCTAAGTTGTTGTAAAATTTAACATAAAGGCACCAAACTTGTTAGATTGATAAGACAACAATATTATACTTACATTAAGTAAATTCTTATTGTAAATTCTTTACTAAATTAGTTATCATTACATAATTTTATAAAGTTTATTCTAAGCATTTTATAACAAAAAATTGCTTCTTGAACAATTTATAAAGAACAAAACAGATACAAATGGCACAATTACATTCCTTCAAGTAGAAAAAATTATTTATGAAAGACAATTTTTAACGAATAAAATTCAATACTTCGCTGTCAACTTTTTGTGAAAAATCTGTGTTTTTTGAAATTTGCACTATTGATAGCTGTTATATATCAATCTACAATATAAGAGAAATGAGAAATAATTGACAATATTTTGAAACATTTTTTCGGTATATTTATCATCATAGCCATAGTTTCAAGCAAATTATTTCAAATTTTCTTAAGAAAAAATAATGCAAAATTTTAAAAATAAAAGTGACATCAAAAAATTGCCCAAGTGCATAATTTTATATAATAAAAATTAAAAAAACTAACAGTATTAACTAACTAACATTTCTTTCAGCTACATTATTTTGTTAATTACTTCTTTGTACTGTT
The DNA here is from genome assembly GCA_037975125.1 of Latrodectus hesperus. Classification (NCBI taxonomy): domain Eukaryota; kingdom Metazoa; phylum Arthropoda; class Arachnida; order Araneae; family Theridiidae; genus Latrodectus; species Latrodectus hesperus. The sequence goes on from CM075856.1 coordinate 1,816,154, forward strand.
TTTGGATAATTCTAATTGTTCTTTTCTTATGGTATCTCAGGTAACAGAGCAAATACCGGCAGAAGCAAAACCCATTGATACTTGGAAAATGATGGGTAGTGCTTTGGGTACTCATTTTGTTCGCAGTATAACATACGGAGGAGAACTTATATCAGCTATTAGACTGGAATGCAACAATACTCGAGATAAAATGAAAATAGCAGCATCTGTCGAAATTGGTGGAAGAATTAAAATTTTTGATCTTGGCCTTGAAGGTAAAATAAAATGATTTATACTTAAATCTATATATTTTTAATAATATAATTTTTTAATAAATCATAATTTTTACTGATATAGAAATTTAACCTAATTGGGAATTGTACGAAGTTGTCATACTGTTTTAAGTAATTATTGGATAAGAAATTAGTTGATAATTTACAAGATTTTTGAAATATCAGTTATTTTTTCCCCATGTTTAAATTCAAATCACAAATTTATGTGCAGTTTTAAAAATTTTTGAATAACATTTTATCTTAAAAATAGAATAAATCATGATTATTTTGTAAGATTATTCTGCTTATCATAGTTTACATATTGTTTTTTTTATTTAAATTATTTAAAAATTAATTATTTACATAAAACAAAATTGGAAGTCTTTAACGAAGCAATCTTATATAAAATATAAGCAAAGCGAGATAATAAATTACACTTTCAAAATAATATTATGAATTAAATATAATTGATATTAATTATTATAAATAATAATTATAAAACACTAATTATGTTAAATAATTATCAATAATTATGAATTGAATATAATTGATATTAAATGTAAGAAATTAAATCTTTCACATTTAATTCCAATCATATTTTATATTACAACTGGCTAAAGTCTTGGTGACAGTGTAGGCGATAAAAGGCGCCAAACTGATTTACTACGTTGGAACGCTTTTCTATGACGTAACATGAATGTGTACATGCGCGAAATTTGTTTTGTGTGCTAGTAACCATTAAAACATTTGATTAATAATTTGTTTTTATTTGATTACAGTCTAAGCTTTTGATGTGGATAGTTAATGTTTGTTTTGAAATATTTTGAAAGTTAATTTTGGTACTTTTCCGTTTCGCCGGCGCAAATCTCGCCAAGCGAAAATTAAGTCGCCAATTGGCGACAACACACAGTATACAAATAAAAAAATTTTAATTTATTTATTTAATTGTTGTTCTCGTTTTCCCGCTATGCGCGGAATGATAGGTGCCAGAGCCTCAATTTATTTACGTATTATATTAGATTACAATTTATCGGGTGATGCATATTTCAAAATCTGATTTTTTTTAAAATATTTTTATGTGAATTTGTTACGATTATTATTTTTTAAGATATATTTTTTAAAATCCGATTTTTCAAGAGAGATTTTATGAAATTATTAAATTTATATATATAGCAACATAGCATAAAATTATGAAATAGAAAAAAAAAGAGTGGAAATAAAGTCGTTGACAGTAAAAGGCCGTCACATGTTTCGGAAACATAGCAGTAAAAGGTTACCAGCGGAGATTCTCTCTAGCGCCGGTTGCATCATTTTTGGCGACTTTATCGCCTGCGCCGGCGAAACGGAAAAGTAAATTAATTTTTTGAATAAAAACTGTATATATGAGTGAAACTATATAATTTTTGTAATATTTAATTTTAACTGTTAATTATATTAATTCTATAGGTTAAAAAGCATATAAACCTTTAATAGTTTTCAAGCTTTATAGACTACACATACAAAATTTAAATAATTAATTTTGAAATTAAGTATAACAAACCAAATTTATCAAGATTTTATTCAAATTTTCTTTACTCATTTCAAGATAATTTTGTATCATTCATGTTTTTAATGTTAAAAATTCTATTCATATCTGCAGTGGGGGGAGAATACATGAAAGATGTAGCGAAGTCAGTAGAATCAACTCAAATCAAAGTATTTAGTTCAATACCAATGAGCAATGCACCTAATGATATGAAAACTTTGAAAGCAATGATGGATAGTTTTCCTGAAGATATCAAGAAGTTCAATGATGGAAAAGGCATCCCTATTAAAATGGAGCTCTGGCCTCTGAAGCTTCTGGATTCTACAATGCCAGCTAAATTAAAAAATAGGTACAAAAATGTATTTTTATCCATATTCCATTATTCTTAAATTTTACCACTCTCTGCTTAAATATAAGTATTTAAGCACAGTATAATTAAAAGTGGTGGAATACATAAATAAGACCTCATAAATATCTCATGAAGTAATATTAGGTATATTATATTAATTAGTTTGTATTTTTTTCTAAAGCATGCTTTCTAGAGTGGCAATTAAATTACTAAATGTGATGTATTTATAAAACTTATCAACTTAAAACCATCAAAATCTATGCACACTGTATATTCGCGTTTTGGGAATTATATATTCTCTTAACTTGAATATTTTGTTATAAAAGAAAACTTTGGCACAGATGCCGTATAATCCAGGATGTCAAATTATGAGTTTAATGTTTTTTTTTTGGCGGATTTTCTTATGTATCTGGAACCTGGTTTTCATTACGTCATAGATATGGAGATCTATAAAAATTATGCAACAAATTCTATTTTGGCAACCCTAGTATTTACGTTATCGCAGACGTCACAATACGTCATCTTGGCAACATTTCTTCATCGCCAAAAAAATTCAGAATTTGGCATCCTAGATTATTCGGCATCTTTCCCAAAGCTTTTTACATTGTATCAATCATTTTGGGAAATGATTTTATTTTACAATTCATTTGATAATTGTTAACATTGTTTATATCACAACATATGTTAATATTCATTATAGGTAATTATAACTCCATTTTATAGTTCATTAGATACGTATGTAAGTGAATTTTGGGTTCAAATTCTTTTGTTCATATTTAATTAGGCTAACGTTTTAGTCCTCCATGAATTTTTGTATAAAAATATGATAATCTGTAAACAAGCGAAATTTATATTACCTTAAATTATTATTTTATTTTAAATAATAATTTAAAGAAATAATCTAGATTAATAAATTTTAAAAATAAAAAGCACCTGAAGATTGAAAATCCATAAATGTTTCTACACTTGCTTCTTTATTACCCATAATGTAATAACTTAAAAGAGAATTTACAGGGCACAAATCAAAGCTATAACTTGTATTATCCTATGTTATTTGTTTTTCAATTTTTATCTTTGCATTTTCTTCACAGTATAGGCTCTCAAAAATTACCTTTAAATTTATATGGAAAATACAATCATTTTAAATATTTCATTCTGATCTTCAAATCATATCCAAAATTAGTCTTTTACATATCTAATACATTTTAATTAGATCTAATTTAGAAAAACTCATTTGTTGTTGTTGTCGTGTGCCAGCTAGGCTGGCAATATGGAGTGCGCTGCTCCACTTTTCCAACTGAACCATATTTGGTGTGGAGTCCGTTTTCTACAATACACACATGCCATAGCAACCCGCTTATAGGGTAGGCAACCATTAACACCTCATTCATACAAGAAAAGGACAAAGACAGGATAGATAGAGAGAGAAAGTACATCCACACCCAAACCGGGATTCGATCTCAGAACCTCCTTATCCGCAGTCAGGCACACTGGCCACTAGACAAGATGGGCGGCAAAAATTCATCTTATAGTATTAAATAAGAAATATAACTGCAAAGATAATACAAAAAAATTTTCAGTTTAAATTTCCGAAAAATTGACAAGCAAAATCTGATTTATTAATATTAACTCTTAACTCAATTTCATATTCTTATTAAATAGAAAAATCAAAAAAATCGGCTTAAAATATAAAACTTGAAAACAGAATTGGAGCAATAGTTTTTCAATGATTTATAATATGTTAGTTTGAAATTAAGCAATCAAAAATAATATTTTAAAATCTATATTGAAAGAAATATAATCTACTTTATTACAAAATATTATCTACGTTATGGTTATTACGAGTCACGTTTAAAAAATTAAAATTAAATATATGATACGATTTCTGATATCAAATATTTTCTTAAGATTCTCCATTTTACTTCAATTCTCACCTAACTTATAAATTTTTTCATTTATTTTTGCAGTTATTTTTTCTCATTACATTTGTTTTTGTAGTGATATCCAAAGTTATAGAAAATTAGGTAAATATTTGACAAACACTGAACTCAATTAACATACAATTTTCCTCGTTATTCATTATTCCAGAAACGAAATTTTGATTCATTATTTATAATAAAACAAACCATTTCAATTGCACATCATTACCTGTTTGCAAACCATGCTTTCTTTTAGTCATATGTTATCTGAATTTTATACAAATGTTTACCATGTTTCGAGTTACATTTAAACTGCAATATTTCCTTGCTTACAACGATTTAAAGAAAAATATTTATATTATTTAAATCTTAATTATTTTAGCTTGAAACACAATGTCGACATATGTAATGATGAAGCATTTTTTATTCAAAACCTACGACGAAATTACAAAATTTGACATATTAATAGTCTTCTTATATACATGATAAATTTGTAGCTCTATTTATTGATTCAAATCAAAGAATAATTTTAAAACTATTTACTTACATATAGTTATTTAATCACATTTAACAATAAAAACTAACTTAACTGTAGATCTTATTAAAAATATTATATCTTCAAGAACTAAGAATTTATAATTTCTATTACTCTAATGGTAGATACATGTTGCTTATTTAGAAATAATATGCTTTAACTACATGTTATCTATCATGAAAGGGGTTTCTGTCGTCCCTTCAAATTATAAGTCAAAAGAATCACAACTATGTTTACTTAATAACAATAAAAGCCTTAATTTTTCATCAATATCAGTAAATGCCATATTTAAATGTTACGAGTTACTATAGATATATTTTTTAACATCTTTATCTAGTAACTAATAACATTTAAAATAAGAGGATAACATCAAAAGGTCTTCGATAGAGTCATGTGTAATTTAAAGTAACAAATTATAAACTTCAAAAGCGAAAACATTCATTTTGATATTTATATGAATAACATAGCTGACAACTTGCCGCATACCCTGCCTAATGGTCAGAGTGCCTGACTGCGGATTGGGAGGTCATGGGTTCGAATCCCAGTTCGGGAATGGATGTAATTTTTCCCTTTGTCTGCCCTGTCTTTGTCCTTTCTTTGTATGTATGGGTTGTGAATGGTTGCCTGCCCTGTAAACGAGTCCTTATATGGCATGAGTGTACTGAGGAAGTCGGATTCCACACCAAAATATGGTTCAGTTGGAAAGGTAGAGCAGCACACTCCTTATTGCCAGCCTAGCTGGCACACAACAAGAGGTGACTAATTCTGTCGTAACAATTTTTTATTCATATCTGAAGAATCTTTCGCATTTCCTTTTATAGTATGAAATTTTAGATTTTTTAAAGTTAAAATTTGAAGTATTTCTTCGAGAATTTCTATTTTATAATGAAATCTTTCAGATACTTTCGGCTTACAATCCAACAATCTCAAAATAAGTTAAAAAAACTAAAATTTAAATCATAGAAGTACATTTTTATATTGCATTTTTGCATAACAAAACCTAGAGATTCTTAAAAACGAAAACAAATCTTATAAGATCAAACGAAGCATAATTTTCTCGACATTTATTTGCTCTCATCCCTTATGAACATTTCTATTGAAATTTAACAAAAGTTATGGCATTTAAAAACAGTAATATCAATCTTAAATATCCATATTTTTCTGATCTTTTAAGTCAAAATAATTATCTTTCATGTTTTTTAATTTATTTCAGGGCATTGGAGGCTAAATTAGATGGATTTGAGCAAAAGTTTGATGATTTATTGAATACGAAATCCGCTGTAGCTGATTGGATGAAAGTCATGTCTCAGCCTTTGACAAGCGAACAAGAACAAAAGGTATTGAAGCTTTCTTCAACAACGTATGTTTAAATATAACAAAAAGGAAATATGCTGCGAGTTTATAAATCAATATTTCACTGTCTATCAATATAAATTTATGCTTTTACAATCTATCAAAATAAAATATGCTTTTACAGGTTAATATTTTTAAACAATGTGATTTTCAACTAAAATGCCAAATATTTTATCTTCTGTTGTGTTCGTAAAAACCTGTTTAAAAATCATGACATTTACAATACATTTGAAAGAAAGAAATTTCCGTGTGAAAGTTAAGAAATTTTAAAATTTACCAAGAAAATTTTATAAAATAATAATAATATATATTATATTGAGTGTATTTTTATTGAATAATACAATCAGAATTCCGTGAAAGTTTAGTTACGGGTCCCCTTGATTTTTTGGCGAATTATTATTTTTTTTTTATTTCTTGCCATTAATATAAACGAAAAAAGGTGAATAACAAAATGGCAGTCATAAAACTATGTTAGTTAAAGCACTTAAAATACCAAGATTGCTAAAAATTAAAGTTTATCACCAATATTTGTCGCCAAACTTTTTGTCAAACTAAGGGGTACCCGTACATTAAACCCTCAGAATTTATCCAAAAACTTAAATATGTTTTCTCTTAATAAATATTCCGTATAATTTAGATTGGAGATTTCTACAAAGAAGTAAATCAAAAACTGCGTCCATTCTATGAGGTTATCGGAAAACTTGATATGAGTCAAGGTTCTGATCAATTGAAACCAGCCATCGATGCTTACGGATTGTCAATTCCTGGAGTATATTACAAGAAGTACCTCCTGCTTCGACAAACTATTGTATGTCATTTGATTATATTTTTATTGTATTTTGTTTATAAAAGAACTAAAATAATAATAAAATATTTAATGTGTTTAACCATTATCAAATTCCACTAGAAATCTTCAATAGTAATTCTGAAAAAGTAAGATAATTCAAAAATCTTTTAAAAAATTTTAGCAAAATAAATGAAAAAATTAAGTAGTTAGAATTCAAATAGCTAAAGAGAAACAGTAATTTATTTTAGATATCTGGTCTAACTTAAAATAAACAACTTTAAATTTATTAAATGTATATATATATATATATATATATATCATATATATATATATACATATATATATATATATATATATATATATATATATATATATATATATATATATATATATATATATATATATATATATATATGTATATACATATATATATATATATGTATATAAAGGAAATAATCGGGTATTATGACATTATGATTGCTATATTAGTATATAGCAGTTATAATAACCGAAAAATATATCTAATCTATAAATAGATCTCCAACTAGATAAAAGGTTTAGATTGGTAATCTTAAGTAAAGCATCCATATCTCGTGAAACAGCGAAAGACTACCAAAGTTGATAATGAACTGCACATATGAATCATTCTAGTTGTTGTTGTTGTTGGCTTATCCTCTTTAAAGATCTGACATTTGTCAGATCAACTCCCTTAAATTGTTGAGAGTTAGAAAGCCAATGACTTGCAAGGAATTTGAGGATAAATCCTCTCGGGAAAATCCGACGCAATCCAGAATATGTTTCGGTGAGGCTGGATGTTCACAGCATTTTTTACAAGTGGGATGCATTTTTGCACTACGTTCAAACAATAAACATTTTAGAATCTGGCCTTGAGAATCCACTTGAGAATTGTCCACTTGAGAATCTGGCGAAGGCAATCTGAGATATTCGGTCACATTTTGTATCCAGAAGAGTTCCAGGCGATGTTCCAGAGTACCAGTGGTGAGTTGGTGGAATTTGCCAGATTGAATTAAGTCTAGATTTTTCATTAGAGTAAAGTTCCTGATATGTAAGTGATGAATGAGTGGGCGTATCTTCCTCACTGCCCTCTTTGGCCAATCGATCTACAGTCTCACACATTGCCACTAATATTTACATGGGATGCAATCCATTGAAGATGTACAACATGCTTACAATCATTCTCGTAAACTAATTGAATGAATCAGCCTGTTATGAAGCGTTATGAATCAAAAGAAGTCACATATAATCATCCATGTTGAACTCCAACGGGATATGGTGCTCTCGAGTGCAAAGTATGGCTTGGTGATTTGGTTCTCGCAGAGTTTTGTAGAAAATAACTTACTAATACTTTGTAGAAAGAATTGTACGTTCTTAATATTGTTACCCCGCATAAATCAATAATAATTTCAACCAACAGCTCTGTCAGACTAGATTGATATTCATAACACGCAACTGAACTGCGTAGCACTGGAAAATTGCTTTTAGCATAATTTCTGGTTAAGCATAATTTTAAGCAATATCGATGTCGTCTCCGATGAATTGTAAAGAAGAATAGAGACTCATGGTGCTTCAATTAACAAAAATCGTCAACCATGTCTCTCTTCAGTACATCGAACCAAGCGCAAAGAATTACAAAAGATAGAAATCTATAATCGGATGTCTGTAAGAAAACCATTCATATCTGTCAGAAATGCAAAATTTCGTTTGCAGAATGTGGAAAATCAAGACACTATATATATTTCAAAATTGGAAATGAGAAATGTGATCAGGTGAGTCACACTATAGCCACCTATTTTGCTTCCCTATAGCCACCTATGTTGCTATAGCCACCTATTTCATCTTAATCTGGTGGAAAATGAATGAGATACAATGAGAAGATGTATCCGACATCATTGTATCTAATTTACGAAAGCTAAGAATCTGCATGGCCAATACAGGATACTTTCTGGACATAAATGTAATCCAGAAAGATGTAGACTTGAGAACCAAAAAATTAAAAGCTGATATCTGTGCAAAAAGTGCTTCAAAATATTGATCTTGTGTTTCTAATTTATTGGTCATTGTGCTTACTAAGTAGTTAACTGCAATTGCTTATAAGTTGTTTAATTTATTTTTCAATAGTTAACTAAGGACGAATGATGTAGTTAATTAATAACTAACGATGAATGTTTCGCTATCATTATTAATGAATGTATTTTAATTTTAAATAGTATCAATTATCTGTCTAAAAGAACTAAAATAATTTTGACCTCAGAGTGTGCAAAAATTATATCTCGTTTAAAAATTTCATTTTATTAGAATTCAATAATGTAATTAATTTATAGTTTAATAATTATATTAATTTTAAACCCTGAATTCATTTTTTATTGATTATCAAGGAAGAATTTTTTAATTCAGCATAGCAAAGCTAAATGAATCCATAGTCATAATAATAACACAAATAGGTGTTTTGCAATTGTCTAATTTTCCTATAGTTTTGCCCATGGAATATTTAACAAGCAGAAATATTAATTAAACTGCATGATTTCTTAGAAGTAAAATTTTAATGCTTCCAATTTTCTTAATAAACAATTTAATATAATAAATCTCCTTTTGGTATCGTTAGTCACCGTGTGTCTTTTATGCCTTTTTAAATTAAATTCTTTTTTATTTTGTTTTTCTCTTTCAATTAATAACTTTTGGATGTATTATATAAAAATTGTATTAAATGTATTCTAATTCTTTTTTAAATAATAAAACTTTATTCAATTTCAGGTTCGAGATCAAGGCGGTAAGTATTTTCCTTTTTTTTTCCAAATTTTACTCATTCTTTCAATTTAAATTTATTGTTCTCATTAATTTTAAGGTTGTGAAAACTTATTACATTTTAAGTAAAAAATTACGAATTTGGTATATTATTCTGTAAATTTACTGACATTTAAAAATTTGGTGAATTTTTTCATCCGATTTATAAACGGTTTTCAACGATTTGTAAAAATATTTTTGGTTATAAATTATATTAGGATAAGCAATCATTATTGATTACAATACAATTTTAGACATTGATAATTTGCACCATTGTGCCCTTAGAAAAAATTGTTCCGTAATATTATAAAAAAATTAATTTTAAATTAACATTTTTTTAATGAAAAAAAATTAATCTAAAATTAGTGAATTTTTTCCGCTAAACGCTAACAGTTTTATAATATGTTTCGTATTTTAATTATAATAATGCAAATTAAAATAGACTGTCCTTGTCATTTAGTACAGTCTCATTTATTGTTGATGTGTATTAAAAGAGATTGATGTAAAGATTTTTAAATTCCAGAATGGGGCTACAGCCGTGGAAACGGAGCAACATATACACACTGGGGCAAAAGTAACTGCTCAGAAGTTGCGGAAAGGATGTCCAATGGTGTAGTTTTAGGACCATCCGGATACGGAGGTGGATCGAATTTCTTGTGCTTGCCTCAGAAACCGGATTTTGGAACGCCACCAGCTAATCAGAAAGATTCTTCCGTGTTACAAAGTAATTTTGTTATTTCTCTAGGCTGAAATTGGCATAAATGTGAGATAAATGTTTTATTTTTCATCAATTACAATCATAGAGTTAACAATTTTATTAATACACAATATATTTTTCATCATACTATAATAGGGCCTAGGTACATTAATGGTAGGGCCGTTGTTGTTGCACCAGCATTCTTCTCTGTAGGGTCTTAGTAGCCTAGTGGTTAGGGCATCGGCCTTCCGTCCAGAAAGACTTTGTTAGATTCCCAATGCCACCAAAAACCCACTGAGTACATGCGATATACGTGCTTCTTTAATCTGTGGAATCAAAAGTCCTGTGGTCGGTCGTTGTGCAGTAACCATGGGTGTAATGGTCTGGAGAAGATTTCCTAGCCCTCCAGATCTAAGTCAAAATTGAGAAAGTGGATTCTCTAGTGATGCCATCTATCGGAGGAGTGTATGACCAAAGATGTACTTTCACCTTCGTGGTGCTCTGATTTAATGAAAGACCCACCCTTCTGACTTAATTTCGCATAGACATCACCTAACGAACTTAGCTTTACCAAGTGTCATTAGTAACAACAACTTTAATGATATGATTCTGTTGCAGCTCTTAACAATTGTTAAAATTCAATTATTAAGTTTATTCTAATTACTTAACTTAAGTAAAAGTAAATAATTTTCTTTTAAAGTAGGTAATTTGATTTCACAAATGAACTTATAATATTGTAAAAATTAAAAATACAGATGTGTAGTTAAAGCGATGACTTTTGGTTAAGAAAAAAGGAAGAATATCAATAAAAAATAAATAAATCATATAACTTTTTTTATCATATTGAACAATTTTTCATAAATTTTGAGTTATTTTTCAGTTTTTTAAGTTTAAAAGGCTCATTAATTAAAGGTAAGTAAATGGTTTATTAACTAACATTGTTTTTATTTACTTTTTACTTAGTTATGCTTCTAAACTCTAAAAACTGAAAATAAACTACTCAAAGTTTGTAAAAAGTTATAAATATGATAAAAAAAATCATTTGTTAATGTCGTTGATTCATTTCTTATTAAGATTCTTTTCCGAAATACATCATTTTACAAATATATCTTATTAGTATTTTTTATAAATTTGTACAGATTCATCTGTTTTAAATATCAATTAATTTGTCAAAAGATTGCTAACAATACATTTTTCATGGATTAAATAATAACGTATTTCAAAATTTATCCGTCTTGAAATAATGATGAAAAGTTACATTATTTTTATGTTTTAACTTCGCAGTTCTAAATACTAATGAAATATAACATGTATTGTTATCATTTTATTCAGTTGAATAATTATAATAGTTTATTCAAACTCTTATTGCATTTTTCTAAACTTTGTGAGACATAATTTAAAAAAATATTCATTACTTTTTAATAAATTATAGACCTAGTTGAGAGAAGTGGTAGTGGGTTTTAGAAGTTCGTTAAACATATGAAACTTCACTTATATTTTTACCCCTGCATTTTTAATTAATTAATTCTTATTATGTTTTAATTATTATGCACATAATTGTTTAAAAGTGGATAGATAATTTTTTATGTATATTTTCATGATGGATGCATTATACTTACATTCGTATCTAGTAATTACTTGCTTATTTAACCTATAATTAATTTAATTTAATGACATATATTTTACATCTTATATGCTTAATAGTTAAGAATATTTGATTATTATTTAATTTTTATTTACTTAAAATTAGTTATATTCCAAAGAATAACTAAAATTTCTAAGCTAAAATTTCCCCATTTATAAACTTTTTATCATTAATACTCGTTGAATAACTCTATTACTATTTTTGATTACTATTTGTATATCTCAATTACGTAAAGTGATATATAATCAATATTTTCTTTCCACTTGTACATCTATAGTACAATGTAGTAAATATCATGCCACAATAATTTATTCCTTTAAACAAAAATAACTAAATAACAAATAAAACTAAACTTTAAAAAAGATTTTTGACATTTTTTAATGAAAAGTAAGCATTTAATTAACTATTTTTTGTAAAAAAATTGCGATTATATTCGCATAACTTTTTTCAACTCTTAAAAAAGCTGTGCAATATGAATACTGTAAAATTTCTAAGATATATCTGATTACATAGATTTAACAAACTAAATGGTACCATATATATATTAAAATATATTTACATGAAATAATTATCTAGCTATTTTAAAAATATGAAGAAAAGAATTTAAATCTAAGCTGAATTCAAGATAGCCATGTACTTTCATTATTTAAAAATGAAAAAAAATTTAACTCTCTTTAATTATGGAACTGCATTTATCATTCGTTATTTACAAACATCTTTTATTTGAATTCAAAAATTCATGCATTTAATTAAGTAAATAATTACATATAACATATTAAATTCTCTCTCAATTACATATACTTTTAAACAATACTGCATAATTTTAAATATTTAAAAGTAAACATAAAATTGAAGATTTTTCTAAACATGTAAAAATTTATTAAGCTGAATTTCTTTTATTCTCTAAATAACACTAAAAATACATTGAATTTTTCATCTGAACAAATTATATACAATACTTGGATTACAGTTCTTTTATCATATTTACGATCATTTTCATTGATATATCTAACTGTAAGATTAACTTTGGAAAATATTGTAATGTTGGAACTTTCTAATAGGATTTGAAAATACACAAAAATTAAGCATTTAGATTTTTTTTAGTTTTAATCTAATATCAAATTTATAGTATCCAAACTGGAGTATTTAATTTCTACAACAATATATGAATAAGTTTTAAAAAACATTACGATAAACTGTGCTAAAAGTTAAAAATATTAAATTTTCTACAGTTTTTATCCTTTTATTTTCTGCAGTTAATGCATGAACGTATATATGTGAAGAAATAATAAAATAAGAGATAAAATAAATTTTAAAAAATTATTTGAAATGTCTATACTAAAATGTAAATATTGTTCCTTTCATTCCATAAGTTAAACTCATTTTTTTTAAATTTTTAATAGAAACATCTTACCAATTTCCGAATGGCAACAGTTATCGCTTGACGTGCTCTACCTGCCGTCTAGGAGCCAGAGGTACTGTCCAAACATTTGTGGGCAGAGCAGATTGTCCGAATGACTGGGACTTGGTTTATGAGGGTATTTTGATGAGTGGGTCCCACAACAGCATTTCCACGCAATTTATCTGCCTCGACAAGAATCCGGAGGAGGGTGATGAGGTGGATGACAAAAACACCCTTGTTCCAGATTTCGCTTTCATTGCCGATGATGAAGACGAAAAGCAGTTTCTATTCACTTGCGTAGTTTGTGCCAAATGAAGAGCTTGGATATTGATGAGAAATTTATTGACTAAGAATCTGCTATTAATAAGGAAATATGGCAGAAAAATTAAATTGTGTGTTTATCTTGTGTATAAATGTACTTTTGTTAATATTCATGTTTTAATAAATTTTATTTATTTTTAGCGATTGTAAGCTAACCTTAAGTGTTAAATAAATGATAATTAATCTACAAGATACATATTTTACTTCATCTTAAATAATGCTTAACACCACATTTATATCATAAATATATATATGTATGTATATATACATAATGTACAGAAAGGATCCAAATTTTACTTCGATTTTTCTAAATGTGAAATTTGCAGACTACTTTAAGGTTTGTCGGTCTGAATTAGGAAATTAGTCAAAAATAAATTTCAAGCTACATATTTAAATTACTTTAAGCATTTTGCTAAAAATTTTCAAAAAACTTTATGTTTATTTTGTAAAAAAAAATCTATCACTTTTGATGCTGTTAACAGTGTTACTCCTTGTACATTAATAACTTTACATTCTTATCAATATAACACTATACAACGGATTAACATGGATCAACAAAAAAAACAATTTATATACTTTTCACATATATATTATGAATTATCATTATTTAATGAAAAATAATTTGCTTAAATGAAATATGACAAAGAAGTTATTTATATTTTATTGAAAAATAATATAGATACAATTATCTGAAATCCCTTTGTTTTACCATTCTTTTAATTTTACATTATATTTTAATGTAAGAACTAGTTTATACATTTGAATTTTTATTATTTTCAAATTTAAAATTGTTTTATGTTATGATTTGTAGATTTTTAAATAAATGAAATGGATTAAGTAAAATCCTAGGAAAGCCCACACCCTTGGCGACAAACTGAATAAAGGTGCCAATCCAAAATGAAATAACATAAATGGTTTGGTTTAGCGTATCTAGTGTATCGAAGTAAGGATATCAAGATTGGAGCAAACCACAATTATCGCCAGCTAAAATCATTCCCGCCAAGGGTGTGGGCTCTGCTAGGAACCAACCAATGGATTGATATATTATTTTTAATAAAGTAAGACGCTTGTAGAATTTTCTTATACATTATTTTATTATATTGAGTCCAGTACTACAAAGTATAAAAAAGTAACATCACCAAAAACAAAAATATAAGTATCATCAACATCACAAACAATTAAAATTGCTTACAATAATAATTTATAATCACATTTGCATAATATTAGAATCCTCTTTGTTAACTTATTTTATTAACGACTTATTCAATTTCTTTAAAATTCACAGCGAACTAGTTCAAAATTTTCCACATAAATATGTATGCTCTCACTCTAAGCAAATGTCTTCACTTAAAATTTAACTAATTATGTCAAAATCAATATATTAATTTGAGTAAAATAAAATAACACATTATATATGTTTACCTAGCCAAAATTTTAATGGATAATTTCAATGATATTAAGAAACATTTTCTATAGTATTGCTTCTTAGAGTTTAGCTGGCAGCCGAATGGTTAGCGCTCTTGACTTTCTGATTCAACAGTTCGTGGGTTCGAATCCTACCTTGGGTATGGATGCTTGTAGTGGTTCGGAATCCACTTTAAACCATAGGTCCCGGTCCAATTAGCCCTCCTGTGCAAAAATTGACCGTTGAGCAACAAACAAAATAACAAAACATTGCTTCTTAGAATTGCTTGCATATGAATAAAAGTCTCCACTGCGCTTGAACCAAATTATATTTGCATTAATAATTTAGAATTTATTAGGTTGTAAATCCTAATTTACTATTTTTTGGTACACGTTTATTTAGTTATTAGGAAAACAGAAGTCACATTGAAAAGGAATTCAATACCTTTAAAATCTACATCCAGATCTATACCATGACACTAAAAATTAATAAATGTGCATTTTCTATGTAGATAATTTTTGTATTTAAATCGTGTATCTACATTTACAATTATTTATGGATAATGTGCTTGTGTTTACGTCTAAATTATTATCCATTAAGAAAATATTACTCGATAAATCAAAATAAAAGTTTAAACAAGGCAGTAATAACGCTTATTTTTCTCACGAAAATTAAAATATGAAACAAATGAATAGTTTTAAGACGACAATAGTTCTTTATTTAAATGATTTAATACATCGGCATATATCGCTTTAAATTAAATTACGGGTGAAATTATATGTTAGTTATTTTACTAATATTATTTATAAAAACCTAAAAAATACACGTATTATTTTATGAGTAATTTTATAATCATGTTCATCATTGTCATGGCTAAATAAAATTTTGACATGATGCAAATTTCAGCAGGGAAAAAGTTGTCGTCATTTAAAGTAACTATTTTCTTCTGTTTGCGGCATGAAACCAGTTGGAGGAAGAATGAGGGATTATTGCTGATGATATTTGTGGCAGCAGTATACTTCTCTTCAGCTAGCCTGTAATTGGATTGCATCAGTTAAGTGGAAGCAGTAGGGAGGGAGTCTGTAACTTAGAGATCAGAATCAAACAGAAGACCCCCTGCCATGTCCTGAGGTTTCATTTCACTGGGTGGACATTGCGATCACTTTCTATTCAACGTGCCTCAGCTATCTTTCGTGAACACAAGTGGCTGATAAAGTAATTTGGGATTCGAACTCTAGTCATTGAAAACGACGCTCTTACCAATTAGACCGCCTCGGTCCTTTTCATTACATGTTGCTGTTGCACTAGAGTATTTCCCTGTACTTAACCCAGAGTTGGGTTCTTCCAGTTAAATGGATGAAACAAAGAGGGAGTCTTTCTAATTCAGGTTGGTTGGTTGGGTTTTATGGCACAAGGTCCAAAAATGGACATGCTCCGCCAAATATACGATTTTTTCTCTTTTTTAAAATTTAGGAATTCTTTCTAATTTAGGAGCAAGCACCAAGTGGTTGACTTCCCAATATTTGACCTGTCACGCCCTGAAGGTATCATTTCATAGAGAGGATATTGCAACCGTGACTCCTGTTTTGAAAACCGCCTTTTGTGTGTAGAACGGATCTTCCGTTAAACCTAATTTCGAATTCACTAACTTCGGATAATGAAAACGACACTTTAACCAGCCAGGACACCATAGTCTAAGAAATGGTTGTTAAAAATAAGCTGTTATTTTACTTATGATGATAAGTTGAAACCGTTTCTTTCTCATAATGAAATTTCCATTAAATTTATTATTTGCATTAATTTTCGTTTTTCTTGGTCTTTTTTTTTCTAAAACTGTGAAAATATATGCTTACGATGATACAGTAATAGGATCATGCTCTTTAAGATAGATTGTCATGACTTGCTGGAAAACGGAAGACAGATTTTGACATTTTTAAATTCATCAAGACAGACACATGTGTGTGTGTGTGTGTGTGTGTGTGTGTGTGTGTGTGTGTGTGTGTGTGTGTGTGTGTGTGTGTGTGTGTGTGTGTGTGTGTGTGTGTGTGTGTGTGTGTGTGTGTGTGTGTGTGTGTGTGTGTGTGTGTGTGTGTGTGTGTGTGTGTGTGTGTGTGTGTGTGTGTGTGTGTGTGTGTGTGTGTGTGTGTGTGTGTGTGTGTGTGTGTGTGTGTGTGTGTGTG
>CM075856.1:1833824-1866324 GCA_037975125.1 Latrodectus hesperus
GACAATGGGGAAAAAACAAAGCGCACTGAAAAAAGTGATGTATGCCGTTTTCTTCAGAAGTATGGGATTGGTCAAAGCCATCAAGTTGGAAGGACAGAAGTTAGTAACAGCAAACTGGTATACCACTAAATGTCTTCCAGAAATTTTACAAGAACTGAATGTTAGGGGACTAATGCTTCACCATGACAATGCATCTTCACATACAGCCGGATTAACAGTTGAGTTTCTTAAACAAAAACAAATTAAAGTGATCGAACATCCACCGTATTCACTTGATCTAGCTATGTACGACTTTTGGTTATTCTTTAATCTGAAAAATGAAATTACGTGGACATCGTTTTCATTCAATAGAAGAGATTGATGTGGCTATAAATGCATTTTTTCATTTATTCTAAGAAATGAATGGCATGAGGCATTTAATCTGTGGAAAATTCGTCTACAAAAGTGCATTGATGCTGGAAGAGACTACTTTGAACGCACCTAAAATTTTATAAGTATAACTTTAAAAACCTAGTTGTATCTCAAAAATTTCAGAGTGATCTTAGTATATATATACATTTTCTAAATGGATTCACAGGGGCAAATTCTCTGCAAGATATTGATCATCTTCATACATTTCGATTTGCGTTCAAGGCTTCTTACATCATATTCAGACTTTTCCGTAGCCAGGCAGCTCCCAACTATTGGCCCATATAGGCCACGTTTAAAGTCTGCTGAAACATCAGATGCTGTGGCATCAATAAGCACATGATTTAGAAGTGGCTGTTCACGATTTGTGGGCCTATCTGCCTCAAGACAACATCAGACGTCCGATGAAATCAATGCCCCATCATTTTTCGCCAAGCAGGGCAGCAGGAAGAGGTCCGACGTGCTTCTATTAAATTATGCCCACTCTATGTAGATTAACATCAAGCGAATCTTTCCTTCTCATCGTTATGCGTATTACATTTCGCTTCAATCCGATGTTTACTTCTGGGTCCACTATGTTCTTGAGTGTATAATTGTAAATGAATTATCAAATGCATAGTTTTCTAATTTTATATTTAAGCTAAATTTTTTGATTATTCATATTTTTATTTGAATTTTAGTTTAAAAATTAAAATTAATAATAGTTTCATGTCAATTGAACGAGAAATATAACATTCCTTCTTATTTGAAATTCTAAAAAAATTTACTCTTAATCAACTAAAACTACAATCGCAGGTAATAATGAATGCCCTAAGTCCTCATTAATGTAGAACCTATTAAGCATCTGAATCCTGTTAGAAATTTAGATGTATATATATACTGTATAAATAAAAGACAAATTAACGCAATAATGTATTTTTGAGTATCTTTAGTGTTGTTAACCCCAACTGTGTCAAGCCGTAGATTTGAGGCATCTCCGACAAGGAATTGTTCAAAAACCTACCACTAAAGCAAGACAATAAGAGATGAGTGGCTTCTTTCAACCAGTGAGCATGTCAAGCGTGGTTAGGGAAGAGAGCCTGAACCATCATGTCCAAAGTAATTTTTCATGTGAGGTTTATTGTATTAGTAAAATAAGTATGTGTAGTAATATACTTAATTTTCTCTTATACAGTTTTATATTGGATTCTCTTGTGAATTCAAACCAGAATTTTTACTGTGTACATAATATTGTATGTACCTTGCCTCAATTTATAGGTTATGTTATCTAATTCACACTTTCTTTAATTCTGACGTCTTGGATCCCCTATTGGTATAGTCCCCTGTTGATATGGATTAATGAGGTTCTGTTGAAGCTATATAAAATGATGTGCTAACGAAACATATGTTTTATATAAAATACTAATAAAATACAATTTTTATTATTAACAATGTCATTCTGTTTGATTTTTTTATTCTGAACTTTGTTGCATTATTTTACTAAACAACGGATTACTAAGCACTTAAAAAAATCTGACGCTAGTTGCGCATCGTCTCAATGTGGAATGGAACCTCGAATACCGTGGATGAAGTTGGCGGTAGAGAACTCAACTGGCGAATTCAGAATTGTTCAGTGCAGTGATTTTTCCACGCGAACTTTTTTCTTGCCTTCGAAGATTACTTCTAATTTTTCCCGATCGTTGCCAAAGTTGTAAGCAGTCTCAATTTCAGAGCCACAGCAGAAACAGGACACAGTTTGCACATAAGCTTTGGATTCAGAACTCTTGGCAATTACAGAACTCTTTGCGGGAATCTTTGGCTGGAAATTACTTCTGGTGGCATTATTACTGTCAAGAAAAAAGAAATACTTAATAACAGCCTTAAAAGTGAATAATTAATATGCATATATATAAATTTTTTTCAATATTTTAATTTCCAATATAACAAGGTAATGAATATATGTAAAAACTACTAACAAGAAGAAAGGAAGAAAAAACAAGGTAATGTCAGCGTCCCATACGCAGTTGGGCAGCTCATTAACCTTCCGTTTCTGAGATGCTTCGGATTGCTGTACTTCCTTCTAGATTCTCTCTGTCGGTCTACATAGAGTGGGTGGGTCGGCAGGACACCTACACTATCTGGCCAAAAGTATCCGGACACCCAGTGGTATGGACTTAGAGCAGTCCTTAGTATGTTGTCACAATTATTAATATGATATTTGTCCCCCTTTTGCATCGATGACAGCCTGCAAATGTTTGGGAAGACTTTCCCACCAATTTCTGATAGGTGACCATACGAATATACCTTCCGGGCGTCCATCACAGCTCATGTGAGTGGTCGATGTGGCTGGCTACGTAATCTGCGCTCTAATTCATCTCAAAGTGTTCTATGGGACTTAGATCGGGGCTCTGTGAAGGCCAGAATAGTTTTTGATCACCCATTTCGTCAAACCACGTCTGTGCAAGCTTCGATGAGTGAATGGAGCGGTTATCCTGCTGGAAGAGAAATGGGCTTTCCCCGAAATAATGCTATAGAGTTGGGAGTGCAGCATTATCCAGAATGTCTACATACATCTCAGAGTTCATATTTCCAGTCACCGGAACTAACAGATCCAGGCCAAACCACGAGAAACACCCCCACATCATTATGCTTCCACCACCAAACTTAACAGTCAGCACAATGCAGTCACTTCGCCAGGCATTCGAAAAACCCAGACGCGTCCATCCGACTGCCAGATTGTAAAGCGAGATTCATCACTCCAAAGAACAGTTTTCCACATGTTCCACAGTCCAATGACGGTGAGCTGTACACCATTTCACTCGATGCTTCGCATTCTGTAGAGTGACGTTCTGCTTGTGCTATTTTGTTTCACTACCCTTTTCAGAGTTCTGCGGCTGCGTTCACCAAGCGTATTCGGCCTACCGGTTCGTTTATCTGCCGTTTTACTACTTTAGACGCTTCCACTTCACAATTACATCACTTACAGTGGATTTAGGCTTCTGTAGAACGTCCACAATCTCACAAACTGATTTCCCACAAAGGTGACATCCCACTATGCTGTCGCGATCCAACTCACTAAGCTCCTTTGGTTTACTCATTGTCTCACAAACGCATAAATACAATCTGAGAAACACTTTTATTGCTTTCAATTGCGTATCGAATTGCGTCATTTGCCAGAATCACTTTTTTAAAGGGTGGCCGGATACTTTTGGCCAGATAGTATATACGAAATAAGGTCAGACGCAAACGATGAAGAATTCACTGAAAAACTGACACCGGCAAAAATCCGACGAACGAGTGACGTCAGTAAACGTCACAAAATAAGAGTCCCGAGAGAAAATTTAAATTTTCTAGAAAGTTAGAAATATCTGGTAGGGCACCGGCGACAAAGCAAATTATTTACCTTTTTCTTTTATTTTTTCTTATTTTCTCCCTTCGAAATATTGTTTGCGTTTTCGATATATATATATATATATATATATATATATATATATATATATATATATATATATATATATATATATATATATATATATATATATATATATATATATATATATATATATATATATATATATATATATATATATATATTAACGAAACAAAATTTAATAAAACTTTTGAATTGTGTTGATAATTTGTTTGCCATTTATTTAAAGACTTTTAATTATTTTTATTTAAAGATTTATAGTTATTATAAAAAATTATCTTAAATATTTATTTTAAAAATATAATCATATTATATTCAAAGCAATGATGTAACTCAATGAGTTTGACTAAATTTAGATTATGAAATATACACTAGTTTTGTTGAATAATGATAGGTATGAATATTTTCAAAACAATTATTATCAAAATATAAAAAAATGTCAAGAAATTGCATATTCTAGTTTCAACATATATACATATATATATATATATATATATATATATATATATATATATATATATATATATATATATATATATATATATATATATATATATATATATATATATTTATTTATTTGCCCATCAGTCAAAATGTAAATAAGAATTCAATATGATGTAAATAGTTTCATTTGTTTAGCAGAACAATGACGTCACATTGTTACATGACATGACATCATTTTTTCATCTCGGCGAGTTGTTCGTGAATTCGCCAAGAAAGGTTTTTACCGGAGAATTCTCGAGACTCATTAAGGACGTTCAGAGTTGTAATGCCGACCAACTCTTAACGTCCTCAATGAGTATAGTCATTAAGAATCATTTTTCAGCGTGCCTGACTACGGATAAGGAGGTCCTGGGTCCGAATCTCGGTTCGGGAATGGATGTTCTTTCTGTCAGTCTATCTATCCTGTCTTTGTCCTTTCCTTGTATGAATAAGGTGTGATTGGTTGCCTACCCTATAAACGGGTACCTATGGCATGAGTGTAGAGCAAAGTCGTACTTTCACCTTCATGGTGCTCTGATTAAAACGAGAAAACGCTCCCAATCGATTTAATTCGCATAGCATAGCGAGCTTGGCTTGTCCAAGTGTCATTAGTAAACAACAACAAGTGTTGAAATTTTTTTAACAATGTTTGGCAGTTGAAAAAGAAATCTCACGTTTAAGCCCCTGTAAAATTATAGACACTTTTTAGCTGAAGGATCGTCTTGGTCTCTTCCATCCACTCTACAATAAGCAGAGATCCACTAGCAAATGAAATTCTTTCATGGTTGTTCAAACTATGAGCATGGAATATTTAAAATGAGCATTTATTTATTGTATGTAAGTAATGCTGTGGGTGCTTTTTATTACAAACCTCTCACGATTTTACGAGTTTTTGGCTGCCCTCTAACCGAATCTCTTAAGCACACAACTTTGAAAACAAAGAACTTTAATTCTCATTTAAGAACCGGATTTTTGAGAAACTCATTTTCAGAGAGTTCGCTTAAGTTTGTTTTTATTTTTATTTTATTTCAATTTTAATTTTTATTTATTTTTTATACGGTAAGGAAATTTGGTTCCATGATTTCATTGGAGAATTGTTAATCCTTCTCGAATTGTGATTTACTAACTGTATTGCCACTGTTGAAATTCAGGATGTTTTTAAGCACTCTTCGTAGGATTTCTCATACCTGTTGTGTTGTTGTTGCTGATCCCTGTTGTCTAGCAGCGCTTGACCAAGTCTATAACATTGCACACTCTCAAGAAATCAATGACCAATAATGGTCGCTCCAGAAGATCTTCTTTATCGAGTCCCAAGCACTGAAGGATATGACCCGGAGTGGCTTGGCTTTTGGAACACTTAGCGCAAATTGGAAATTCCTTTTCTTTGTTGTTAAATGTCAATGATCTTAGGTGGCCACTTCGAAAACGAGTTATTGTAGTTTGTTCCAGTCTGTTTTCTCATACCTAATCTTACTAACGTTTTATAACATCAGAGTATCCTTAATAAATTCAAGTACAAATATTGTCAGGTATTTTTGCATTTAGGGATCATTGCTTTGTTATGAAATTTGCATTCTGAAGTCTGAAATGCACTTGTCGATCTGTGCTTGGAAGGCTGTATCAAGGAAACCACTTCTACTGGGGAAAACAAAGAACCTGACGACTTGAGCGAAGAGGAATTCTCCTCCATGAACTTCAACGGAGGAATCCGTTGGGGTTCCCGAAATTTATTTCAGGATTCTTTAATATTGATTCATATGCAATTTGCACGAATAAAGTATTGGGTATTCAAGTGATCAAGAACAAAATGAATGCGAATGACAAAAGCAAAGCAGAAGAAATCATTTAGTTTGCAAAATAAACTTTTGTTGTTGTTGTCTTGTGCCAGCTAGGCTGGCATAAAGTGGTGCACTAAGGGGTACTAAAAACCTCACCGGTTTAAACCAATGCTCTCATCAAATAATCAGTTACGAATTCATTTTAAATGGTAAAATATTATAGAAATGCTTAAATTTTTCCCCACACAAAAGAATTTCTCACATTTGAATTTAAATTGTCGCTGCTAAGATAATAACCTAAAAACAGAGACTTGTTTTAAGACACTTGTAACATTCATCACATTTTTGTTATTGGTCTTTTGAGTCAGCTGCTTGGCTGGCATTATGAGTATGCTTCTCCACTTTTCCAACTGAACCCTATTTTGGTGTGGAGTCTGACTTCCTCAGCACACACATGCCATAGGTACCTGTTTTTAGGGTAGTTAAACATTCACACAATCCATTCATATAAGGTAAGGACAAATACAAAATAGACAGAGAGAGAAAGTACATTCATGCCGGAACTGGGATTCGAACCCAGAACCTCCCTATCCGCTGTCAGACACTCTGACCAATAAACAAGGTGAGCGGCAAAATAAACAGAGGAATCTATAATAAGACAGGGTTACTTTTATTGAGATGAGAAACTAACAGTAAAAGCCTTCTCCATCGAAAACGTAAAAAATGTATTTCTAAAAAATATAGTTTTGAAACCTACAGAAAAAATTAAAAGATTGCCTATTTTGCATGAATAAAATTAAGAAAAAATCTTTCTTAAGAAAATATTTTTTTCTCATATATTTCCTGTGTAATACCAAATAATTTTTCCAATAGTAATTTTATTTAAAAAGAAATACAAATTTGGGACAAGAAATAAGATACAGTCCCTCAGTTCGGTGTGTTTTTTTCTTGGAAAGTCAAAGGATTCCATTTTTGTTCCCTTGTACTCTATTCTGCATAGTTGTGTCTGCTTAGGAGTTTTCCATCGACAAATATTATTTTTATGCCCTATTGGAAGACATAGGAATTTTCAAAAAGTTTTAAATTAATCATAAGCAATCGAGTTTTTCACTATTTGTCGCGACTGTCCGACTTTTTTTTTACTGAAATTGCTTTTATTTTAAGCGATTTAATAAAAAATGAAAAATGTTTTAAAACTTGTAATAGCCAGAAAGGTTTGAACTGAAACTTAAATTCAATTCTTTTTGGCAATTGCACATCTAGAGGTTTTACATGAGAACTTAGAATAAACAATGCACGTTTCATATACTCACTTCAAAAGATGCTAAAAATTAAAGGGAATTATGAAAAAAATTGTGTTTGATAGATGTTTATCTTATTTTTTTTTAATATATTTTTTGAAATATATTGTTTTGAAGTTTCTAATTACAATTTCAAAGGTTTCATAGTTTGAGAACTTTTTAATTAAATTTTCAATTAAAATGGAAATTGTATGAAGCAAAAGGGAATTGAATTACAAAATATCTATATTAGAATTGAATTACAGAGACTTATTTTGAATCTCGAGTGTTCTTATGCTTACATGAATCTGAAACAAAGTAAATTTAATGTTGTTGTAGAGTCTTGTGCCAGCTAGGTGGGCAACATGGGGTGCGCTGCGCCACTTTTCGAAATGAACCGTAATTTCGGGTGGAGTTCGACTTCCTCAGTACACATATGCCATTGGAACCCGTTGAAAGGGTAGGCAACCATTCACACCTCATTCATACAAGGAAAGGACAAAGACAGGATAGAGACAGAAAGTATATTCATACCCAAACCAGAATTCGAACCCAGGGCCTCCCTATCTGCAGTCAGGCATTCTGATCACTAGACAGGGTAGGCGGAAGTAAATTTAATTTCTATGAAATAAGAAATTTAAAAAAATTTTATTTTTTAACTTTCAACTATTAAGAAAACTGGATAAATGTAACAAAATATAGCTATAAATTATTGATATTCAACAACATTTACTACGTTATTTAAACCATCAAAAAAAAAAAAAAAAGAAAAAAGAACGATCGGAACAGATACAGAATAGTTGAGCAAATACAGTAAAATGATTCTGACAATTTAACGATGCCAAATTCTAACTTATCAACATTGCGCTTCATTCTATAAAAGTTGTGTCAACGATAAGAATAAATTACTTAGAAACTATAATTTTTTAATTTTTACGAGCACAAAAATTTGATCAAACAAATGAAATGTTTCAATTTTAAGAGACCACTGTGGCCTGATTAGTAGGGGCGTTTGTTTTTGTTATCGAAATGACAGTGAGTTCGAATCCCAACCTATCCGCAGATTCATCGTTTGCGCTTGTCACAACAGAAGCACGTTAAAAAAGTCATGTTCTCTCTGTCCTCCATGTGATATGCCTCTGAAGGAGATAGGCTAAGGGTCTTCTGCTTGTTCCCTGCTTCTAAATTATGCAGGACCACCCACTTTCAGGACCACGAGGGCAATCCCGATGGTTGCCCCACTAGATAAAAGTGCCATAACTTCCATCCACTGTAGTGTGGAAAGTTTGAATACCAGTAGCAGCTGGGCATTGAAAATATGTTTCATTTCATATTTTGTTCTAATAAAATGGTTCTGAATTTGTGAGCAAAAATATAACCATAGGAATTGTATAAGTAAAGTAACAGAAATATATCGAGTGTACTTTCATATTTACTTTGCTTAGACATGGCTCTTGCGGTATTTTTTGGATGTTATATAGAGATCCAGAAAAAATAATTATTTTTCCTTCCTTTCATTCTCTTCAAAATTTAAATGAGAAACAATCAAGCAAATAATCGTCGAATGGCCATTTCTCAATCTATTTGCTTATTAATTTCACAACTCTGTTTAAATTTAAGTTCACCCAAGTGTACATGAAATGAAACTGATAGTAAAACAATATAAATTCATCGTTCGGAAAAGTGATAGTGAGAAAGTGTAACTCTTTTTACTACAAATTTTCAGCTCCAAATTATTTAGAAGAATTATATCGATAAAACTGATGTTATCTGTATTTAAATAAAAGGGTAAAAGTTACACCTTCTGTTTTATCGCGTGAAAACACGTGATTTAAATAATCAGATAATTTTTTCTTTGATAAAATTGCACAATATTTGAATATTATTGATACAAAATGTGTCTAGTAGAATTATACTGATAAGACTGACATATTTTGATTTAATTCTAATGGCGGAAAATAATTTTGCCCAAATGTGAAAATATTAAATGTTTTTTTTTTCGTATACTATTTATCGTCAGCATTAGTATTATCATTCTAAGTTATCAATTTAATGCTATGGGATTAAGCAATACATTTATTATTTACACTATATCGGTACTAAAACTTCTGTGCATATTTATTGAAAAACAGAAATTATAGAATCTGAATAAGCTATACGTGCTCATGTGACACACACGTATCAATATCTGTCAGTTTATTGCTTTATATTTAATGTGAATATGTTAATCTCTTATTTGTATATTTATATAGCAAATTATAGAACATCTGAAAAAACGGCCATCTTGATACACGTAGACTATTTGCCTCAATTCTATATTTTAATAATAACCTGAACTTTATGACCTTTTCAGAATTTCATAATCGTTTATGTAAAAACATTTTCTTATTTTATGCAATGCTGCAATAAATGAAAGACTTTGAAGTATAATCCGGCACAAGTGCCGTATAATCCATGATTCCTAATTCTAAATTCTTCTGGCGATGAAGAAATTTTGCCAAGATGACGCATTGGTGTGCGATGACGTAAATACTTGGGTTACCAAAATTGAATTTTCTGCATAATTCTTATAGGTCTTCATATGTATGACGTAATAAAAACGAAGTTGCCAGATACATAAGAAAATCCGCCAAAAATTCGCCAATCTCAGAATTTGGAATGATGGATTATACAGCACCTATGCCTATAATCCGATACAATATTAGGTAAAAGCGATCAATAAAGCAAAAATGTATTGAAATGATTAATTAAGAATTTCGGACCTTAATTTTACCTCGGCAAACGATGCGACATCATGCAGGTGAGGTTCTAAAGTGGGAAGGAGTTGTTTTTGGCTTTTGTTGGGCCCTTCGGAGCTGACGAGTTTTGGCCCGAAATCTTTCTCCAGATCTTTCCCGTGTCTAGATGCAGAATGATCATCGGCCCTATTAAATTCGGTTGCGATTCCCGACTTGGAAGTCTATCAGCTGGTTTTCCAAAGAATGAAATTCATCAATCCATGGATCAGATACTTTACTTGTTGTATAAATTTTTGCTTTTGTATCAGAGCCGTATTTTGGCTGGAGTTCGATTTTCAATTCAGCTATTCCTAAATTGGACTTCAGGGATTTCAATTCTTCTAAAGTCCAGTTATGTTTTTTCCTGTTTCCCATTCCTCTGACGGAGTTAACTTTTCCTGTTGGTTCAGACTAGAATCTGCCTGAAAGTAATCTGAAGATGCATTGGCTAAATTGTCTTCAGATTCGTAACCCATGCTCTGGGCATCGTAGTACTGTGAATCGCTGTCAGAACTCTCATCATCTTTTATAATTCCGATACTTTTATCATATTCTTTTCGTTTTTCCGAATCGGCCAGGGTATCTCTGATGTCCAGTACCTCCCGCTGTATCTTGAACATCGTCTTCAGGTTCTTAGGATCTTCGACGAAGCTGGGATCCCATTCGTTTATCAATCTCTGCGCGGCACGAAGAATATCTCTTACGGTTGCATCTGTTGGCAATCGTAAAATTTCGTAAAAATTTGGCATGTTTTTGCATTATTACTGGGTACTGAATATAAACACAGCTACCAATTTAGTCTATAGAAAATATTAAATTACATTATTTTTCCATTTTTAAATTTGAATCCTTAACAAGTGAAGTGATTCAAATAATTGCAACAATTACATGGATAAATGAATATTCAACAATAAAATCTTTAACAATATTTTGATAGCGCTAATATTTTACTATCTATTGTTTAAATACCAACAAAAAATAAATAATTCGACGTGCAGAAGGTAAGGAATAATTACGTGCGATTAGATCGGCACTGTGTGAACCATGGCACTTCGCATCGTACTGGCCTCACTTGCTTTGTTGTCATGAAATCAATGGACACAAGCTTCTCTGCAATGAGAATTCAACCAAATAAGAAATTCAAAGCACGGTTTTGTTCTGAATGTTTACTGATAGGATGTCATTCGCACAAATGATGTAAAGGCCAAGGGCAACATTAGTCTCGCTCTTATAGAGCAAAATTGCGACGCTCGAAAATAGTTAAAACTGCTTCATAAACATTTTCAAGGAAGATTTTACCAATCGCCTTTATTCAATCAGTTGATCTCATAACTCTTTTTCTTTTCTTCTAGTATTCAATCTTAAGGCCATGTGCTAGACCTCCGTTGGGGAAAATCGAATCCTATGTTAATCCTATGGATAATATTCTAATGTGTCACAAGTGCTATTTAAGATGATAGAAACTCCCGGTCTTTTGCAAATTACAAAAACACAGAATTACTGTCACCTCGACGCCAATTTTTCGCGCTTAAAATTTTTGCAAAGATTTTTAAAATGTCAAAATATTTCCATCCTAGAGTAAATTTCAACCAAATTCTAATTTCATTCAGGTTGTACAAAACTTGGTTTAAAGACATTTCCTTTTGGTTCAGCGCACAGTTGTTATCATGAACATTTTTGTATAATGAACATTTTTGTTCATTTTAAGCCAAAAATATTTTTGATTGCATCAATATTTCGATACGAAATTTGATTAGAAATCAAACTCATTCTTATTTCTGAAAATCCATCTCTGTAAACAACGCCACCTATGAAGCTGAAAAATTTTTAACGCCAAACTTGGCTGACTTTCGACTTCACTATGGTAACCTAAAGTAGGGGGAATTTCTGGGAAAAACTGCTCCCCATAGGATTCCCGCTGTTTTACGATGCGGTAGGGATACACTTCCAAATGGAGCAAGAAGAATTAGTTTTTCTCACTCAACAAAATAGAAAAGACATCTGTAAATAATGTATGTTAGATTCTTGTTAATTAGCGTTGGAAAAGTAGCTCTATGATATGTATTTTTAAATCAACTTTATTTATTTTCATTTAAGTAAATTTTAAAAATGAAATATTATAAACTGTTTTGTATTACCTTGTTCAATTATATTATATACTACAATTTTGAAACAAGACTACCTATATATTAAAAATTTTAAGGAACTTAATATTAGAAATATGCATTTTACAATACACACACATATTTCTTATAAAATAAAATATCTAATAATAAGAAAGATAACAAGTTTATCACAATAATAGTGATAATAGTGAGACAAATATTTTAATTTTATTTTTAATCAGTTTCCAAAATTAATGAGTTTTTACCTCTAGAAACATTTAGATATTTAATTTTACTTTCAACTTATTTCTTGGAAGAAAACAAAAAATACTATACACTATAAGATATGATTAATAAGCATACGATACTATCATACTATCATAAAGAGAGTTATGCATGGATACATTTTTAAAAAGTCTCTTTCTTCACTAGGTCCGCCAAAATCGGGGGCCATCTGTTATTCGAGTCATTACGAAGCTCGTTCCTTTCTTGTCCCTTTCTTGAAACAGATGGGCATTCAAGAAGAATGTGTGAAGGGTTATCAATCCTGGAGTAACAGATGCACACAATACTGTTTTTAATATGGAAACAGTGTAGGTAGCAGTGGAATTTTCCACGTCCAGTGAGGAATTGAGTAATTTTGAAGTCAGTGTAGAACCAGTGGTTCTTAATTTTGCAGGGAACTGAAGGGAAAAAAATAAGTTCACTTACAATTAGGAGAGGAAACAAAACCTGAGTTCCATTCTTTGATGATGTTCTTTTGGGTAATGGCTTTAAAAAAGACTTGTGTAGACTGATATCAAGTTTATTTGTAAGTGAAAAAAGAAGATTTGGCCTGGAAATCTGCTCTTTCATTTCCAAACACCCCACTGTGACCCTTGACATGTGAGAAACTGAAGAAAATATTTTTGATATTGCACATATGAATTGTAGTCTAGACTTCTACAATGAGTTTTCAAATATCTTTCATCTTGTTATTACATCTTCCAGAGCCAGTAAGGATGACATTGAGTCACTGCAAATTAAAAATGTTTTAAAAGGCTTGCTTATGACGTTTATACAGCAAGATTAATGCAGAGTAATTCCCCATAAGAAGATAGAACAATAATCATTAATGCGATATATCTGATGACTCACTTCAAAACCATTCTGAAAGTATACGTATGCAAGACTTACTTTTTCGTTATCCTTACTCTCACCTGTAAATCAGATCATAGTCTTCTTCCCTAACGCTATCAAATGCAGCAAGAGGAGCAGGAGATCGTGTAGATGGATGAAGTAGGGAAGAATAATTCAAATCATCATTATGATGAAAGAGTCTTGAGCATAACGATAAGCCTCATTTTGATGAAGTATTACAAGATCAAGAGGTGGAAGACCAGAGAGAATGAAGAGAGCATCATAACTGATTGTTTTATATCCTCTAAAAATCCTCAAGAGCAGTTTTCTTTGTATTTTCCTAATAAGTTTTCTGTTTATTTTTTTCTTCAAACTGTCTCCCCAAATTTCAGATGTATAAAGAATAACGGGAACAATACCTTGTTTATAAATCAATTTTGAAACTTCGAATTTAATACCATGACTGTTATTGCAAATTATATACAATGCATTTGTAAGAATGTTAACCTTAACTAAAATGCTTTTCAAATGTTCCTTCCAGTGAAATTTATTATCGACAAACATCACCAAGATATTTAATGTTATCAACAAATTCTAGAAAATTGTTACCCATAACAAGACTGATAGTGGCATCAATCATAACCATTTTGTGAATCATCATTGCTTTGCATTTAGTATGATTGAATTCCTACTTGCATTGTTGAACCCTATTATGAATAAAATCAAGTATATCTTGAGCAGTACATCATAAATCGAGAAAATTCTTACTCTGAACAATTGCGAATAAGTCATCTACGAAAACAAATTTCCAGCACTTAAATGCATTCAGTGTATTCAGTAAATTATTCACAATTAGGTTCCAAAAAATGAGCCAGAAACAGAGCCTTATGGATATCCTTTTTGGATAACGACTTTCGACTTATTGCCAAGGGTGAGAACAGCTGTTCTGTTGTTTAAGAAACTGGGGAAAAAATTGAGAATATTTGAAGGAGTATAAGCCTCCTTAATTAAGAAAATGATA
The DNA here is from genome assembly GCA_037975125.1 of Latrodectus hesperus. Lineage (NCBI taxonomy): Eukaryota > Metazoa > Arthropoda > Arachnida > Araneae > Theridiidae > Latrodectus > Latrodectus hesperus. Next base: position 1,848,205 of record CM075856.1, read on the forward strand.
AATAGCTACCATGCGTTATCAAAAGCTCCTTTTATGTCCAATGAACGGAGAAAAGTGAAGAAAAATTTTCTTTTTCCCTTCCTTTACAATGTTATCAAGTGGCAAAAGAGCGTCCTCTGTTGATCTCTACGATGTAAATCCATATTGGTCTTCACTAATATAAAAATGAGTGTTAAGATACCATCTTAGTCTGTTTGCAAGAAGTTTTTGAGGCATTTTCCAATGCAAGGTAATAGGCAAATATACCTAATATTCTTAAGGTGCGGTCGCTTAGAGTTCAAACACTTTGGAATTAAGACAACTTTAGCATTTTTCCAAAGAGCAGAAAAGAGAAAAATTTTAAGCATAAATTGAATACAGCAGGAAGAACAGAAGGAGAACACTGGTGAAAATATTTAATCATTTCATTGGAAAAGGAATTTAGATTAGGAGATTTTCCAGGGACCAAACTGTGAATAACAGCATTAACCTCATTGACTGTAAAAGGTACATCATCTTCTACAGAGTAGGCCTTGTTAGATTGTTCTCGAATATTTTGTTGAAAGGAATTATAGTTTGAAGGATTGTCATTTAGGAAAGAAAAATTTGAGGTAGTACTCAGAGATTCTTCAAAAGAAGATTTGAAATAACCAGAAGTGATTTCAATGCCAGAAATCTGACACTTTACTGAAGTTTATCTTCTTGCTTTTATAAATCTTCCTACATACATTTGTAAGGGTAATATCAGAAAGCAAATCTTTCCAGGATTTTAATTTTGAATTATTAATTAAGTTCTTATACACCTCTTTAAGGTGGAGGTAATTGGTTTTAAGAATTTCCTTGACAATCGGGTTTTTAGCCCTTTGAAAGCGACGTCTAGTATCATTTAATTTTTTACGCATGCATGCTATTTCAGATGTCCACCAAGGAACATTTCTTTTATCACAATGCTTGAAAGAAATAGCTATCTTTTCGGCAGAAATCATGATATTATGAAGCTCAGAAATTAGGTTCTCCAAGCAATAGAGTCATTACAAGTCGAAAGTTGATCCTGAAAGCTACAAGTATTGATAGCCTCATAACATTTAGACTGAAAGGGAAACCAACTTGCTCTTCTACAGTCAAAGATTTGAGGCCTATTTTGGTGTAAAGAGTTCGTAGCACTATCAGCCAAAGCAATTTCAAAATAAATCATCTTATGATCAGAAATCAAGTCGTAGTCAGGAATAGATTAATGTATCATATCTTGCAATAAACTTTCCGCAACAACAGTAATATCAACTTAACCACATCTTTGAGTTAAACAAAAGGTAGGAAAAAAATCCTCGTTAACTATAAAGAAATGTTTTGTATTGAAAAATTGCATAATTTATCTCATCTAGCGTTTGAATAAGGACTAAACCAAACATTTCTTTTACTATTAGATTCCATTCCCCAAATAAGTCGAAAAGAATTAACATTAGACATAAAAGAATTAATCTTTTTTAAATTAGAATCTATATTTCTGCCCGGCTCAAAGTAGTAAGAAGGCAGAATAAAATCTAAGTCATTTACTATGATTTCAACGGAGATCATGTTATAATCAGAGTAATTATGATAAACAAAGGTAGAAATGTTATTCGAGCGAATGATGATCGCTGATTTAATAACATCTGATTGGGAATCAAAGAATACTTTGTAATGGCTAGGAAACCCGGGAAGATTCCCTTTGTAACACTGAGGTACAGGAATCAATGCAACATTGATATTATCAGTTTCAATATCGAGAATGAGTTGTTGCGTAGCATTTTTGAACGTGTGTAGATTTAATTGGACAAAACGCAAAAGAGAACTATAACTATTATTCATAATCAATACGAGAGATTAATAGATCCTTTATGAAAATTTCACTCGGGCAGCAACTATCATAAGGTTTATGATGAATACTAACTCTTGAAGGATTTTTAGCTTTTATTAAATCGAACACAATCGACACAAATTTGATGATTTTTATTAGCAGACTCTGAGCTTTTATGGTTACCTGAACAGGTAAAATAAGCAAGATGGTTTTTAGAATGAGCAGCTTTATGATTATAACCCAAACATTTGAAACATGTATGTATGATAACAAAATCATCAACTTCACACATAGATCAGTCAAGCTTGAGAGAACTTAATCTTAAAATTTGTTTATGGACATTAGGTAGAACACTAATAATAATATGTCTTGAATCCTCAAATTGTTTTAGCGTAACGCAAACTTCAGCCTCTGAAATTTCTTCCTCAAATGCTAAAATATCAGAATTTTGCTCAAATAAGACCTTGATAAGTTCCTTATCATGTAGTGAGCCAGGAATGTGTTTAATTTTAATGGCAGAATATTTTCGTTTAGCAAGAGTTGAAGAAAGAGAGGTGCAATTTTCGGCCAGAACATCACGAAATTTTTTCCTGTCATCATCAGACACACATTCAACTAACAGTATATCATTTGGGAACATCTTAAATTTTTGATACCCATTTTATTGCTTCTTGGGTTGACTAGCGTTTTTATGATATTTTTAATATCTTCAACTTTAAGGGTTCCTTGTTCATTTGTGCAGATAACAAGACTAAATCCTATTCCAATGCTCTTTTGTTTTTGCAAAGTTTCTGTAGATGGCGCCACTACACTCGTATACGATTTCTCCTCGTGTATTTTCATTAACACATTTTCATAAGGTATACGAGACTGCACATTTTTAAATTTATCAAAATTTGAGTAAATAAGACAATGTATATCACTCAAGGTGTTCTTTGCATCTTCTTTCATCTGATGATTCATGTTTGATTTGGAAACGATTGCATTTTCAACATTTTTTAATTTATTTTCGCAGGACGCATAAAATTCGTAAACAACACCAATGGCGTCCACGTTGTTACTACTTTTATTATATTAGTCATCGATTTCATCATTAATACTTTAAGGTAATAAAAAATTCTTCAATCCTCAGATTGATCTATTAATAGGTTCAGATTTTGCTGGAAATATTTATACTGGAAAAACACAAAAGCTAAGATCAGGTATTTATTAGATGGGTTTTAATGGGAAAGCTGAAAACTAATGGTTATAAAAATTGTATTACTAACATAGTTACCTCCATTTTAATTCACAATCAAGATATTAGAAGCCTCTGGGAATTGGAAGTTATTGATATTAAAGATCTTTTTCAACATCAAACTAGAAGTGAAATTGATAAGGCGGTAAATGATCATATTAGAACAAATTTAAGAAGAGGTCCTAAAGGACGATATGAAGTGAAATTGCCGTAGATACATGGCAAAAATATTCCTGAGAATAAAGATATATAAGATTAGAAAAAGCAACATCATAGTTAGTATCGGAAGGAAAATATGAGGCTTATAATATGGTGTTTCAGGAGTGGTTAAAAGAACAAATAATTGAAAAAGTACCACTTGAAGAACTGTCTAAGAATGGTTGCTACTTACAACATAAAGGGGTTTTCAAGGAAAATTCGACAACTAAAGTCAGACCAGTTTTCGATGCTTCAAGTAAAAGGTTTTCCTTCACTCAATGATTGCCTAGAGAAAGGCCATTAACTTACGCAAGGGAAGATCCAGAAGAGGTTAAAGCAATTATTTCCGCAATGCTTCCACAAGAAATTCCAGAAGTCGGTGTTCCTGATCTGGACCATATAGATAAGACAAACATAACAAAAAGATTGCGATATCAGCAAAAACTTCGTGATGAATAGCGGGAGTAATTGCTTTTACCTCTTCTGAATCTTCCGATACGTATGTTAAGGGCCTTGAATTTATAATAGCAATTCGCATTAGCGAAACTAAGCAATTCTTCATAGGTTAAGGATACATTCTTCAAGACTATTCTAAGCATATTCTTAACGATTTGGATTAAGCGTTCCCAGAAACCACCTCCCCAGCAAGCTGAGGGAGGATTAAAATTCTATCTAATTCTTTTAATAGATGCTTCACTTTCAGTCATTTTCCAATCAATACCCTTAAAAAGATTATTAGCTCCAGTGAAGTTCATACCATTGTCGCTGTAAATTACATGAGGACGCCTACGCCTTGCAATAAATCTTCTCAAACTTAACAGAAAACAATTCGTTGATAAGGAAGTCAACAGTTGCAGATGTATTGCTCTGCAACTGTTGACTTCCTTATCAACGCCCATGTATACAAAACATACCATGCTTTCTTTCAGAATAAAAGTGTCTGCTAGGTCTATTCCTACGATTTCAAAAACTGATGCATCTCTTATTCTATCTTCTGGAAGTGACACTGGAACTGCTTTTATCGACTTTGTAGCGTATCTTCTACAAACAAAAAACATTTAGAAATAACCGATTTTATCGTTTTTCTGCCATTTAAAATTAAAAATTTATGTTAGTATATGAAAGGAAAAATGTGTGGTTATCATTTACTGCCGTATTTAACACACATGCATAGGCACAAATGCTGTATTATATGCTATGTTTATGTTTGGAGTTAAGAATCATTGTTTTTCTGGTAACCTGGAGTTGTGTGATTACGATCATTGGGACTGAAAATACGATTTACAATATCGCGAGCCAATTTGGACCACTTTGTTTCAGTTGCATATTTTAATACTAGAATTCTAGTGAAAATAGTTCGAATGAATTTTTATCTGCTTTTATGCGCTTTTTATGACATGTTAGGATACTTAAATTCCAGGTTGTATTTTTCTTTTTCATTACTCTAAATATTTATTTTTTTATTTTGTATTCATTTCTTCCTTATTTTTAATTTGTGTTTGCAAAATTGATATTCCTATACATTCTTATAATTTATATTTACATTTTTTAAATTCATGCTTTTATATTTTCTTATTAAAATTATTTGGTAATTTAAATTGCATTTTAAAAATTGAATTTTATATTAATTTAAATTTTATAAATCTATTGTTGAAGTTTTGTGTATTTTCTTTTATGCTGTTATAAATATCCAAGTTTAAATGTACTTTATTTCACTTCAGATTGTTATTTTATAGCGGAGTATTAGAATTAAATTTAATTAAGACTTTAGAATTTAGGAGTCCAATAACTTTCTCTATTGTTTATTTTGACACTCAACGATTCCTCATTCATTTGATAAAGATAAGTCTTTACTTGTACTATCTTAAAAGGCTTATATACTTAATCACTTTGTAATTATGGATTTTAAAATAATGGCCAACAGAAAGGACATTCATTACATAAGTTTATTCATTAAAGTATGAAAAATTTTACTTAGTAATATCGGAAAATACTTCCTCCCATTTTAGGAAATAATTTACTGCATGATGCCACATCAAATTAGAACGTTTTTCGACAATAGATGACAGCAAGATGATGTCATGTGAGCTGAATGAGAGAAATTCTGCCATGTTCTATAGGCAAAATGAAGGAAAAGTCACTTTTCGCGGACAATATTCATTTACCTGATTGGGTAGTTGGTGTAAATGAAAAAAATTAATGAATTCAATTATTTTATTAAATATCACAATACAGAAAAATTCCAGTAATACTGAAGAAACAAATGATGATAATTACAAACTGTTAATAAATAAATGAATGATTTCTAATGTCGGCAGAAAAAGATGACCATTTGCAGATGTGCTCGGATTAGCAAGCGCACCCACTGGACGACGTTTTCTTCTGGTTCAAACTGATCTTGAACTCCTCGGACTGATCCAGGATTTCGTTGTTGTCCATAAGGATATCCACCAAAGCCTCAAACGCCTACAAATGAAAGGATCAATAGTGATTTTCCATGCACCTCGCTTCTTTAAACATACACTATTCTATATATTTAAAAATCGGTTAAAATTTATTATTTGCTTTTCTTATATAAATGAATTTTTAAATTACATCTTAATAACCTTATATTATTAAAATACTCGTATGTGCACCATATGATGGTTTCTAATTCTAGTATTTTATCAATGTAATTTAATTCGTTTATGTAATTGCAACCTAATAAGTAAATCTTAAATAAATAATATATTTATATATAATTTATGGCCATATATTTAAATGGGCACTTAATTATGATTTGTTCAAACAATTTTTCGAGACCTTATAAAATGCTTAAAACTGCATTTCCTTTCTTGTAGCTGAATGAGAACTTCTGTGTTTGAGTCGCTTCATACCGCTAAACCCTTTCAGAAGGACCGTGGTATCCTAGTGGTTCGGGTATCGGCATTCCAGACTGAAATATGGTGTTCGATTCCCAATGCCGCCAAAGACCCACCGAGTATATGAGATATACGTGCTCGTTAAATCTGTGGAATCGAAAGTCCTTTGGTCGGTCATTGAGCAGTTACCATGGCTGCAATGGTCTGGAGAAATATACTCCCCCTTCAAATCAATGCCAAAATTGAGGGAGTAGATCCTCTGGTGCTGCCATCTATCGGCGGATTTGAAGAGCAAAAGTCGTGCTTTCACCTTCATGGTGCTCTGATAAAAAAGAAAGACGCTCCCGATTGACTGAATTTCGCACAACCAAGGCATAGCAAGCTTGGCTTGTCTAAGTGTAATTAATAACAACAACAAACCCTTTAAGATCAGCAAAGTGAGACATCATTGGCAGAGGGCAGTGGTTGGGACAAATCTTCCCTCACAGAGCAGATGGAATTTCGTGGGGTGAGGAGATGTGTCAACATTTATCTACAACGCCCAAATTGCTCCCGCTCATCATGCTGCGTGGATGTGGAGAGGAGGAGTGACAGCTTAGTCACATGACCCTGTTTTAAAATTACGAGGCGCTAAGTCATAGGCGAAATTTGAAAACCCGTTCCTCATGGGGCTCGAGTGCGCCGTTATGCATGTAGCTGAATAAACTTTCCTTAAATTTTAAGTTAACTTTTGTGATATTTAATAATGTATCTGCTTAAAATTATCCCTCAAGTTTAAAGTACAGTAGTACACAAAATTTAGGCAATTAATTAAGAATTTTAATTAGATAACCATGAAATTTCAGAAAAGGGCTTATTGCGATGTGTGCTATGAACACGCAATTCATTTGAAGGTGCATGCATATGCAAATAGCGGGAACATGAGTATCACTTTTGCGGTCGACGTAGTGATGATCGACAAGCGTAACTCAAGGTTACAATACAAAAAAGTGCAGTTAAAGACATTCGTTGCAAATGCCAGTGAGTTCATTCACGAAATATGTCTATCAGCTATAGACGACTTCACAGTCGAAGGAATCAACGGAAAGATGAAAAAAGTGTGCTGTTGACCAGTGTTGCTGAAGCATTCGAAATCAATAAAAATGTCCTTTCGGGAGCTTAAAAGAATTCTGAACTATAAGTGCAGCTGTTAGAAAGGTTGGTGTTGGCTGCTCCCATAAAGTAATTACGAAAAATAACTTATTTATCGTACTGCATTCAAAAATTTCCGAAACCTGTCATAAACGCTATTGCTTAAAACCTGCATAGAGGAAGGTGGCGACAATTTTTTTGTTTATTGTGTTCGGACGCATTCTCAAACGTAGCCGCCATCCTGAAAGCTGGACTTCGACTCGAGGAGCCCAATAATTGGATATACATGATCAATGCAGTTATGTCCTCTTTACAAATACCAATCGCGTCAGAGCCACAAGTGATTGTCGACGCCATTTGATTTAGAAGAAGGTCAGGACACGGTTTCATGCCAGTTATATCACAGAATAAAAACAGTTACGATGATTTTAAAGCTGTTATCTGGGAAGGCATTACGTTCAACAGGTGAGTTGAGCTCCATGCATTCAACATATTATCGGTAACCTGATATAAGTATGTGATACTTCCCCGTTTGTCTTTGTTCCACGGAGAAAACTTCGGTTTTATGAATAACAATGCATGGTCACTTACTGTTCAGCTAAAAGGTAATACACAAACGGATTGGTCACTCATTGAGACATTCCAAAAAATATGTGGGAGATATTTTGGGGAAACACTTAGTGGCATGATCACATCCTTCAGGAAGCAGATATTGATTGAGGAATGGGCTCTATTACCTCAAGAACAGTTGGACAGTCTGGTGCTGAGACGGTTAGAAGCAATAACTGCAGTAAGAAATATCCTATCCTAAGGAATATCTGTTGTTGCTGTTATTGGAGAGACAATCATGTATGACGATGCTATGAGTTCTGTAATATCTTTTTTTTTTGTTGGACTCCATATTGTATGTATTGCATTCATTTCTGAGCTACGATACTTTCACTATCTTTTAAAGACAAACTGATCTCTCATTTCTTAAATTTATGATTTTCAAATGATTTCTTGCAGAATTATGGCAAAATACACCTGTTTCTTCAATTTTACACACACACTAATGTATATAGGAAATTATATTGGTGTGTTATTTAATGAAAACGGAAGGAAAGAATACGTGATTTAAAGTAATTCATATTAATTTAAATCGTATATTTTTCTTTCTGTCGACTAATTTTGCACATTGGCATATAAATTGACACTCTAAAAATATAAATGTAAGATAAAACCAAAGACTCGTATCCTTATTGCTAACCTATTTCATTGAACAGGTTTATAAGATTAGAAGAAGGACCACGTGACGATAATTTAGACGTAAACATTGCGTATAAAATCTCTTACCTTGGAGACGTTGTCACCCGTGCGAGCGCTGATGAGGAAGTGGTGCTCGGAGAATCCCATCTCGTAGATGAAAGGGTTGATCTCTTCCTCTGTCAGTCTGTCTGGGGACTTCGAGTCCGTTTTGTTTCCCACTGAAATGGACTTCATTTGAGAAATTTATTTGAGCATCAGAATTTTTTAATTGTGCTACTTACCTAATTACGATGTTGAATCGTCATTTTTAATCCAATTACAATCAAATTGTGCGCCATGTAAATGTTTGAAAAAATGCTTAAACTTAGGATGGTTTAATGAGGAATAATGCGAGGTGACATCCACTCATGTAAACTTCAAAACATACTTAACAGAGGCACCAAAAGGAAATTGTCCAATGCATTCAGTTCATCACCAGATGGCGATTATACATTTAGTACTTGCCATGTAACAAATGCCAAGCTAAGATTCTTTACATTATTACTTGTGTACATTCATATATTTGAATTCTGTGAAAGTCTCCAATATAATTCTATCGAGCAACTTTACAGCACAACTTTTAATTTTTAGAGAATGTCAATTTTAGCAATAAAAATACCGTTAAATACTTTTTCAAATTCTCCTATGTTTGAATAAGCTGAATAGTTTTTCGCAAATAAGTGATGAAGTAGTCATTTGAAGACAAATGGACAAATTGTTTAAATAAATATCAGAGGAGAGTTGCTTGTAACCCTAAAACGGAGGACACACCAAACAAAAATAATAGCCGAATGCATTTGACATGTGAATATAACGTCACGTTAAGTGAGTGGGGTCGCGGTGTTCTGATTGGTTAAGGCATCGTTCTCATTATTGGAAGGTAGTGAATTCGAATCCCGGTCGGTCGAAGATCTGTCGTGTTCGCTAGTAACGGCTGGAGTACGTTAAAACTGGGTGTGGTTGCAATGTCCTCCAAGGGAAATGATATTTGTTGGGTGGCAGGCCAAATATTGGGGGTCTTCTGCTTGGTCCCGGCTTCAAAATCACGAAGACCTCTACCCGGCTGCTTCTATCTAATTGGTAAAACCCAACTGAGGGCTAGGTACGGGGCAGCATGCAGGTGCAACAGCAACAATATTAAGTGAGCCAATTGGGATAAAATTATGGATATGTGGGAAGATGGATGAACAAAAGACTCCCATCCAAACTCCAAAAAGGAGAAGTGATAGGAACCTGGTGAGGATGCGAATTGCTCTCATTCTGGAAAGAAGCGATATCAGTGAAGAGATGAAAAATTATATGAGGTTTAGTGAAAAGAGTGTGCATTTATGTATAAGAAAATTACACTGGAGTTAATGCCGGAGAGACTTGGTATTGAAATAAAATGGCATTTCCGTGTTGAAGTCACATTATGAGACGATTAATTGCGTTTAGGATCTGTTTTCTACAAGAAACAAGGATGAAAAGTCCACGTAAAAACTAAATCTTACGTAATATTGAGAAACGAGTAAAGCCCCAATATATATTTATGCATGTAAATCTGCACCAGGCGTATTTAGGCTCTTAAAATTTTGACGGAAGTTTCTTTCTGTTGTTGTTGTTGTTACTAATGACACTTGGACAAGCCAAGCGCGTTATGCCTTGGCTATGCGAATTTAAGTCGAATTGGAGCGTCTATCGTTTTAATCAGAGCACCATGAAGGTGAAAGTACGACTTTGCTCTACATACATGCCATAGGTACCCATTTATAGGGTAGGCAACCATTCACAACCCATTCATACAAGGAAAGGACAAAGACAGGATAGATAGAAAGAGAAAGTACATCCATGCTCGAACCGGGATTCGAACCCAAGACCTCCTTATCCGCAGTCAGGCACGCTGACCACTAAACAAGTTGGGCGGCATATTTCTTTCTATTGCTAGCGTGTTTCAGGAACAAAGTATGTCATTTGTTTTGTCACAAATCAGTCGTGAGTGTGTTTGTATAAGATAAATTTCATCCATCCCGCATCTTCGTATTTCGAACACATACTGAATTTATATTTAAACATTTTTCAATTACTTAGAATTAAGTTATACTTTTGGTTATATAAGTTTCAAAATATTAAGAATTTTTGTGTCTGTTATACTATTTTAACTCTTTTTAGTAAAAGTACAGTATTTTCTACGCATAAAATTTTGAGCAAAGCATTGATGTGTATCATTACATCATACATTACACGATGATTCTAAATTATTTTTACAAATTTAAAGAGGATATAATAATTACTCAGATGAGCATTAACTTCTATAGAACATAGGGTCACATTCCACTTTGAATGGCAGAAAATTGGAACTTTTAAATGTATCAAGCATGAACTAAGACCTTCCATGATGGGGGTGGATTAACTTCTGGGGGTGAGTCAAATGTTTAGAGTACGAGACACCTGTGGAATGAGTTGAAGATCTCGTGACGTCGCAGACAAAACTGATTCGGGATTAAAAATCTCCGAGAGGGAAAATTTCTTATTCTTCGCCAGTGTCAAATGTGCATCAACGTGTATGGTTAGCTTTTTGAGCGTTTAAGTTTTTTCCTAAACATTAAGTCTGATTGTGCAACTTCGGTATCTCTTATTCCCTTTCCCAATACTTTTGTAAATTCAACAATCTAAAATATATATTTTATTAAATCCTGAATTTTATATTAATAAATGGAACAAAAATATATATTATAAATAACAACAGCATATTTCTAGCAAAAAAGTTCATTACTTTCGCACACTCTTTGCTTAGGAATATATATTTAACTATGATTGTTTTAAAAAAGTACATTAAGCAATGAGAAAAATTTTGCTTATTTTCCTTCAGTTTTTCCTAAAAATGTTTTTATAAATATCCTGGTCTTTAACAACAGAGAATCAATCAAAGCTTAACATTTAAAATTTTTACGAGCCAGCTTGAACTGATCTACATTCTAAGAACAAAGCATATCGAATGACCTGAAGTGTGCATAAAATTGTCAGTGAAAATAGAGAAGCAACGCTGCTTGGAGCAATCACAGAAATCAATGGATAATGCCTAATATGTCCATTAAGACACTGTGGCAAAATTTAGCCTTAATGGGCTACAGCAACAGAACATTGGCTTGAATGGCTTTATTAAATATACTTACTCTACAGTACTTTTTCTGGGTTCCCGAAAATATTGGTTGGGGCCTAAATGACTGGAAAACCATGATTTGGTCTTATTAATTAGGTTTTCAATTGTTAATGGCGAATGAAAAGTGTCACATGTATCGAAGCTTTCTATTAAAATTTCCATTCCCAAGTCAAATTTGTCTTATGGTTATGAAAACATAAGGCACTGTGATAACGGGACTGCTTCCATAATTGTGTGAACTGTTATAATGGACAGCTAAGGACGACACCATTTGTTCTGATCGAGCCGATCATTGACTGCACGTGATACCGTTCAGCCTCTTGGAGACCACTTGCAATCCTTCAAGTACCTCAAGCAACCAAACATTTTGTGAGTGACAATGCACTCAACCGTAGCTGTACGCTATTAATTTTATGAATTTTTACACAGCTCCAACGAAAGGTTTTACCACGTTGATCACGTGATATGAATCGCATTGATGATTGATACCCCTTTTGCACTGCAATTTTAAATAAAATTAAATTTAAAATTGATTTAACTTAAACACCACGCTGAAAACAGCGTCAGCACTGTCTTGCTCTTGAAATTGATTTAGAAATAATAGTTTTGGTTCTAAAATTTATTCATTTTTTGTTACTATACATTATGTGATATTTTTGACTTTTTGGTAGTTCAAAAAGAGTTTTAAGCATTTATAGATCAAAATGATGGTAATTAGGATTTTGATATTTTAAATCAGGAACACAAAATCAATGAATAATGTTGATACATTTTTCTTCTTAATAATTTAGCATAGTTTTGTATGCATAATTAATAATTCTATAATAATTCGGTTTCCTCATTTTTTTCTTAAATTTTGGTTCTTTTATCTTTATTCCTTCACAGAGATTTCAGGAAACATTGACAATATCAGCAGAATACAAAATAGCCCTTGAATCAGTCGAGATGTAGACTGCTGGCCATGCAAATTGCAACACCAAGAAAGGAAAGACATATCACCACAAAATTTATTCTGTAGATAACATGTTGACCATGTATCAAATGATTAAATGTATAGACTTCGATGAAGTATGGTTCCTGCCAAAATCAGTAGCCAAACATTGTTGGAGATCACCATTGCCACATGTCTCGGCATTGATTCAAAGAGACTTTGGATGTGTTCTTAGGGTACAGCAGACCAAGCAGTTTCCATACGTTGCCAAAGTTGATCTGGTGTGGCAGCTGGGAATGTAATCTGGGTCAATCGTTGAGCAACCATGGACCACATATTTTCTATCGGCGAAAAAGGTGCCACAGGCGCGCGTGAGGTGCGTCTAAGCTGAAATTCTAATCATTTGTACTCCGAATAAGGAGGTCCTAAATTCGAATCCCGGTTTGGGCATGGATGCACTTTCCCTCTCTGTCTATCCTGTGTTTGTCCTTTCCTTATATGATTGGGTTGTGAATGGTTGCCTAGCTTATAAACAGGTAACCATAGCATGTGTGTACTGAGGAAGTAGGACTCCACACCAAAATAGGGTTCAGTTGGAAAAGTGGAACAGCGCACCTATTAATGCCAGCCTAGCTGGCACAAGACAACAACAACAACATAAGCCGCTCAACACAGACTAAAGCAGCTGGAACAGGTTCGAAAAACTTTCGAGTGCTGTCTTCCAAATTTTAACAATCAAGTAATCGTTATTCTAAAGAATACTTATTCAAATCTTGGAATTTAATATAAATCGTTGAATTCAACAAATTTGAGTATATTAACTGGGCTGTCTAGTTACTTCATGATTATACATGAAGTAACGTTATTCCATAAAATAATAGATTTCATGCTTTAAAAATAACACACACACATATATATATGTCTTACTAACTATATATGATAACAAATTTTATACACTGATATAAAAATTAAGATTAAAGATTGATTGCTGATACTTGCCTATGACGACGGGCAACTGCCCACAAATGTGTTTCAATTCTGCTATCCACTTGGGAAGAGCGTAGAGCGTGTCCTTCTGCGTCACGTCATACACGATAATAGCTCCGTGGGCTCCATGGTAGAACCTGCAGGAAAAATAACGTTTTACCTCAAATGCTTCATAATGAAGGAAGTTGGAGCTCTGTAAAATTAATTTGAGGCTCTCAATGTTAATGCTAAAAATAACGACACATTTTCACATTGTCATAAGAAGTAATAAAAATAAGAAGGAAATTTTAATGCTTATAAGAGGAAACAATCGTCAGATTTTTTATTTAGAAAGTGATAAAAATTCCGAAAGGATATTATAAGATTTGCTTAAGGATAATTTCCTTTCGATAAGTTTTGAAAAGCCGACTCCTGAGCTGTGGGTCCCGGGTTCGAATCCCGGTTCGATCATGGGTATTACGTTCTTTCTGCGTTTGTCTGTCCTTTCTTCTGTGATGATTTATGAATATGGCCCATCCTATAACGGGTTTGTGGTGGTATGGCATGGGTAACGCTTCTCTCCTCCGTGACTTGGTTCACAGGTGTCCGCTGGATAACGACAAATAAGTAGCTGTTTCTGACGTTGTTGTGGCAAAGAGTTCGTCGTCACCCAAGTGTCCGCTGTTGGAAAAAAAATGTTTTAAAAACTGATGAATGGGGAAACTTTTTCCTTTTATGGTTTAAAGTATTAAATTTTCCTATCGATGCTCTTGAACAGTTATCAGTACCAAATTTCCTTTTTCAAGTGTTCGATTGCCACCTCAACTGAAAATCCTTCTAACAGGGTGCAAATCCTATTGAGTTGTTTCTTGAAGTGATCATAAGACAGCAAACATGTGATGAATAAATTGTGAAAGATTTTTGAATGATGAAATAATAATTAACTTTGCGTTATCCAAACAATTAAGAAAGAAAGTTTAGGAACAGCTGCTATGAACTTTTAAAAATATCTCAAATTATATTAATTTGAGTACAGTAAAACAATGTGTAATAAGTGTAGTAAATGCTTTTATTTATTTATTTATTTACTTCTCTAATAAGGATTTTTTAAAAATTTCTGCTAGGATTTCCACCTTTTATCACTTCAAAAGGTTGGAAGTGATGGCAACTTATAGAGTGAGGCGCTCAGTGGTTGTGACATCGTCGTTCCAAAAGTGGGCATGTCTTCGTAATTTAGTAGCTGGACCAAGCAGAAGACTTTCAGATTTGGCTTACCTTTTCTCGCAGAGGTATTATTTCACATGAAGGACATTGTGGATCTTCGGTTAAGTCGGGATTCAAACTCACTGCCTTCCAATAACGAGTACCAACCAGGCTACGGCGGCATCATAATGTAAAAAAATATATAACGGTAAATAAGTGTAAAAACATGAATTGAATTTTTTTAGATATTTTGTCGAAATTGAAATTTTTACTATGTGAGAAAGTTCGATTTAATTGTTGACTTTGTTTATTTTGTAATGTTATTTTATTTATTTTTACAACACATATGATTATGTAATTACACTAAAACCTATTTTTGTGTTGTAAATAGGCATCTCATAAAATCAAATGTATAAAAATTGCACAAAATTCCATTTCGCAGCACAATTGAGAAGTATTTTATGGTGCATTGAATCGCGTAAAAGAGTCTCCTTTTGAAAATCTTACGAAATCAATGGAATTGCTTTTGAAGCGAAATCAAGACTTGTACATTGAGGATACCCCGTAATGGCAAATCAGTGCAAGTTTAATGCGAAACTAGTGCAAGTTTTTAAATGAACGATAAATATAGAAGTTAGAGAAACTATTATATAGCCCATTACTAAATTAGGAACTTGAAATCATTAAATTTTTAAATCTAGTTTGCATATCAAGGGAGAAAACCCGAAAAACCCGTGAGCTCGTGTACACAGAAGCTAAGCATCCATATCCCATTCTTCCATAATATTGAGCTCGAAGACTTACAGTTAGAACCGTGCTCTAATACCACTAGGACACGTACTAATACACCAGATATATTTGCACTTGAATGAGTGTGGAAAACACGTGAAGGATGCGTAGCTTAACAGTCTGTTGGCTTAAGACCCACCCAACATCTTTTTATGAGATATTTCAGAAGCAATTACTCATATTTACGAGTCGCAAAAAGGAACACCCCTAAGCATCGTCCGGTGTGCTTGCAGGGTCGCGGTGGCCTGGTTGGTGAGGGCCTCGTTCTCATTATCGGAAGGTAGTGAGTTCGAATCCTGGCTCAACCGAAGATCCGTCATCGTCGCTAAAGACGGCTGGGTACGTTAAAACTAGCGTGGTTGCAATGTCCTCCAGGTGAAATGATACCTTTGGTAGTAGCAAACCAAGCAGTATGTCAGTATTGGGGATATTCTGCTTGGTCTCTGCTTCGAAATCATGAAGACTTCAACCGGCTTATCTCATCTAATTGGTAAAGCCCATTTTAGTGCTAAGTACAGGGAAGTATGTTGCTGCAGCAACAGCAGGTGTGCCTGCAGAATGTATAAGCGCAGTATCCGTCCTGCGTTGTTTAGCAGTAACAGGAATTTAATTCGGGATGCTCTGAAGTGCGTTGTTTTATCTCTAGATGAGGTGAGCTCAAGCATGCTTTTTTTTGCTTCATGCGCGGATATCCATAGGAGTGGGTGCTTAGAAGAGTGAAGGATTTACTTCATCGCAGCGCATTAGTAATTGAAAACTCTTCTGTAGAAGTAAAACACAGATGATTTTAAGATTTGCACAGATTTCAGTCATCCAGAACTCTCTTTAACAGTCGGGATCAGAATGACCGAAGTTTCTCAAAGCTGTAAATAGTAAGTTTGATTCTAGTCTAGTTAGGAAATGAGATTGCACTTTGCTATCTGCTCGCAAGTTTGTTTATGAGACATCATGTGAGTTTTTCCTCTCTTGTAAATAAAGCGCGCTTTTTAAGAAAAGTCCACCAGCTAACCGATATGAATGTTGAAACAACAAATTTTATCTCTTAGGCCAATAAGTGGTGTCAAATCACAATAATAAGTGGTGTCAAATCACTTGTAACCCAAATATGTATATCCATGGATTCACGTGAACGGCACTCTACAGAGGAGAAAGTTTTGAGTTCCATCCCATCGTTTGTCGAACAAGGTCAGTTTGTGCATTTCTCACTACAAATTTGTGTTTTGGGAGTTTTCTTTGGAGATTTTTGTGTTTCTTCCTTTGCAGTACGCCCCACTATGAAAACATCCTTTGGAAATAATTCTGCGCTGGATATTGAAATGCCGGAGAAAAGCTTCAAATCATTGGGCTGATAGCTTACAAAAAAAAACCATATGAAATTGTTTATTTTTATTTTTTAAATAACGGTGAGCTTTTGGGTGAATAACCCTTGATCATAACAAGGCTAGAAACTGCAACTCATTTGTCGTTACCCAGTGGGCACCTATGAACCAAGTCACGGAGGCGAGTCGCGTTACCCGCGCCATACTACCACAAACCCGTTTATAGTCATAATTATCTCAAAAGAAAGGACAGAGAAACACAGAGAGAAAGTAACATCCGTGCACGAATTGGGATTCGAACCCAGAACCCCCAGTTCAGGAGTCAGGAACGATCATCACGCAACCATCGGTTTGCGTTTGAGTTTATTTTTATATAGATAAATATGTTTCTGCAGTTCTTTTTATTCTCTTAAGATAATTCACTTCAGTGGTGCCATTTTTTAAAGTTTACATTTCAGGCAGGAGGGGTCTTGTTGCCTCACTGTGATGGGTTGTACACGCAGAGGACATTAATAGCCTCACACTCGCTTCGCAAGTAGGCTGTCCGCCTGCGTCATCGAAATTTACATTTCAGGAAAAATCATGAGCACAATTTTAAGCAGTTCGTTATTCTTCGTCGCGTAAGTCATTTGCAAGGTTATTTGATTTTCAAGTAACCTTGCAACGCTATTTTATAGACAGGAACCACCTGACGAGGAAATCACATAGAATCTATCAATGAAAGACTTACGACTTCGTAATGGATTTGAACTTCTCTTGGCCCGCTGTGTCCCAGACCATCAATTTAGTGAGTTGGCCCCTGAAGTCTCGGTACACGGGTCGGTAGTCCACACCAATCGTGGGAGGGACGGACTCTAGAAAAAAATAATTCTAATTTAAATAAAATTGGAAGAAAGAGCACAGATGCAGTATAATATTTTTAGCGCATTTTTAACATTTTGGAATTTAAAAAAATGATGCCAAGTTGATTTAATTTGAGAAAATGGATAATTTCATAATACACTGAGATCTCTTTTCTAGTGAGGTAGATAAAAATAGGAAAAACGAAAACGCTTCAAAATAGCACAAAACCATACTAGTACAGGTATGAAAATCAGTTTTAACAACACAATTAAAATATTTTTCATATGGTAAATAGAGATCAGAGAAAAATTCTCGTGAGGAAATAACTCAGGAAACCTTTAGGACTAGGAGAATTTTTTTACTAGGAGAATTTTTAATGGAAATCAAGTTACGAAACTAG
>CM075856.1:1868824-2040189 GCA_037975125.1 Latrodectus hesperus
CTGAGCTCACCTTCTTCAGCAGGACGTTCTAATCTGGCGACACTTTTTTCTACTACAAGAGAGAATGTTCCAGTTGAACAACTCATCGGTTCGATTCTAAACTCGATTGACATTAGGACTGGTTTGGAGTCTACTAGGAACTATAGACTCAATCATCTCCCGTGTTCAAAAGGGAATTTTGAGTTCTTACCAGCAGATGGGTTTAGCCGACTCAGCGTCCGCGACGTATCTGTTACGTCGCAATAAACTGGTTGAAAAGCGGCCTGCGTCGGCATAGATACGTCGCAGAGTTTTCACCGAAAGCGGCCGCGACGTATATTTTCGCATAGTAGAAACCACTTATTTTTGCTTTCCCCCTAATCGGTGGTTTGATTGATCGGTCTTAATCACTCAAACCCTACACCTTGGAGACTTTTCTTTGAAAACTACAACTCAGCCTGGGTTTTACGCCAAATATCTAAAATACTGATTTTTTTTTCGCCAAGATTCAACTTTAAAATTTAATAGTCTATAAATTTGTTGCTTTAGAAATAAAATGCAAGTTTATAGATTATTATTATTTTTAATTTTAGTTCCTAAGCTAGTTGAATTAGACGATTTTATTACACAAAAATTTTAAATCCATATGTCCTTTTAAATTAATAACGAGCTTGCCTTCTTTTCTAAGATCAATTTTAATAATTTTCCTGCTTATGCTAATTATTTCTTACATCTTAGTTAATTTAATTCAGTTTTTATTGTTTTTGACGGTATTTTTTATCGACTTGTTATGACTGAAATAAACTAATAAATTTCGTAAATGGAAATTATTTAATTTCCAGTGAAAGAGCTCATGGCTGTTATAGTCAAATCGATATGTCGTCCATAATAAATAACATTTACCTTAATGACTAAAATTCATTTAATTTGCGCTTTTATTTTTGTGCATTAGGAAAAAATTTACTAATAAGTTTGTTTACGCTCTGAATATTGCTTTTTATTTTGTTATTACTATAATTTCTTTTTACATACACTTCAAATGTTGATAATAAAACTGAAGTATCATCTTAAGGCGATAGTATAACATGATTGTCTCATAAGTGTGAAGCCAAGAATGTTATACGTGTGTTATTTCTTTTTATTGAAAAATATATCAACACTATTTACTGTTGCTCCATATAAAGTCATTATTTTAATATATCAATATTAAAAAGATACTATTTCTTAAAAATTTTACTATATTAGAAATTTTCTCGATTAAAAAATAAACTACAATATTTCTGATATTAGCATTGTTCTGCTGTGAAAATCATTTTATTCTACATATATTTTTTATTTGCATACATGTAATAATTTTTCTAGATGACGTAACGATAATATTTAATAAAATAAAATTCCTTACTAGAAATTTATTGCAGATTTAAAACAAAGGAGATTTATGAGGAATATAAATAATCAAATTTTTAAACAGTAAACTATTCAGAAGCAAAATAATGGAGTTTTATATTTAAAGATGAGCTAAACTTTTTAATGCAGAAAATATTTTTAGCTCTTTTACTTTAGAAGGTGTGTGAAATGGAATGATCCTATCGAAATAGCGTATTAGTGAATCGAAATCATATGCTACAATCTAAGCAATTAAATTTTTAACCTACAGAAAATAATTATTTTATTACCAAATTTATTTTTAAAATAAGCAAATTATTAATACGTTAGTTTTACAAATAATTATATTTTAACGCGATCCATATTAGGTATAAAAGAATTTTTAAATATAATAATCTTAACCAGAGAATTTCTTGTTGTAAAATGTGGTTATATATTTACTTTACTCTTCTTATTTGAATTAAAAATTATTTTTTCTGGTTTATCTTTGAAGCATAAAATGGTATATTACATATACGATTGATTTTGTTATCTAAATTTAAAAATATAATAAACGCATTATATATATTTCAAATAAACTTTTTTAAACAAACTTCTTTTCTACAGATAATTATCTTTAAAATGATCCATATTAGATATAAAAGGAATTTTTGTATTATTTAAATTTAAAAATATAATAAATGCATTATATATTTAAAATAAACTTCTTTTTTTAAATAAACTTCTTTTCTACAGATAATTATCTTTAAAGAGATCCATATTAGATATAAAATGAATTTTTAAATTTAATAATCTTAACCAGAGAATTACTTGTTGTAAAATCGTGAAACAATTGCTTTACTCTTCTTATTTGAATTAAAAATTAATTTTCAAAATTTATCTTTTAAACATAAAATGGTATATTCCACTTACGAGTTATTGGGTCATTAAAATCATATTAATGAAAAATATAAATAAATTCATTTAAAATATAATTGAAATAAGTTTTAGTTAGGAATGACTGTAAAATAAGTGTCTAATCAGTAAAAGAAAGAATAAATGCACTAAGAAAATTTATATCTCTTAATCAAAATTCAAATTTTAAATTAAGATGCTATATTATCTACAAAATCTATTTAATTAAGAGACTATATAAAAATGTTATAATTTATAAATGTTTTTCATTCGCACAAACGCGTAATATTATGTTGCGAATGCAGCACCATTTTGTATAAAAATACTTTCTTATAAAGAAAGAAGAAAGAATTATTGGTATATTGTTATGTATTATTTTACGTGAATTGAAAAGTCAATAGAAAGCAATACAGTATTATCAATTTTCTTTATATAAATCTGGTGCTTTTGCTAAATTAAATAATATTCTTTTGTTTTTATTTTTAATTATATGTATTCATTTAATCTTTACTGTGAATAAATTTCATTAAGCCTTTCCGAATTTAATGATCAAGACAGTTGAATATTGAAGGCTAAAATTATTTTTTCTAAAATTTTTATAAGTATTCGACAATACTATTTCAAACGGATTCTTATATACGTGAGAGGAGTTTGTTTCCAGGAAGAAAACTATTCATGTGTGACTTCCTTTACGATTTAAGCATGTTTCCTGTTAGTCAGGGAAAGAATGAAAGGGGATGATGTTTACTCATGTAAATAAAACTTTCTGATTATTCTAAACAGATGAGAAATTGCTTTCTCGCCATGAATCATTGCCACAAATTGATGATAATGTTCTACTTTTATAATAACTAAGAACTTACATAACAGAGCACATTACATTCAAAAGTATTTTTGGAAATTTAGATCAATAAAAATCATAAGTAAATCAATAAATTCTTTCCAGTCAGTTTTTGAAATTTAAAAATTCAAATCAAAAATCTAATGAATCAAATCCTAAAAACAAAGCATAAAAAAGATTTTAAAATTATATTGTATATAGTTTCCTATTTAAAGAAAAGATAATTTTTTTATAAAAAATAAAACTGGAATATTTTTTATGCATGACAATAAAACAAGTCTCTAATCAATTAAAAAAAGAAAAATTTGCAAAGAATCTTAACAATTCTCAATTATAGATAAAGTCTCTTTAATTAGGAAACTTTATAAAGTAGAGGTATATAATAATTATATAAAGATTTTGCAATTTGTAATACAATAAAATATTACCAATGCAAGAACTTTTCATGATATATTTTTAAAATGGAATAATAATAGCCTCTTAGCATTTTATTATATATTATATAATGTAAAATTAAATATAAGTCAATAGAAACTCGTTATAAATTTATAAGTTTCTTTCGTACAGTAATTTTGCCAAATTAAGTTGTAAAGATTCTTTTGTTTTTATTTATAATTATACATAAAGTTCAGTTCATAAACGCTAGATTAATATTTAAAAAATAACTCGAGTAATGCACTTGTGAAACCAAATATTCCATTTATATTGAAATAAATTAAATGTAACAGTTTAAGCTTCTTATTAGTACATGCACTGATATATATTTCAATTCAGATTGACAAATGAAGTTAATTTTCATGTATTGTTACAAGTGATATTTTATCTTGTTCAGTTACGAGTAGAAAAAATTAATTTAGCAAATAAATTTGGGCTTTAACGCTTTTAAATAAAACTACAAAATTTATCTATGAAAAAAGAGCATAAGTAATATATATTTTTAGTTCTGCTAAAAAAATTAAGTAAATTAATAATTTTAATATATTTCTAATTCATTTAGACTGTTGAATTATAGAAACGTATAAATAATCTAAATCAGCCTTGCTATGTGTGCTGAAAGTATTATAATATTGAAAGGGTTTGAAAAATATTTATTTACTTGCATTAAATAATTATAAAATTTCTACTTCTGTAACTTTTAAAATGGAATAAATGAGACTTCATAACGTTGCTTGAAGTACATTGCTAACTTTTTTATCGTTCAATGATATCAATTGTTCGCCTTCATGTTACATATCCTCTGAGCTTGATCTTTTACTTACCAACTCTTCTATTAGTATAAATTACTAAATAGCAGTATATATATTTCAAATCACTATGAGGTCTATCAAAGTGCTTAACTCCAAGAATTGAGAAAAATGTATTTCCAGATGAAAGTAAATATATAATAAGGACAGCACACAATAATCTCTCTTCCTCTTTCAAATAATTTAAAGTGCTTAGGAAAAAGGAAGAGGTGCTTAGGAAAAGCTTTCTAAAAAAAGGTTGTCACATATACTGAAAAAATTTATTTAAATTCTTTTGAGTTTCGAATTCATTTTCTATTGCACCAGATTGCTTCATAATAATAGAATATTATTTTGAGTTAATGAGAATAAGTATATTGAATACTTAACAAATAATGTGTTTTAGGCAATTTATTTTTCGTCCATCACTTGGAATTATTTTCGATTAAAATACAACTTTAATTTAATACATATCTTGTTAAAAATATCTAAATTATGTTTTTTTAATATGAAAGAAAAAAAATTGTAAAAGTAATAAATGATTTTATAATATTGCTTTAGAATGTAAATATATAAGAAATATCATAATTAAGAAAGTACACAATCAGCAAATATAATGTGTTAAAATTTCTTATACAGAACAATGTTAATGCAAGTTTATCTACATGTATTTTGCATTAAATAGTTTTATTTCATATACATTAATACAGAAATGAAAATTAATCCTTTTTTTGTAAATATTTAATTTTTTTGGGATAAAAAACATTTCCAAATATTTAAATATAAAGTGAGAGTAATGTTTCAGATATAGTATAAACCAAGAACATTACACACATTTATTCACAATGTTATGAAAATTTTCTAATGTTATGTTTAATTATTTAAACTCAAAACATTTATGGATGAATAAATTAAAAAGCTTTAATTAATGTTTTTGAAAATAACATTATAAAAATTGAAAAATAATTAAGCCTTTTATTTTCATATAAACACCACACTAATTACTACATAGATGTATTCATATAAAGTAAAAATTAGTTTGTGTTAAGAAAAATATAATGTGAGAAAATGTATTTTTGCTAACATTATCTTATCTTACTGTAATAAAAATTTGAAAAGCTTCTGTGTCTCATTCAAAAAGAGAAATTTCCATTTTACAGAAAATAATAATTATACAAGAAAATGTGGCAAGCAACTTTCTTAATTAAACTGTGTAAGAAATCTAAAACATCATAATTTGTGGATACCGTTTTTCTTTAAATTTCATATTATTTACCAAGTCAACCTAAAAACACTGATGAATATCTTCAATCATTTTCAACTCTACAAAAAACAGTTATTTATTAATAATTTTTGCTTTTTAAGTTTTATACAAAAAAAAAAAGATATGCGTTTTCGTTTTAACGACTTTTATTGGGATGTACAATTCTTTCTGGCAAATACATACAACCCTAGATAGGGTAGTTAGTAGTAAGTGACATCCCCTCCCTCTAAATTGAGCGATGTGACAGTTTTCAGGGGGGTAGGAAATGTTCCCAATTAGAATGGGAAACAGTCGACGATTTTTGTATAGTTTAGGAAAGGGGCAGTGGAACGATTTTCGCAGATTCTTGAAATTTTCTGAGACGCTGAGTCGGTTAAATAAGAGTTAGTTAAGTCTTAACATGATCACAACTTAAATTAACTGACGATGAAATTCACCTCACATAAAATATTATATTCTAATTTCTAATGCCCTTCCTGTCAGTTGCATAGAATGAGTGTTTAGTTATAGACGAAAGAAAACAGCAATCATACTTTGCATGACTGCCTCATTGGTAATTGCTCGCTAACTTCCTGTCATCCATCTTGTCTAATTCTATGTAAAAGGATAGACGTCACGAAATTGTATAAAAAAGACACGCATAAAATACTAGGAAACTCATGTGGCTAAATATTTACAGGACTGTTCAGTGTTTACGCTGATTGACAGATCAGAGTAAGAATTGTTAGAGAATAAGATCAATTAATGCTAACATTATCCCACTCTACTGGTCTGATGGAAGCAAAAAGCACGTGGGTGAAAACTTCTATTTGATCTCGATTTAGAATTGCCAATTAGTATATCGTGATCTAGTCACTTGTCAATGAACTCGTATGCAGATTTAATGGTCAGTAACTAAAGACTTGAGCTCATGCTTTTGTAATGCATGGACTAACTACTAGCATTTTAAATTTGCAGCACAGATGCCGTCATGCCAAATTCAGAATTAGGTGAATTTTTATCAGATTTTCTTGTTTATCTGGCAAACTGATTTTCATGACGTCATAGAAATGGAGACCTTTAAGAATTATGTAGAAAATTCTATTTTGACAACCCTAGTATTTATGTCATCGCAAGACGCCACTATGCGTCATCTTGGCAACATTTCTTCGTCACCAAACAAATTCAGAATTTGGTATTACACGGCATCTGTGTCAAAATTACTAATCTAAATAACAATTTTTTATCGATTTTCTAGAGCATTTTCCCGTGAGACTGTAAACATAAATCCATAAAAAATATCTACTCTTAATCACATAAATTTCGCTTGATATAAAAACATTTTATTTCTTTGTATTTGATTCTACTGCTAACAAAAATATTTTCTTCATTTCAGTGCATTAAATATTTTAAAACTTCTTGAAAACAAAACTTTGAAGCACGTCTTGAGGAAAAGTTAGAAGCTGTTCACATGAAAGGAAAATATAAAAATGTAATTTTAAGCAAAACTTTGTGAATTTTTTTTAAAGAAAAATGTGTAAGCCATTTTTGATATATAAAGTGCAGAAATAAATATCCTTATTCAGTTGTAAAAGAATAAGTCCATTTAATATAATTATTGCCAATAAAGTAGAAATTAATAGAAATAAAGTGGTAAAAAATGCTGTCCGTAAAAGGGAAATTTCAAAACCAGATTCATTACTTACTGTAGTGCCTTGGATCATAAATAAGGGCGTAATAGAAAGCTTTCGAATATTTTCAGCAATGACCAATCACTTATACAATGTTACAATGAAAATGCAACATCTGAAAAATATTTGCTTTGACGCAATGTTGTGCAAATGACTCAAAGTGCTTTTTGGTCTAGAACATTTAAAACGAGGTATATAATGGAAGGAGGTCAGGAAAATCATCAATATAATAATGTTAATCTTATCAGCCAGAATAAATAATAAATTGTTTTCGATCTCAGCTCAGGATCAGTACAGAGAATCTGAGAGCGGAGAAAATTTTGGTAGTTTCATCAGTTTAGGCAATTACATTAGGGTCAAAGCCCTGGGATGGAGACCAGCTCACCAGGTTGTCTCGAATACATTAAAGTTGCCATAACACATTCGATAGAAAGCTTGCCTAATCACTGAGAATTTCGTATTATATTTATTCAAAAGTACTTTAAATTATTAGAGTAAGTCTGCTAAATAGCATATATAGTTACACTTAATATAATCATAAAAAGGCACAGATGCCGTATAATCCATGATTCCAAATTCTGGATTTTTTTGGCGATGAAGAAATGGTGTCAAGATGACGAGAGTAATGACGTAATACTAGGGTTGCCAAAATACAATTTTCTGTATAATTTTATAGGTCTCTATATTTATGACGTAATAAAAATTAGGTTGCTAGATACATAAGAAAATCAGCCAAAAATTACCAAACTTAGAATTTAGCATCCTGTATTATACGGCATCTGTGCCTCACAAAAACCCAACTGATAACTTTGGTGACTGTACAAATTAGCTGTAAAATGCATTTAAAATATTACTATACTCCGAAGATCGATCATATGGCTCGATTTCAGCCACCGCTGAACAGATGAAGGTGCATATGACATTTCTACTTACGCCATACACGTCTGTTGGGATGGATGCTTGCGATTTTTCCGAGTTCCTACCATGCGAGAATACGAATCACTCTCGATGAAATGTCCTCCCTGAGGCCTCTTTCACACTAGACGACTTTTATCGTACGATAAAAAATCGTCCGAAATTTTTTGTGAGAAGTTACTAAAAAAGCACAGAACAGACTGTCACACAATATCAGTATTTATTCAGTGTGAAAGAGACCAGTCTATTGTGTGGTATTTTAGTAACTTCTCACAAAAAATTTCGGGCGATTTTTTTAATCGTACGATAAAAGTCGTCTAGTGTGAAAGAGATCTAAGGGTAATTCCGTGATAGATGTTAAATTGCATTGCTTAGGCCCTTAAAAAATCCACCGCGTGGTGCCAACGTCGCAAACCACACAAATCTGGCAACATGCATTGCAAAACATCCGGATGCTTCCTTCTCTACCGATCTTCCTGGCTCTTTCATCAATCACATTTGGACTTCGACTGCATAAGCCCACTAATGACCTGTGTCAAACCTTAGAGAGAGAAGGGACATTTGTCTATAGACAATCTCTCTGCTCACTTTCTGAACTTGTACCTAGCCATGCTGCTAACTTTATTGCTTCTGGAGGTGGCCCAACAAGTTATTGGGCATATTGCGCAGTCGCTCTGTTTTGACATCAAGTAGTGGCAACTTAACGGCCACATGCCATTGTATAACATATTAATATTCCTTTGTAAATTGTTTTACAGGAGGACCTTTCATACCTAGTATATATTCCAGTGCTGCAAGGGGGAAAAGCGGAAAATTTCTTCGCACCCATCTATACAGAGATGCATGCATTACACAAAAGTACCTTATCTTCCATTCTTCAATATAATCTGGAATTGAACGCAGGGCTTTAAGCTCAAATGATCAATGATTTATCACTAGCTCAGGGTGAGACCTCATCGCTCCATATGCAAGAGCATCATGTCGTGCTGATCATCCATTATTGTTGCTTACTGCGTCTCTCTTTTAACTATTTTCATTATTTTCTGCGTCGTGGTTTTTATTTACATTATGGTGCAATGCATTTAAGCCTATTGTGATATATTGCTTTTGTCCCAATAAGCTCTATGCATTCATATTTTCTTAGCAAAGTTAAAAAAGGTAACTGTTAAAAATTTCCTTAATGAGGTTAGTTAAAATTATATATACTTGGCTAAAAATTTCTATCAATGCAAGTCATTAAACACTGCCAAAATGCCTTATCATCTTGCAACGCTACCACATAATTAAGTTGACCACACTTTCTTCTCCAAATATTCATAAAACTCTTTTGGAGAAATAAAACTTGAGAACTGCATCTGAGTGCAGCTTCGATGTCCTTCTCCACTAGACTTCTGGGATTCTTAATACCAAAATAAGACATTCAATTGCACTTTCAAGAATATTTGTGTTTGATATTAACAGCATATTTTACAATGAAAACTTTTAATATTTTCTGATTGAAAAAATCAAAATAATAAGCCACGCATCAAAACTTAAATTTTCAAAATTTTTATATGACTATTTTATAAAGCTCTCAAGTTAAACAGTCGTTAAAATATGGTATACCTTTAAATGTGATTCTTTAAAACGCGCGCGAATAAATACTTTTTTTAAAAAACAATTAAGAAAATTTTTTTAACTTACTTGCTTCACCTAGAATGAGTATCTTAAAAACTACTTTTGGCTTTGGAGACATTGTACAAACGTTGAATCCTGACAAGAGCTCACCTCATGCCGAAATCATTTGTTGGTTAGCAAAAGTAAGACCTACTGCTATCCAGGACAATATGCATTCAATAGTATTCTGATCAAAAAGTCAAGTGCACGCGATGAAACAAAGAGAAAAAAATAGAAAGATGAAAAAAAATGACTCTGATTATGAACAAAGACCTTCCGATTGCCTAACGTCAGAGCTTGATAAGCAAAAATATCTGTCACACCGCCAAGAAAGATAACATTTGCTCCTTTAAATTCATTTTTGGCTATGTTTAAAATGATGTTTAAAACTGTCAGTACGCTTTCATCAGACACAATAAATTATAAACTTCCGGTTTCTTTTTTTTTATGGATTCATTAACATTTTAACAAATAAGTATCAGAATAATTTTTCGTATAGCACTGTTAGAAAGAGCATCAGCTGCAAGAGTTGGGTAGTTAGAAGTGACTGGGCTGAAGTTTTCGTCACTTAGAAGACCATGCAGAAAATCTCCCATTATCTGATTTGTCACCCCCAGAGATGTCATTTCACTTAGACTACCACCACCACCACCTGTTAAATAAATGCCAAAACCGTCTTTATCGAATCAGTCGTATTTAAACTCGCTACATTTCGAGAACGACGTCCTATTCATCCCGCTCACCGTGCATGCAGGAATGTGTTCTTAGAAGTTGCACTACCCGATCTTAGTTACATAAATGCGGTCGTGAAAAGCATTCCCGGAACGAAGACTGCAATCGGTTCTTAAATAACTTTCAGTGATTTTCGATGACGAGCTAATTCCTCCCTGTTAAATATGTTAAGCAGTATGTTTTTTAAACCGGTATTCTGAAAAGTGCAGTTATTTAATCTGTTAAGGAACCATTACCAAGCAAATAAAACAAACAACAGGTTAAGTAACTGTTCTTTGAAAAAATAACTGAACTGGGGATAACTATTTTTACGTAAAAACTTAAGTACTTTTCATCCCTACTACTCATTACTTTACCACTGTTTTCGCACATGTTTTCTCGTAGAAATAAAATGGTTTTCAAACATTAAAAACTATGATCGAAACAAAACGTATCAAAAGAAGAGAAAAATTATTATTATAAAGAATTTAATTTTCATAAATATTATCAGAATATTCTGGTTAATTGCAAAAGTTGTGTAAAAGTTGAATATTTTTCAGAACTGCTTAAGTCCTACTTTAATTTATGTGTTCATTGTTAATTCTTGATATTTGAACTTTCCATACCTTGTACAGGCAGTTAATAGAATAGCTAAAACTAAAGGAAATGCCAATTCCAGTAAAACACCAGCTTTGGAGTATGGACACTGTGATAGAGCAATTAAACTAAACTAAACTGTGTGCCGCGACAGCCCATGTGGGCCAAGGCCTACATACCCATAACTGTTTTCATGACCGAAGGTACTGAGGTGCAGAGAATATGTGCCAGTTAGGTGGTCAGTCTAAAGTGAGGACAGATCTCAACTAAGAAAACTATTAACTGGCTTATAACCAAACATCACAGAGGCCTGAAGATGGACAGAGAGGGCAGGATAATCTACCGGAACTGCGATAACTACTGTCCAGACACACTGCTGACAACAGATCACGTTTTTGACTTTTCAGCTGTAAGTGGTGACCTCAGGAGAATCAGAGTTTTGTCATCATTTGTAGAAATATACGCCGAAATCATTGAAGAAATTGCAGAAGGCGTCGTAAGAATTCATGGCTCTATTTGATCCACTATCATGGACACGACAAAAAAAGTAGAAACGAATTCTCCCTGGATCTATGAAAAGAATCTCTGAATGGTCAGAGAAAAATGGCCCGAAATGAATTTAAGTATTATTTGGGAGGGAGACATTTAGTTGATTACTTATATTAGTTGTTTATCATGTATTTTATATAAGAAAGATAGTCTTTTCTTTTATATATCTGTCTTAAAAAATTCATTGTAATGATATTTTAATAATATGCGATTTGTTATTTGACTTTAGCCACTACCTCCAATTGCAAGTGGAGAACCTTCCTTAATATCTGTTCATTCTAGGAAAGGAATTTAAGAATTTCATCTCGCAGAAATATAACTGCTTTGTCAACAAGAATATAAGCAAAAAAAGAAAAAAGAGAGAGAGAGAGAAGCACTCTGTACATCTTCAGCAAATTTTCGTGCTTGGGACGTTCTTAGGGAATGTTCTTGCATGCGCGGTATTTAGATACCGCACATGCAATTTTTGAATTTTTCCTGAGATTTCTACAAGCCTCAGATTTATATTCGTATTGCGATATCTCATGAACCCAAAAATTAAAGAGATATTTTTCATTTTTTTACAGCTAACATTATGCACAGTTTGTTTTAATCGATGCCTCCCCTATAACTCCGAGTTTCTAACCATCGAGCTGCTAGGCGAGACCAATTTCGCCTTGGGCTTCGATCCTTGTTGTGGTCCCAAATGAACTTTTAACTTTGTTATATAAGACCTCGCGCGTGAGCACCAAAAGAAAAGGCCGTAGAGTGAAAAACGAGTCAGTCTACTGATAATTGTACTTTTTGGTTTCTAACGGTATACCAAGATATGGTGGAAAAGATGGTATGGAGATGCTAATAAAACCGAAAAAAGACAATATTGTTTTAAGAAATACATTCCACAAAGCGACTCGAGAAGGAGCCTTCTGTTTAGTAACTGAAAAACTCCTCTTTAATTACTTCAATCGTTTTCAATACGATTTCTTAAGTTTGCAAAGTTAATTCTGCTGGAATAACGATGATTGAGAAACTTTCTATATCTGACGACCCCATTTATCTCCTCATAATAACTGTATGTTTGCTCGGGCGTACCTCCCAGTACCGAGACCGTAGTTGCGCTTTACCAACTATGGGTTCCACCGTATACCTTCGGGTGGGTCAGTGTCATCCTTGTATGTCTTACCAACTTTGGGTTAGAGCAAATGGGTGGGAGTCTTCATCATTTAGAAGTAGGAATCCAGCAGGAGACACCCTAATACTGGATCCCTAGGGATTTCATTTTACTGAGAGGACATTGCATCCTCGACCAAATGAGCGTGTACCAGTCACCTTCAGTGAACATGACGGAAATTAGATAGGCTCGGCATTCGAACTCACTACGTTAGGAGAATGATTCCCTCACCAACCGTAGCCTTCAGAAGTTATATATGTCTCTGTCGCTGACTTGATTTAAATTTATTAACATTTTATTACATAGTTATTTACATAGTTGTATGGTTGATTCCTTTAAATATTAAACACTCACACCCACACCCACCCACCCAACCACCCACCCACCCACCCACCCACACACACACACACACACACATATATATATATATATATATATATATATATATATATATATATATATATATATATATATATATATATATATATATAAATATATATAAATATATTTATATATATTAATATATTTATATATATATATATATATATATATATATATATATATATATATATATATATATATATATATATATATATATATATATATATATATTAAATTCACATTGTAATTATGCTTAACGCTTCAATTAAATATTAATTAGGAATGGATAACAGAAAATTCATTGATATATTTCATGAAATAAACTAGAATGAAATTAAAAATCCAAATATTTATTTAGCTGAAGATTTTGCAGATCCCTTGCATACCTAGATTACATTTAAAGTTTCACTCTTTCAAAAACCTTGCTTCGAAAATCAACTTTGGCTTAAATGCTAAATATAAATTCTG
The DNA here is from genome assembly GCA_037975125.1 of Latrodectus hesperus. Classification (NCBI taxonomy): domain Eukaryota; kingdom Metazoa; phylum Arthropoda; class Arachnida; order Araneae; family Theridiidae; genus Latrodectus; species Latrodectus hesperus. The sequence goes on from CM075856.1 coordinate 1,882,509, forward strand.
ATAAGGTATTTTAAAAATTTCTTAATATTTAAATTTCTTAAGTTTCTATAAACATAGCAGTAGAATTTATTATTAGTAGTTACGGTTTATTCAATTTTAAGAAAGTTGGAAAGGAAAAAAGAATTTTGTTTCATGAATCCTCTTGATGACTACTAAATGTTTTTTTATGTCCTATTTTAAACATTCTCTCCTTCAGTGGGTTGCCGAAACTCCGAAGGTTGGGGACGCGTCCAAGTTAATATGTGACGTCCAAAGCCCTTCCGCTGTTGAGGCATGGATTTGGAGAGGAGGGTGCCAATACAGGTGTGACCTCATCACCGGACCGTCGTTCAAAACTATAAGTATTTCACACCTGTTAACCTTAAGGTACAATCCGGATCTCACCTGCACCACTATGCATGTATGTATGACCCAATTAAATAAAATTTGATTACCATTACTTTTACTAGTCCTGGTCTTTGACCAGTACAGTTGTTCCGAATGCATTGCAGTGCGCATTGCACAAATTATTCGTTATGTATTTGACAGAGTTTGAATCTCTAACCATTATTATAAAGCAATTTTCAATTTTTAATGCAGAAAAATATAAAAATTAATAACTAAAAATAATCATTTTAATATTCTGATGATAGAACCAATTTAAAAGCTTATTTCTAAAATTTAGGTGAAATAATTAATTATTACATAGAAGTTCACAAGTAAAAGGTGACTTTGATGTAAAAGCTGTTTTTTAGAAACACTAAAAGTAAATATAAACTTTTACTTATGTGCGATGTGATTACCATGGCTGTTAAAAATGTCAAGTTTATAATGTATGATTTTGTTGAATTAGCGTAAGATTTCAAAATTATATCTCTATTCTTTTAAAATAAAATAATTTTAAAGAAATTGTAAAGGATTATTGTCCTAATGTCGTCATTAGAAATGTATAAATTCGATGAAGCACTTTATGCAAATGTATTTCTAAGCAAATCTGTCAAAAAGTGTGTGAGAAAAAGAATGTCTTGAATACTTGGAATTAATACAGAAAATCAGTAGCAAAAAAATTTTATTTTCAGTTATCAAATGAATTAAGTTATGCCTGTCTTATCTATTAAATTTTTTTATTCAGTATAATACTATCTCTTTTAGTTTTAAACATCTTGAATAATAAATATTCCCTTAAAATATTTTATTTGACTCATGTTTGAAGCTTTACATTATATTTTCTTTTAAATACATTTATCATAAAGTTTCAAATCAATTCTTTTAGATTATAGTTATAATCTAAAATTATTTTTCAGAACAGAAGAATCTTAAGAAATGATAGTTACAGATTAAAAACTTATAAATGATTTTAATTTATAAAGTTTGTGAAAAGATAAATATTTATCCTTTCAAAATCTATATCATATTTTTGTCATATTCATAATAAAATTACAAAATTGATCCTTTAATTACATAACCAAAATTGTATCAGTTTTTAAATTGGAATATTACACTGTATATAATAAATTAAACATTACAGTATAAAATATAAATTCATAAAAATCTTACTTGCATCTCCTAGAATCAGTATTTTGAAAACAACTTTAGGATTATTTGTAGTCATACCATCAAGTTATTTCTCCCACTAAAACACTAGTCATTGAAATGAAAAAGTAAATATTGATGAGCAAAAGTGGTTCTTCACAGTTTTATAAGCATGAGTAATGCGATTATTCGGAAACAATAAAATCCATGTTCGAAGAGATTGAAAGATCATAGTTTTGATCTTATCTTATCATTCAGTGATAAGACAATCTGCTTATGACTAACAGAAGCCGATAACTGTCCAACAGTGGCCATCACTTTTTTTCCGTTTCAAAAATGAGCATATCTCATTAATTTCAACCGTTGAATCAGAATGACCTGATAAATACAAAGATTACTGATTTCTGAAGAAAGGAACTTGTCCAAGTCCGACACCGAAATTGGCCTAAGAATTTTAACTCGAGATTCCTCCGTAGGTTCAATCATACGATGAACTTGAATTTTAATAAAATAAAACAAAATTTTTATATATAAATCACCTATTTTCCCCACCACCCAACTTGTCTAATGGTCAGCTTGCCTGACTGCGAACAGGGAAGGAATGGGTTCGAATCCCGGTTCGGGCATGGATGTACTTTCTGTCTCTATCTATCCTGTCTTTGTCCTTTCCTTGTATGAATAGGTTGTAAATGGTTGCCTACCCTATAAACGGGTACCTATAGCATGTGTGTATTGAGGAAGTCGGACTCCACACCTAATTATATTTCAGTTGGAAAAGTGGAGCAGCGCACCCCATATTGTCAGCCTAGCTGGCAAACGACAACAACCTATTTTTCTCAGATCAAAATTAAATATTTTTCGTTTTAAAGTTTATAAGTAATGCAATTATGTGCATAAGATTTAAGTAGTAAATCAATTTTATTTTACAAATTATTATAAAAGAACGAAGTATCATAATTTTTTTTGGCACAGATGCCGTATAATCTGGGATGCCAAATTCTGAGTTTGGTGATTATTTACTTTTTTGGTGGATTTTTTTATGTGTAACCTGGTTTTTACTACGTCAAAGATTTGAATACCTTTAAGAATAATGCAGAAAATTCTCTTTTGGCAATCCTAATATTTTTGCCATCGCACAAGTCATAATACATCGTTTTGGCAACATTTCTTTATCGCCAAAATATTCAGAATTTGGAATCCTCGATTATACAGCATCTGAGCTTTTTTTTTCTTGTTTTCTTTAAATTTTTATGAGCTTTTGTAAAAGCAAATAATGTGGTTATTCCTCCAAAAATTAAAAAAAGTGAAATTTTGAAAACATATCTTCTTTTATAAATCTTTACTACAAAGATTTTACTACAAAAAAATTTACTACAAAAGTTAAATTTAATGTGCCTAATAAAATTTCATCATGCGACTTTTAAGAATTGCTTCTATAGTTTTATTGTAATGTTAATTAAAAAAAACTAAAATAAGAAAATAATTATAATTTTTTTATTTCTGCATATATAAATGCATAGTTCAGCATTAACTGAAATAATGGAAAAAAATTAAAACTTATTGATTCATTTATTTTGATGTGGTCTTTAAAATTTCTATTCCGATAAAAAATATATATAAATATATATTTTCTTCCCAAACAAAATATACCATAACATCCAAATGTTTTGTGTTTCAACATATTCACAATGAAAACCTTAGTAAACAGTTTTAATTAAATAAAATTATAAGAGAGATTTTTCTGTCACAAATTGCCATTGAATGTTATCACCTGGTTAAATGTTGCTGTGATACATAGTGTAAGAAGAAATATTACTGTGTGTTAGAAGTTGAACTTTGGTAATGTAGTTCATAATACCTCAATATTTCTGTTCGTGTTGTTCGAGATCTTTTGACTGCCTATTATAATATAGAATCGAGGGCTTTTGAATTGGTTATATGGCATGTTATGCTGTTTCTCAGGGGAAAGCTATCCTTAATATTCCAGAAAACAAACATGATACCCATAAGGCCTTAATGAGTCATTCGGTCACGTCATACGCCTTCAGGGAAAATATGGGACAGATTGCAAGACAACAATTGTCAGCTAGAACAGTTTGATGACGCTTACAGCAGCATGGAATGCTTAGGCGACTATGACTTGGCAATGCGGACACTGCTTCTAAAACTTCAGCACATTCATGAGACCAATAAGTGATGAATCTATGACTAGAAGATAACTAGAAAGGAATATTATTACTACTCACCCCCCCTTATGACGGCGATATCCATGTTCGGAGGCCTCGTGAAAAGCGTGCACTGGTAACATGCACCCGATATCATCATATTGATCCACTCTCTGGGATGATATTAAAGCGTGACATTGGATAAAACGCTGGGTCACCTGCTTTACATATGGATTGCTTATGAACAGCAGCCTTAACATTTCTTTTGTATTAAGTTCTGTTGCTCTCGACTTCTTAACATAATTCGCTGAGACTCCCTCAGCGAATTATGTTTCATCAAGATAATGCGACGTCTGTAACATACGGAATTTTTCCTGATGTAGAAAATGTTTAGTTACTAGCGTGAAAACACTTTTAAGAGGTATCGTAATAATAGAAAACGTGTGGTGAGGGGTAGCTAAGCATCTGATGACTCATTGCTGCTCGATGAGAATTGGAATGGTATTGAAACTGCATATACTCATAAAAACCATCCAATTTCTGTTCCATTAAATTCCAAAACGTATTAGTGCTAACACTGATACCGGAGTTCTTTGTTATAGGTACTGGTTTTTCAGGATGCCTGCTTCCAAATTCTAGAAAGTATAATCATTTGTTATATTCAGTAAAAAATATTTATTCAGTATATATTATTTTGTTATTTATATTTCCTCACAGTAAAATAATTTTGATGGTTTGCACTGTAGCATATTATTGAGATGATATAACTGATTCGAAGAGTATTATTCATAAATGAAATTCAAATCAAATCAAATGTGTGTGATTGTGTTACATATACACTGCTCAAAACAATTAAAGGATACTGGGGTTGTGAGTTGATGTGGTACCTGGAGAATTATTAGGATTCATTATTCACAAACGAAGTAGGCTATAAAAGATAAAAATAAAACGGAATGTTTTATTGAGCATTTGAGTATATATAAGAGAAAAGTGCAATTTTGACATGTAACTAAAACAAATCACAAATGATGTTTCCTTGAAAGAAAATCGCTGTAGTCTGGGTTATGGGTTCTCCGGACGTCTAGTGGTTTTGAACACCTTTGTGGCATTGAGAGCTTGGATATTCTTCCAGAAGAGCTTTTTCCAGTTCTTGGAAAGTTTATAGAGGTAATAGGTATCCAGCAATTCCTCTACGTAGAACGTCTCGTACAGTTTATTCTGTTCATGTCCAATTGACACTTTGACCATTCTATTTGTATGAGTCTCTCCTCCAAAAAAGTAATTCTCCAAATTAGCACTATACAGGCTGCAATCGTCGTTCATTAACATGAAATCATCTCCAGCTGCTGCGTAAGTATTGCAATGATTCTGAGGATCTCATCTTAATATCGGTGACTTGTCAGAGCTCCATTGCAAATTATATAAAGATCTATGCATCCATGCATCCATCCATAGAGATGCCACCAGACACCATCACAACCTCATCGCCGAATCTGAGGCTTTCGTGCATGAACTCAAATTTGCTTATATCAACACATTTAGACCAAAATATGTTTATTGTCAGGATAAAAAGAAACATGGAACACGTCAGAGAAAAGATTATTTTACATCTTCTCCTTCACAAGCTCTGTTGCCAATTTTTGAAAAGTTGGGACGAAAAGTTGGCAACAGAGCATGTGAAAGGCACAGAACTGAAGCGAAAAGTGTCAAAATTGTGGCACCAGTAGCCAAGCGTAGTTATTGTTGAAAAAAATTGGTTTTCATATTTCGATGTCTTCGAACCGTTATCGTTAAATAACGATACTCATTCTGATCGTTATTTAACGATATGACTCCTCCAGAAAATGATTCCAAATCTAATAAATCACGCTTTTTGAAACTTCAGTAGCTTGTGCTATCTTGGATTGTGTTTGCCCTACTCTATCGCTTGTTTGGATGTTTCATCATGATCTGCTTATCATTTAATCAAGTGCACCTCTGTACAATTCTTTTTATCAGTGCAGTTTTGCTCTTCAGTTGATTTGCTTGTATTTTTTATTACTCAGAGTTTATGATAATGCTATTATTAATGCCTTTACTCACGCATAGAAATTTTTAAAATTTATTCTTTATTTAGACAAATGTATAATAGCTTTTAATACAATGCATTAAATTTCTTTTCATAAGCACGTTAAATAAACTACGTATGTATATTAAGTTTAATTAAATAGAAATTTAATTTTTGTAAATGAGTGAAATCAACAAACTCCTATTTGTACTCTCTTTTTTCTAAAATCAGATTTATTATTGTTAACGCAGTTATAACTACTCACACATAGATGTATACGGAAAAATTCAAACACTTGCTTTAATTATACGTAATCTTAAATAAAGCTGAATAAAAAATTTTAAAATAAAGTTATTTAGATTAAATTCTAATTATTTTATAATTACAATTACAAATAACTGAATCAATATAAGGATTCAATTGTTATTTTCTTGTTACGTATTGTGTATTACTGTATATGGCATACAGTATACTAAGGACATTATTAAAGCTGCTGACAAACACCCCTGTATTTAATATACTCTTGCCCCCACATAAGAATGCACATAAATTGAAATACCCATGATCTTGAAACATAATAAAAGTTAAAATATCATATGCATACTAACATCAGCATTCATGTTAGTCAATAAAAGTAACTTTATATTTAGAATAATTTATTGCCATTTATATAATATACTAATGTAATTGTTACCCCAAAAATAAAAGTGGCAATACTGTAATAGTTCCGCCATTTAAAGAGGAAGATGGCTGCACTGGCCCTTGTAGAGGGCCTAGAGTTTGTCAGATCTGGCTAGGTGCGTGGGTGACAGCGTGAGCCTTAAAATCACTGTTCATATCATGGATGATTCACATTGGTGTCAACGCCCTCTCTCAAAATTTTTAACAGTGGAAAATGTAGGTGGTATTAAAATCTATTGTTAATTTAAAGAGAAGCAGAGCGAGGAGAGAGTGCCACGCAGAAATGAATTCGGATGGTATAGGAATATCCATAGAGAAAGAAACAGAAACTGACAGGGCCGGTCACGACGTGGTCAAACACATGTGGCTGTCACCAAGGAAGCAGATGCCGGTAGGGTCTATCCGCTGAGATAAAATAATCAACGAATCACTCGATTCAAGAGAGAAATGGCGAGGGAAATGTCTATGAACAAATGCAGTGCATCAACACAAGAAAGATAGCAGTCATGAAAAGTTTGCTCGCAGGTTTGACAAAACAGGAGCTAAAGATTTCTCGCGTGTCTATTGCCATTCAAGTTATGCGAAATATCACGCTCAGTTCTTCCCAAGGATCACTGCTTTTAGAAAGTTAATTCCTTTTACTTGTAAATTGCTTATCTGTATTACATATTTATTTGCGATTCATGGACTCATTTTTTCTACTCATTCCACCAATCATACTTTTGGGTTTTAAACAGGGGTTGAATCTTCTTTAGTCCCACCTTGATAAAGCATTATGTTGTTCAAGCAACATACATTTGGTTTCGCCGCCCAACTTGTCTAGTAGTCAGCGTGTCTGACTGCGGATAAGGAGGTCCTGGGTTCGAATCCCGGTTCGAGCATGGATGTACTTTCTGTCGCAATCTATCCTGTCTTTGTCCTTTTCTTGTATGAATGAGGTGTGAATAATTGCCTACCCTATAAACGGGTACCTATGGTATGTGTGTAGAGCAAAATCGTACTTTCACCTTCATGGTGCTCTGATTAAAACGAAAGGCTCTCACAATTGACTTAAAACTCGCATAGCCAAGGCATAGCGAGCTTGGCTTGTCCAAATGTCATTAGTAACAACAACAACATTTGGTTTCACTGTGGCCGCGTCGTAGAAGAGCACAGTTCTTCGGAGATGAGGCCTTCCGGTTCAATTTCAGACAATGTTGAGAACAGGTTACGGATGTTGCACAAGGATGAGTGCTTCAGAACTAACCGGATTTTCTTCCTCTCGACTCTTTGTGTTCTGTTACGCAATCATGTGACTGCAATCATCCACAGCAAACTGTCTTTCATAGAAATGTTAGACAAGGTGATAAAATGTCCACCTATAAAATCAGAAATCTACGAAAATATAAGCGATGTGTGAACAGTCCGAAATAATTGACATTATTTTTACTTCATTTTCTGTCATTTTCTCATTCTCTGCTCCCATTTTTGTTTTTTAACGCATGATTTCATTTTTCTCATTCTTATTTAAAAGCCAGTTAATCAGATCGAAAAGGCTTTATTGAAGACAGTTAATTAGTGTTTTAGTGTACAAAGATAGTATATCTGAGGATTTGGTAAAAAGAAAAAGTAAATAAAATATATTTTGATTAATATCTTTCTAAATTAAATTTTGCTTTACACAATTTGGTAGGACTGTTTTCAAGTTCCAGTGTTGTGCAAAATAACGTGAGATGTACTTCTATACAACGCAAAAATTATGTTTTCCGGAAAGGAATGAGTGCTTGAGAATTTTCCTCGGCTATCAGCCGCGGGAGGGTGAAAAACTCCTCGGCGATGCTGGAAAGTAAATCATTCTTCAGAAATGTTATGTTATCTCGATATGTGCAACCTATAAAAATGTAAAATATACATCACTTTTTCATAACATATTAAGTTCTTATATCTTGTCTGTCTTAAAAAATGAAAGCATAAATTCTAAGCTTTTCTTCAAAAGAAACTTTTTGATAAACATTATGCAGAAAAATTTTCATACACTTTAATAATACGCTTACTTAAATGGAATTTCATAAATTCTTTGATCATAAAATGATTCATTAAGCAAATTCCTTAAAGTGTGAAACGTACAAATTACCAATGTAATCAATTTATTTTACCTGTAGGTTTATATTTCAAACGGACATTTAGAGGAAATTATATATATATATATATATATGTGTGTGTGTGTGTGTGTGTGTGTGTGTGTGTGTGTGTGTGTGTGTGTGTGTGTGTGTGTGTGTGTGTGTGTGTGTGTGTGTGTGTGTGTGTGTGTGTGTGTGTGTGTGTGTGTGTAATCATCCTTAAGTTTCAAACACAGAAATTTTGTTTTTCATTAAACTTAATTTTGCATAAAAAGTGCAATAAAAAGATTAGTGTTTTATATCGATAAAATACCTATATCAATACATATCGAAATTTGCAAAAATTGAGATAAATTATTTATGTTATCATCAACTGATTTAACATTGTTTCAAGCGCTCTAGATAAGGAAATATTTATGTACACGTGTGTGTGTATGTATGTATAATACAAATATATATTACATATAATAAATAAAACAAATATAAATTATGTAATTTATGCCCCTGTCTATCATTTTCTTAAAATCTAGTTAACGTACATAGAGCGCAAGAGGAAAAATAAAATGACTGATTGACGGTGAAAAGTAATCTGAGTAATCAACAAACGCTTTTTATATAGAAGAATTCTATATAAATGGAATGCAGCGTTTCAGACTTCCGAAGATAATTCTTTCGAAAATCATCTGCCACTAGAGGCTGTTCGTACATTAGCCACAGTTACCATATCTAAATGCACGACTGATAAAATAGGTTTCACTCAGAAAAGATTGCTATCTGGGTGAAGAAACATGCTTCTCAATAGTTCCAAAATTTGATTACACGGTCTCTTTCTTAATTTTCTTATCAGTAACATAGCAGTTCTCCTAACGACTTGGCGAAAAATCATTTTACAGTTGGCGATCGTTTGATCCTTTTGCGATCCAACAATGGCAATTGTCGAAGTAAGAAGTCGATAGCAGGAACTTGATACAGGGATATTTCGATGGGAATGATCACGTGTCGAAAGGAACTTTGTGAGGCGAGGAGGGTGTTGCGCGCGATGCTAGACGATGGAAGCCCCTGCTGCTGCAAAGGAGTTCAAAGTGATTTTGGTTGGAGAAAGTGGTGAGTAAAGGATTTGCACTTTTCACATTCATGTTAGACATGTGTTAAAGTTTTTACCTGTAAATGTATAGTTTTCATTTCATTGCAGTGCCATTAAAAGCGCAGACGACGGAAATATGAGGGAGGGGGGACTGTGAAATGATTGCGTTAATTGTTACGTTGCATTTATTATTGTCCCAAGAAAGATATTTCAAACTTTGATCTCAATAAAAACATTGAAGAACAAAATTATTTCAAAATCAGAATATTTTTACATCAATTCCACATTATACGGAATACTAAAGATTTTAGATAAAAGTTAAAGACACATTATTCATTCTAATAACTTTGAGTATTCATATTGAGTATTTGAGTATTCAATTATTCTTAGCCAATTCTTTGAGTATTTTTAATCTGTTTACTCATATTTATATTTTTATGCTAATGATATTTTGTCTGATTTTATATTGTTTAATAAATTTTGATTTTATAATGCACATAATACAGTCAATGATTTCTTCATTTAGCTTTTTGATTTAGTGTCATTTATATTACAAAGAGAAAAACTCAACGAAAGTTATGAATTACAGTTTAAAATTTGGGTATATTAATCACCTTTGTAAGTGGCAAGCTGAATGTCTGACCCACTCAGGGCTAATGTTCTGAAAATACCTGTTGATATGCAAAGTTGCGGTAGTTCTCATCACTGGTTTGACGAATCATTGAAAAAAGGGATGAACACAGGTGTCATACTTCAATTTGTTCAAGTAATTGGCTGCATTTAGTACTTTCGACTAGCAGTGATAAGTAGTAGGAGAAGTATCAACAATACCTAGATTCATTTGATATCCGTTTAAAAAATAATTGTGTATTTACTAATCATTCAAATATATTAAAGTTCATAACTGTAGCCCAAAATAAAAGAGCGAAAATTTCGTATTAGTATTTATATTTTGCTCGAAACAAAATATTAAATAATGAAAAGTATAACGTTATTTTTTATAAGAAATAATTTTAAATAAATTTTTGAAACATTAAACCCATCTATTATATACTTACATACATACATTCATACATACATATATATATATATATATATATATATATATATATATATATATATATATATATATATATATATATATATATATATATATATATATATAATGATAACTTATATTAATATAATCTGATCTATGATACTAGTATGTACTAATCATAACCTATTGCATTTAATTGTGGAATTGAAAATCATATAAAATTTACTGCATTAATGGACTATGTTATCAGATTTAAAGGAAACATTGCTTTCTATCGACATTAATAATATGTAAAAATCAGATTATACAAATGAATGGTTCTTACCGGTGATTTAGAAAAGCATGTGAGTGATTTTAAAATGAAATCATTATAACTCAGAATGCTTAACGCGACATTTAACAGCTTTCTTTAGATTCCTTTATCAACGGCGGCCTCTGTATTCGGGGTAAAAAATTTCTTAAAATCCTACTTTAGTAACAGTTTATATATATATATATATATATATATATATATATATATATATATATATATATATATATATATATATATATATATACAGGGTGATCATAATTAAACTGCAATTTTAAAAACGATGTACAAAAAAGAACCACTGGTCAGAAAGACCTGAAATTTTACCAGAATGTACTTTAAACTGGGGGATTTTGTTTGGCGTGGGAAAAAAATTAGGAAAAAAAGTGGCCAATAGATGGCGCTGCACAGGTGGTTATATGCAAATTAACGTCTTGTATAAAATGCTGAGTAGCTTGAATTCTTTTTAATTGTCGTTGGTGATGCAACGCCATTTCGGAAATGACCGTATTATCAGCCGACATTTTCCAAATCCCTGGCCGCCACGATCACCGGACATCACTCCCTGTGACTTTTGGCTCTGGAGATTTCTGAAAAATGTTGTGTACACAGTGCTCCACTAGACATTTTAGCGGATTTGAAATGCCGCATTACTCAGCACGTTAACAACATCAGCACTGATACACTCCAAGCTGCTGTGGAAAATACCGTTTTACGTATACACCTCCTAGCAGAAAATGGTGGACACCATATTGAAAATTTCTTGAAGAAGACTAAGGAAAATAAAAAACCGAATTATTGTTGGCTTTTTCTACGGTTTTGGCCGCAGAGCAATTAAAAACGGATTTTTTCCTATTCGATGTGGCACCACCTTGTCGCTCTGAATAGGCTTTACACCAAGAGTGCCACAACATCTGCCTGACTTACAATAGCACAACTGGTTTAAAGTTCAGCTTACAGCCACAATTGATTACCGTTCAAGTCAGAATTCATGTAATTAACCTACAGCCGCCTGTGTAGCGCCATCTATTGGCCACTTTTTTCCTAAATTTTTTCACACGCCAAACAAAATCCCCCTGATTGAAGTACATTCTGGTGAAATTTCAGGTCTTTCTGACTAGTGGTTCTTTTCTTTACAGCGTTTTTAAATTTGCAGTTTAATTATGATCACCCTATATATATATATATATATATATATATATATATATATATATATATATATATATATATATATATATATATATATATATATATATATATATATATATATATATATATATTTCGTCTCTCGGTTGGTGGTTGGTTCATGCCTTGTAGTCCTATATAAAAATGTAGTTTCTCCAAAAGGAGGGGGAGAATTTTTATCCGAAAGTGAAAACCTGGACAGCTGACCATTCCCAGAGATGTCCGGCATCCATGTCAACACTTTCTTTACTCACACAAAGTGCAATGAGAAGAGTCCCCAAATGTGCCTGCAGATAATCGTGCCCAGTCAGTCAACGGAAAGAAGAGACTCCAATGGCCCTGTGGAGATATTTTGAACTAATTCTAGTTTGTACTTACTTTACGAGATCTAATTAGTATTTGGCTAAAAAAATAAGCTGTTTATTCAGAATTGACTTCCACTTTGAGAATGTTCCAATCAATTTTCCAAAAATGTCTGGGAAAATATTATGCAGAGTGATTCATTAATCTTTCATTGAGACTTGATCTCAAACAAAGTGGAGATTTGCTTTTTAAAGATCTTTTTTGTAAAGAATCAATGGTATTTAAATAGATAATAATTACATAGATTAATATTAATATCCTTACTCTTCTTTCGAAAGTATCAGGATCAATACTTGATGCAACTAATGACGGTCATTCTAAGCGAACCGATGTACATTGGTTTCAAAGTCCGCAAGGTAGCCTGTTCACATTTAATCCATCACTTAAGACAAGTGGTTTCAGTTGGAAAACAGTCAGATGAAACCTAACCTAACATGGATATTTAACTGTCGATATCGATTAACTCCCTTTTAGAATTTCACAAAAGTTTAGTTAAATAAAAGCTGTGTATAGTATATAACTGCATTTATTGAGAACACTTGTCACTTATCACGAGAGTCAACCCCACATAATCCATATATAAATAATGTAAGAAAGATTAATCTTTCAAAATATTATATATATTTTAATTATTTTTCTCAACTTCTTGTTTTATGGAGTGAATGGTTTAGCAAATGAAGCATTCACATATCAGTTGCTTGTCATACAACTAAAGCGCAGTAATTTATTTTAAAAATTCCACTAAGTTTGATATTAATTTTCAAAATTTTACACGCGTCTCATTTCTTCCATTTAATATATTTTTAAGGACGTATTTCTTTACGTATATAATGAAAACGTATCTTACCTTCGTATCTAAAATATTTTGATCCGTCACACATAACACACACGTGACACAGTCGGCATTTGAGTTGTACCGTTCCAATGCAGTTGGCTATTTTGATTTTTTATGAGGGCCATAGTTTTTCAAAACTGCATTTACATTGTTGTATTTTTATTGTGGAAATGTAACTCCATACTGAACATTTGTTTTCATCATATTGAAACACAACAAATCCATCGATCTGCAATTTTTGCACTCGGCATTTCAAAATTTCGTTTTACCACGAATCAATAACTGAAATCTCAAATGGACGTTATCTTCCTATCCGACGCTCAGAAATGGCCTCGATTGTACTGCTATTTTTATGCTAAAAAAAGATGCAGCAAATGGGCTTAATATGCTCTAGTATAAATTAAAATGTAAAGTACAAAGTGGTTTGATTAACAATGCACATTTGTTACAAGGAAATATTCCATTGGATTAATTTTTGTAATTTTAATTTTTTCTCTTCTTTTTCACACTTTAGCCTGTACTGATACTTTTTCCTTTCCTTGCATTTTCCTTAATTTAGTAATATCACTTGATTTTATAATTTTTAAAAATATTTTTGAACTTGACTATTAATCAAAACATCTGACAAAATAGGAAATCATTTATCTTTCAGTAAATTGTAAATCAAAGTTTTAGCTGGATAGTGTTCTTGCTTCTTTATTCAATCATTTTTATCTCTTCAAGGATGGTTACATTTCTCTCAAATATTTCCAACTTAAGATGGATAAAAACTGCAGTTTTTATACTAATTATTACTGATATTTATTTAACAGTTCAAACCGAAATTTACTCATTTTGAGAAATGATTTCCAGGTTCTTATGAAGAATGCAAAGTTATTATGAAAAAGAATGTAAAGTCATTAGCCACGAATGTTTGATAGTACATTTTCTATTGCGTTTTTTTAAAAGCTTCATGTATTCCTTATTCATATATACAATATAATTTTCATTTTTGGCCACAGTGGTTACGTTCGAGAGGGCGTTCGTTCTCATTCTCAAAGGTAGTGACTTCGAATCCCGATCCAACGAAAATCCTTTGTGAGCTCATTGGTTTGATATGTCGGGATCGTAATGTCCTTCCCGTGAAAGGATACCTCTGGCGATTGGGGGTGGCAGGGCAATTCTTGGAAGCCTTCTCTTGGGTCATTGTTCAAGTTTACAAAGACTCACCCACACTTTTGGAATCCAACTATCTGTATCCACTAGACAAAATGACATCACTTCCGTTTCTTGTAGTGATAAAAGAGTCTAAAAGGACCCCTAGCATCTAGGCGTTATATTAATAATAATTTTATTTTTTGTATTTGAGAAATTGATATTCTATATTTATGAGACAGAACATCGACAATTGAATTACTCTTTCGAGCAGTTTTAAGTATCGTAAATATTCACGCTAGACAATTTTGATGGACTAAAGAAATAAATTTTCTTTTCTAAATCTAAGGATGATATTACAAATATAATCATGAATCCCAGCCAGCAATGTATTATTTCGAGTAAAATTTCCTTCTTTCGTAACTGTACTCGAGCCAGTTTTATGTGGTTCTTTTACGCGCGATTTTTTTGTGCACATTTTTTTTTTTTGTCCCATAAATAAAAAAAATTCAATCCAATTGGAACATGATTAATGAAATTATGAATGAAAACTTGAATTGATTAGTATTTTAATTTTTCCTTGTTACATGTAATTTCTCTTAACCATTCCATAAGGATTGCATCAGCCAATTACTAAATATGTATTGTTAACACAGTACATCCTGTACTTTTAAGTTCTTTGTATAATGCCAGTCTATATAATTTTTTATCATTCTGTTTATCTTGCATTGAAAATACGTGCATTATTTTCCTTGAGTTCATTTTCTTAAATTGTCTTATCGCTATCTATTATCAGTTCCAGAGATTTTGACTTATTTTCTTTGTGAAAATTTTTTATGCATTCTTTATTTACACCATTAAAAATACATTTTAACTATGTTGCTAAAGCTAATTTCATAATAGTACTCGTCAAGCTTTATTGATGCGTTTTCTTTTATGTGGTCCCTAGATCCACAGTACCAAAATATGTTTAAACCAAATGGCTCTTAATTTTGATCGTTTTGTGAAATTATAATAGTTTCATAAATTTCTTAAAGCATATGCTACACACTGATTTAATAAAGTATTGCCACAATTTGTAAGCTTTTATCTTTATTCAAATAATTAGCAAGTCAAATCATATATGGAAATTTATAAGAGCTCTGTAAGTCAAAGTAAATCAAGGAATTAACAAATGTTATAAAAGTTAGTAGAAGTTAAATCTTTGTCATTAAGGCAATTTAAGCGCTCTTATATAAAAAAGAAAGAAAGAAAATTTTAATTTCAAGGCTGGCTTAAGCAAGGCATTAGTCTTAAGATTCAAAAGAGATTGTTTACAAATATTGTAATGGTTACTTTAAAATTCTATTAATGAATGAATTTTTTTAAAAAATTAAATCCTTCTTGCCGATTTTAACTAATTGTAAAGTGGATGTTTTGTTTGTCTTTTTTATTTTGCTAATTCTTCTGTTCTATTGTCCATGTGTTAATGGCTTGAATCAATGGAAAACTACTTTTCAAACTGATGCTTTGGTCCTTACATAAGAGACTGTTTTAATTAACAAAATGAACTTCGATACTATTCTCAGACATTCGATGGGGAATTTCGCCTTGTTTGCTGCTGCTCGAAGAAAGTGATTTGAAGGCAGGCAGGAAATTCCTCGACAAGTTGGATTTACAGCTCCATCTCAATATAATGTGACGTGGATGAAACGTTATCTGACGTCAGGGATATTTTAAACCTATGAGAATCCTAATAAAGTGACGTACATATGATCTCAACTGAACGAAAGAAACAACAATTTTATGGTTAAAAATCGTTTGCAATTAAAATTGTTTCGTTTGCAATTTAAAATCGTTTTCAAAAAAAAGTGAATTAAAAAAAAAGACGATTTTATAGAACATTTATTTAAAACACAGACTGTTTGTGTTTTCATGTAATATATTTCAGATTAAAAATATTTTATGTCTCAAAATAATTACAATATATCCCTTTTGTTTTCATGGATTTCTTTAATTAACCGCATAATGAAAATTAAATGAAAAAATTGTTTATTTGTTTCTGATTTTGAACATTAGAATTAGCGTTATTCCTATAGGAACAATTCTGTTAAAATAAAATAATTCGCGTTCGAATGCCACTTCAGACTTGTATGTTTGTGTTAATTTGGAATCCACTTTAAGCTGCAATGAACCTTCTTCTGCAAAGGACTGTGCAGCGGCAAACAAAAAAGTCATGCACTGTGAGAATAGCTGTTGTTATTTTATTTCGCCAACTTTGATTTCTGAAGAAAATTGTGCCTATATGAGATATGCTATCAGGACATATTTACACCCAGCGCTGATAGGAAATAAGGGTAACAATTGGAATTCGGAAAAATAACTAAGATAAAAACAGGACTCTTTTTATCATCACAAAATGTTGCTATCGCTTCCAGATAAATCTTCATTAACTTATAAATAAATATGCCCTAATTGTTAAATGGAAACATTTTTATGAGAAAACATATTTTTAAAACGCCTAATGTCACGGCACTTCAAGCATTTGAATACAAGCTTCTTCAATCAAATAGGACATGAATTTCTTTCATAAAAGGGGTTTAAGGACACATATGCAGATCTATGTCCAAAAGAACATGCATGTTTGGTAAAACAAATGAAAGAAGATTTCTTTTATTTCTTTTTCCCAATGCTAAACTTTAGTTACCTAGGATTTTGTCAGAAAGCAAACTGCATTAAAATAGACAAAAATTAAGTGTCAATTCTAATGAATTAAATGAAGTTCATCAGAGCTGCTTACATCGATAGATTACTGTTTTAAATGGAGCACAAAAATTGTCTCCGCTGTTCATCATGGATTACAGGAAGAAAGGCCAGCAGTCAAAGTTACAATTTCATTGATATTATTTGAAATAATCATGCAAATAAAATCAATTTCTGAGAAAAAGTATGTTTAAAATAACATTTTTCACTACATTCCCTACAAGAAATAGTATCACTTAAAACTTTTCATTTTGAGCGACATTTTTTATGATTGGTACGTTGCTAGTTGAAAATAAGGTTAGCAGTTTTAGGAGAGGTACACAATCTTCTTTACAATACGAACTGACATTGAAAAAGAGTAAATCCGCCTTCACTTAAAAATAAATATATAAGCCGTGAGTCAAGTTTTCTTTAAATAACCATCTCCATCCACGTTAATTTCGTATATTGCAAAACGTTTTGTAGGTAGAATGGTGTTGCAAAAGATTATAAGCAATCAATCAGGTATTGAAAAGCATCGATGGTGCGATTGTAAATGACCTTCAAACAACCTTTTCTTGTTTGCTCTTGAGCAAATAAAATAATTTTGTAAAGGTAATATAACTTTATGTAAGAAACAAATTTAATGAGAACTGATAAATTCTTATAAATCGCATAAAGAATTAAATCACCCGTTATTATATTTATAAGTGAAAGATTTTGTAAAACTTTTAAAAACTCTTAAATGATGGAAATGAAATGGTTTTCTGGTGATTCACTAATGGTCATGTCACTTTCCAGCTGGGACAGAAAACCTTCCCGGAATGCGATTGGTCCCGGACCATATTTTAGTTTGCTTGGATTTCAAAAAAGACGAGGTCAACCAGGATCCTCTATTATTTATAGACTTTTGTATATATTTAGATTTATGGAGATTGTCTAGCTTTGCTGGATAATCCGGAATGGGTAGCAACATGACTGAAATGATAGCATGACTCAGTGTAAAATTGATATTGAAAGAAACAGTTCTGACGCTTCATTGAAGTTTAACAACACCATGTAAATCCGAATTATATCCTAAAATCAAATTTATATCTATTTTCTCAACCATCCCCATCACAAACAAATGATTTCTTTGTAAATGAATTCATAATGAGAATAAACGCGCGTACTTTTATGCAACATCATTTATTGTCTTTTATAGCAAATTTCGTTCTTTCACTTAAATATTTTTGCAATACCCTGAGAAATACTTCTTCATTTTTAATTTTTAGCAAATAGGTTTTCCACTTTCCAAATTGCAAGGGATGGAAGTGATGGTAATTTATATCGTTAAGACACCCAGTGGGTGTGCAATAATTCTCACGTAAGCGGCGCGATCTTCGACATTTAGAAGTAGGGATCAGGCAGCAGACCCCCAGACGGGGCCTACACCCCACAGGCCTCCACGGGTATTGTCTCACATGGTGGACTTTGTTCCCGCGACCTACTTTACACACTCTAGACGCATTAGTGAACACGACGGAGCTTCGATTGGGATTCGAACTCATTACGTTCCGATAATGAAAGCGAGCATCCAAACCAAACAGGCCACCGTTGCCTCTTTAAGAAGCATTTAATTATATATATATATATATATATATATATATATATATATATATATATATATATATATATATATATATATATATATATATATATATATATATATATATAATTATCTTTTGACCGTACCGTGAGGAAATTTATAAAAAGTGAAATGTTTGAAGGAAATTCATATTTTTTTACTTTTTACTACTCATTTTTATATTATTAGACGTCATATTTATAATATAGTTATTATATTGTTATGCATTCACACAGGACATTAGTTTTTGGAGTAATACTTCCTAACTCCATCATGAAAATCAAATTTTCTTATAGAAAATCGCATTCAAAAAAGTCTGCAACGTATTTGTATATATAAACAGTTTTAAATATATGTGGTTACAAATTCTATGATGTTTCAGATATTATAATAAACGTATTATATTCATTCTTAACGAATTTAAAACATGTAAATTACTAATTTCAATTTATCATTTCTGTTTTGGAAAAGGTTTCTGGTATATAAAAATAAGCACCAAAGAACTAGTTTACACTCGTTGTAGGTAAAAAAAAAACAATAGACTACCACACACACACAATAATATAGTAACAATATATAATATAATATTACAAGAATAACACAATATGTTTTAAGTATACTATAACATAATATAAGAATAAGCAACAAAGAGCCAGTATATATTTCTTATTCAAGGAACAATTAAATAAATTGATTAACACAATATATAGTTTAGTAGCAATATATAATACAATATTATTATTATAAAATTCCAGTTCATATTTTAAAATCATTCATTTAAATGAGTCGTTGATTTTTTCGTTCATTCAAATTTCATTGTTAATATAACGAATAGGAGTTCTAAGTACCATATGAATATTAAGCATATTTGTGATAGTTTTTACTCAATGACTGTGAGAAGTGTTAATCTGTGCTAGTATGTCAGGCAGAAAACAAAACTTAAAACAAAAAATTATTTCTTAAATTGGGATATTTACTATAAGTTGCCTCATTGTTATTCAAAAAACAAAAAAAGAATTGAGTTATCATATTTTTCAATAAATGGCTTGTATTTATTTAAATGCATCATATGTTACAGTTTATGTGGGACAAAGAAACAGAGAAGTATTTTAATAAACATTAATTATGACAAAAAATACATTTTAATGGAATATCATATGATCCAAATACAAATATTTATGGGCCATTGCATTGTGTGGAAAAGTACTTGTATAATTTTCAAAAAATATTACAGTTTGTTAAAAAAAAAAAAAAAATATTTATAAAAATGAAGCACAGTGAATTACCTAAGTTTGCAAAATACCAATGTCTTGATCTAAGTTTCCATACATTCCATGCAAATGTTTTCAATTAAACCCTGGACGAAAAAATTTAATGCCTTTTACCACAATAATTTTAAACATTTTCTTAAAAGCCGTTTGTCCCTAAAAACTTAATCGTTTATAAACATCTAAATCTCTTTATTTTTCAGGAGTTGGAAAGACAAGCTTTGTGGTCCGTTTTTCTGATTCTAAGTTTCAAAGTAAGTAGTTTCTGAAATTTAATTTTAAATTCACAAATGTATATATATATATATATATATATATATATATATATATATATATATATATATATGTTGTCCCTTATGACACTTGAATAAGACAAGCTCGCTATGCTTTGGATATGCGAATTTAAGTCAATAGGGAGCGTCTTTCGTTTTAATCAGAGCACCATGAAGGTGAAAGTACGTCTTTGCTCTTTAAATCCTCCAAGAAATGGCACCATGAGAGGATCCACTCCCTTAATTTTGACATTGGTATGAAGGGGGAGGAAATATTCTCCAGATCAATGTACCCATGTTAACTGCTCAATAACCGACCACAGGACTTTTGATTCCACAGATTTAAAAAGCACATATATCGAATGTACTCGGTTGGTCTTTGGCGACATTGGGAATCGAAACCCGCCCTTCCGTATGGAAGGGCGATACCCTAACCCATAGGCTACCACGGCCCATATATATATATATATATATATATATATATATATATATATATATATATATATATATATATATATATATATATATATATATATATATATATATATATATATATATATATTAGATTATTTTTCAATAGAATAATAGTCTTAGAACCGCAGTGTAGGGGTAAAATAAAGGAACATTCATGAGTTTAGAATATTGTATTAAATACGTTACATTAAATCAAAAAACTCTTATTCATATTATTTTAACTTCGCTTAAATTTAATGTTACACACACACACACACACATATATATATATATATATGTGTGTGTGTGTTTGTGTGTGTAACATTAAATTTAAGCGAGTATATTTATATATATATATATAGTGTGTAACAATTTATAAACAAATTGTTCTTACAAACTAAGAGTACTCATCCAGAGAAGCAATAACTGCATAGGAACGTATTCCACTCAAAGAGGAAGAAGCGAGGAACATTAGAATTTCAATAAAACAAACTGTGTAAGAAAAAGCACAAGCCGAATAAAATTCATACTTAAAAATAATTCATATTTTTAACATAAATCTGATAAAGTAATCTCTTATTTTTCTTATTGAAAACTGTTCCTAGATCGCGCCAAAAGCTGATTTAGACTCTAGATCCTACGAACACAGGGTGTCAATCATTTGATCTCCAACTGAAAAGGAAATTATCTCTGAAAATTAGGGACCATCCCTCTTCTGGCAACCATGATAATCGACCGAGATTGTGAATTTAAAGTCCGTACACACACATATCCTGACAAGTACTAGATAGATAATTGACAGAACATTCAGAAGTATGGTATTGGGAGTATCACTCTGGAGAGTGGAAAACAGGGTTAATTTGAGTATAGAATAAAATTACCCAGTTTTTGCTTACAATTGTACACATTCTCGTTTCACAACCTGATAAGTTATTTTCATCTGGTCTCACCATTTCCTATTGTTAGGGTAGCCCTCTTTAGATCATAAGGCCCTAAGTTCGATACCAGCAACTGTTGAGCAACAGGAGATGGATGTTACGCTTTTACACGATGTATATATGTCTATCGGGATAGATGCTTGAGAGTTGTCCCGATTTTCTCTTTTCAAAGCGTGAATATGGCCCACTATCTATGAAAGGTCTTCCCAGATGGCAATTTACGAGGTGAATGTTAAATGCCTCGCAACGCCCTTTGGACGTTAGGCAGTCGACTATGCAGTGTCCTAATGCTTTTCATTAATCATTGTTCGAAAGCCTACGCGTTTTGATTGGTTGGGGCGTAATTTTCTCTATCAGAAAGTAGGGAGCCCGACTTCACCGAAGATCCTTCGTATAAACTAAATGTGGCTGGGGCACCTTTAAAAGTAGTAATCGCAATCTTTTGTAAGCAAATAATGCAAATGAGGGTGGCAAGTCAAACAGTGGAGGTTTTCCTGCTTGATACTTGTTTCAAAATGGCGAACATTCTCTCCCGAATGCTACAAACAGTTAAGGTAGCGTCGAAATCTAGAATGATTGCACAGGGACGTTTGCCTGTGCATCTACAACAACAACCGACTCCTGCCCACAGTCGTGTCCATACAGTGCAGGTAACAACCATTGCCCGATTTTTTCACTTATGTTCATGAATTCTGATTATGTGGCATGCTCGAAATTCTTCAATTGGCCATAATATCCTTGATTATACAATAATTGTATTATTCATACCCAAGAAGTGTCACCGTTGTGTCTCTAGAACAAGAACATTCCACAACTGTCATCAATTCCATACATCCGAAACGTCTTTCTCTTTGTGCTTCGTTCATCTAATGTGAAAGGTTAATCTTTTTTATGCATTACAAAAGCATATTTAAACTAAAATTAATGTCCCTCAGAAGAAAGGAAAAAAGTTGTTTCTTAAATTTAATTGTTAAAATAATAAAAAGTAACTTCATCTTTCTTTTGCTCTTTTTAACTTACACAAACACTTACACAAAAACATATATATATATATATATATATATATATATATATATATATATATATATATATATATATATATATATATATATATATATATATATATATATATATATATATATATATAATATATATATATATATATATATATATATATATATATATATATATATATATATATATATATATATATATATATATATATATATATAGTCCAGTCACATTACATCAATATGACCTCCTGTTGAAAGCCAGAATCAACACTTTTTGCAGAGCGGACTGCTGCCAGACATATAGGAAGAGAGTCAATTAGGTTCCTGACGTGAATCACCCGATCGAGATGGTACCACAGATTCTCAATTTCATATAAGTCAGGTACGTTTGCTGGTCAGAGGAAAATAGCAAAATCATCCTTGTACTCTTCGAACCAGGCACGTAAACTGCCTGCTGTATGACACTTCGCATTGTCATACTGATAGGAGTTATCATCCTAAGGAAAAACATGGCGTATGTAGAGTTGGACACAGTCCTGCAAGGACAAATTCGTACTTGTATTGATCCATCGTGCCTTCTTCGATGGTGAGTAAACTTTGAGAAAGCCAGGAAATCATTTCCCAGATCCTAATGTTCCCTTTTCCAGCAAGGACCATTCTGACAATGATTTCAGGGGATTCTTTTTCAAAGGTTTCACCTCGTATGCACCAATGTCTATTTTTCTGAAGAAGCATAAATTGTGATTCATTGGAAAGCGCTACCTGTAGCTAATCTGTGGACGTTCAGTTACGGTACTCGCGTGCAAATTCTAATTTCATCGTTGTTAAAAAGCAGTTCTACATAAGTGCATGAACCAGGCGTCTACTACGGAGATTCCCAAACGCAGCAATGTTCGATAAACTGTAGTTTGTGAAAAACTGTTGATATGCCCTTGGTTCATCTGGAGGATCAGTTGCTGAAATGTAGCACGTCTCATCGTCCTAAAGTATCTCCACAGCCATCACTCACCTCTTTAATTTATGATCTGTGGTGCACAACATTTGCTCCGTCGCTGATTTTGGACAATCCCCTTTTACCAGGCATGATATGCTCTTTACCACGGCGGTACTGAACAAAATAAAAGGGCGTCATTATTGACACGAAAGACAATGATCATGTCTTTGAAACGTCAGATAATTACTCCGTTTCTGCATTACGCCATAACTATGCTGCTACCTGCCATCTGTGATTGGTTACTTAAGGTAAACGTCGAAAGTACGTGGTGATCACATTGATGTGACTGGATGGACTGTGTGTGTTGTGGCGCTCACAAAGAAGTATATTTCCGTAGAAATTCACATGAAACATGACATGATTATTATTAAAACATATAATTCAATCGGTATTCTTGTATTACATTATAAGCCTATATATTTGTTTTTAATGATTCGCCTGGTATTTGAGTTCAGAGATTGAAGCTTATGAGTTCGATGGCATTTTATTCTATTTGCAGATGTTTACGAGAGTACAGTGGGGGTTGACTGCAAAAAGGTTTCGATAAAAGTTAACGACACGCCAGTAGACCTTCAAATATGGGACACAGCCGGACAAGAAAGGTTTAAAAGCATCATAAACAGGTAATAAACAACTTTCTTTAAAAGATTCGGAAATGTTAGAGGTAACAAACATTTCTGAAAATCTATAAAAGAAACATTCTATTTCCATAAAATAGCCTCAACAATAGGATTGACTCCAACTATTGAAAATTTTTATAGTACAAAAATATTTCTAAAAGCTGGAATATTTAGACTTCCTCGATGGTATGTTTGATCAGAAAGTTTATTTTATGTCTGGGTTTGTTTCAAATACGTTTTTTTATACTCTATTTAAACATTTTACTCTATACTCTATTTAAACAAAACTATTCTTCAGTGTTAGCATAAATATTCCAAGAATAGTAAACACAGTGGACCGAGAGAAGGGTTCTTAACGTGTAAAAAGAGTTAGTAATAATATATTATTCCTCATCAAATGGCTCGCAAAAAATTATAAGATGGAGTTCGCTAAGTCATCAGATCGTGGCTGAAAGTTTCGTTCCTGTAGGCACACATTCAAGTCCAAATCTATTGGGCTTTCACCATTATTGTCATTTATACCTTTACATAGTTCATGGCTTATACAAAAATGAAGAGAAGTCTCTGACGTTTCTAATGAGGATCTGTTGTTGTTGTTGCATGCCCCTGAGGTCAGCAATGCTAGACCAGGTCCATGAGCGCGCACACCTTTAAAAAGCCCAGTACCATACGTGGATTCTCCATAAAATTTCTAAAGATCTTATGGAATTTTTTGTTCGTAATGAGGCAGTCAACTATATACTGTTCTGGTGTACATTCTTTACCATATAAACATAAAAAGGTTGAACTTCTAACGAATCGTTTGTTATATTAGATGAATAGACTGTAGCCAGAAATGAATTAATTGAGATATTGATTATTTGTCCAATAATTGGTGGATATTTAGAAAGAAGACTGTAAGTCCATCGTCTTTGTTCTGCTGTAACCCAATAAATTTGCCATCGATTTAATGAGTGCTGTTAAAGGAGACGTTCCAGATGTCATTTTAGCCATGGAATTTCAATAAATTGGATGCTATTGCCAACTGTTGACTGGTTACAAGACAGTCCGTTCTCTCAAACGCTCTACAAGCACCACTGGAAAGCCGGTATCGAGTAGTGCTTGTGCTACAAGAACAGTGGTTCTATGGGGTTCGTAAATAATTTCGCATTATCCGATTTCTGCTAAACAAAAAAGGCATAAGATTGTACTTCTGTTTGAGATAAATGCTTATAAAATTCTTGGCATGATTCATCAAAACTTTCCTCCATTCACACCAAATTTGCATCATGAATCAGATTTACAAAGGGCAGAAAAATGTCCACCAAATCTTGTAAAGACGAGAATAATGAGAAGAAACCCGTGTTCATCAGGTTGTTATACCTGATGCATTGAGATCTGTTAAGATGTGATAATCAATGCTGCTCACAGATCATGAATTGTCCGCAAAAAAGAATTGAAAAAAGCAATCGAATTCCCGCCATCCATGTAAATGATGATTAACAGCGAATTGTCAGTCAGCAAGAAATCAAACAGCGGATGATTAAAAAATCTTTAGAATAGAAAGAGGACGCAGCTGATATAACGATTAATTCTTTTTGTATCAAACTCCGGGGCAATTCGTTTTGCAAAATATTTTGAAGAACATGTTTAGAATTACACTTAATTTAAAGCGAAAAGTGATGAAAAGATTGCAAATTTTTATCCAACAAAATAATATACATAACTTTTTAAATTTATAAAAAAATATGGGTTTTAATACATTGGTCTCTAAAACTTAAAGAACAAAATTTTTTAACTAATTTGCAAATAAATGAATGCAGAAATACTAAATTGGATGTCATGCTTACGAAACTGGTATTATTGCAACATGAGTGTTTACATAAAAAAAACACATAAATGTTTTACAAAAAAAATGCAAAATCGCTGGAAAAGTGCATTTTTTTCTAAAAAATAATTTTTATGTGGTAAAATTTTATATAAATGTAAGAGAAAGGAGTTTTAATAAGGGATATATGCCCATTCTTATCTTGAATGTATTGACGGTGTCAATTTTACATACTGTCAATTAAGATGTCGTTTACCGAAATGGGAAGCCAAGACCAGACGCGGAGTATTTTCCACCTCTCTTTCAAATATTGGAGGAGAACTTAAGACAATTCTGTCTACCAAGATAATTCCAGAAATACTCTATGGGATTCAGATATGGATATCAAGTTGGCCATTCCATTCCTTCAAGATGTTTCTCAACAACTACATCTCGATGAAGTCGTGCGTTATCATCCATCAGAATGAAATCATTACCAATTGCACTGGGATATGGGCAGATATGTGCATCAAGAATCTCATTGCGATATCTTACACCAGTCAGAGTTTCTCCTTGAAACTTGAAACACATGCAGGTCTGTGTGACCACCGAGTAAGATCTCTGCCCAGAATAGTTTATAACAAATTGCAGCTCTGAAATGCTTATTCTTCTTCGAGCTGAATGAGATATATGAGGGTTACTCTGAAATTTTTGAGATACGCGCAGACGAGAAATTATAAAATAAAAATAATAGTTTAATTTTAAAGTACAAAGTATTTTAACACAGAAGATGATTTTTTACTGACTTACTTCAACTTTTTTAGCGTGGATTAAATTTTAAACAGAAGAGTAAATGGAGTTGACGCGAGAACATTTTCGCGCTATGATTTTCTACGATTTCAAAGCAGAATTAAATCAATAAGAATGCGTTCAACGGTTGCAATTAGCATTTGGTGATGAATCTCCAGCTCGTGCTACAGTATTCAGATGGTTTAGAGAATTTAGAGGAGGTCGCAATTTTCTTCAAGATGAAAAACACACAGGAAGGCCGCCGTCGGCAGTAATTCCGGATGATGTGTCTGCCATACGAAAAATGTTAATGGATGATAATCGCTGTACCTATCAAATGATACAGAAGGTACTTAACATTGGATCCGCAGCCCTACACAAAATCATTCATGAAGAATTACATATGAAAAAAAGTAGTTTGCCGTTGGGTTCCCCATAATCTAACTGAGCATCAAAAAGAGGAGCGTGTCAGAATCAGTAAAGAAACTCTTAATATGCTGAATGATGGTGGCCACCGCATCATTTATAAAATTGTAACAGGTGATGAAACGTACATTCCAACACGTTTTTTGACATTCCAACACGTCAAGAAAGCAAAGTATAGGTCTTTGAAGATGATCCCACTCGGACAATGGTGAAAAAACAATGCACATTGAAATAAGTGATATATGCCGTTTTCTTCAGAAGTACGGGATTGTTCAAAGCCATCAAGTTGGAAGGACAGAAGACAGTAACAGCAAACTGGTATATACCACTAAATGTCTTCCAGAAATTCTACAAGAACTGAATGTTAGGGGACTAATGCTTCACCATGACAATGCATCTTCACATACAGCCTGATTAACAGCTGAGTTTCTTAAACAAAAACAAATTAAAGTGATCGAACATCCGTCGTATTCACTTGATCTAGCTATGTGCGACTTTTGGTTATTCTTTAATCTAAAAAAGAACTTACGTGGACGTCGTTTCCATTCAAAAGAAGAGATTGATGTGGCTACAAAATGCATTTTTTCATCTATTCGAAGAAATGAATGGCTTGAGGCATTTAATCTGTGGAAAATTCTTCTACAAAAGTGCATTGATGCTGGAGAAGACTACTTTGAACACACCTAAAATGTTGTAAGTATAACTTTAAAAACCTATTTGTATCTCAAAAATTTCAGAGTGACCCTCGTAAAAGGTCTTCTGCAGGTATTTTCCCCTGTAATCCAGCTGGAACATATCTTCTGTACTTCGGTTTGTTATTGATTCTAGAAACTGTGGACTACACTGTGAGATATATTAAGGTGACATCAGCTTGTGACATTTTTATTTCATCCATCCATCCGACTGCCAACGTAAGGAATGCTTTATAACAAGTTGCGGCACTGAAATACTTATTCTCCTTCGGGCCGAATGAGCTATGAAACGGTCTTCTGCAGGTGTTTTTCCTTGCAATCGGCCTGGAACATGTCTTCTGGACTTCTGTTTGATATTGATTCTAGAAACTGTACTACACTACGAGATATATTAAAGTGACATCAGCCTGTGACATCTCCCTACATATCCAACCGACTGCCAGCGTAATTAACAGTTGATAACAAATTGCGGCACTGAAATACTTATTCTCCTTTGTGCCGAATGAGCTAAAAAAATTGTCTCCTGCAGGTGTTTTTCCTTGTTATCTAGCTGGAACATGTCTTCTGGGCCTCAGTCTGATATTGATTCCAGAAACTGTGGACTTCACTGCAAAATATAGTAAGGTGACTTACGCCTGTGACATCTCCATCCAACCCACTGACTGCCAGCGTAAGGAATAGAGCAAACGGCTTCACTCTGACATTGCGAGACATCCCTGGAGAACGAATCTGCTAACAAAAGTACAATATCATTAAAGTTGCACGGGATATTACGAAGGTTTTATGTATGCAGGTTTTTCTTCAACTCGTATATGCCTGTTCTTTTCTATCATAAAAGTGGTAACTAGCGTTTTTGCATAAATTTACACAAGTTCGTTTTAATCTCTTATATCAACTATAAACTTTATTGTTAATGTTATTTTCTTATGGTGAGTTTCGAAAAACATAAATTGTTCCTTAAATTTTGGAGACCGAAAATGTAAATGTATTAAAATTTAAGTTCAGACACGGACATTTACATGATTTTAGTCAATAACTTTGTATGAAGTATTATGGAATGAAATATTCTATTTATAATACTTTTCCATTAAAAACAGTCGCTATATTTTATCGATAAATCATTTCTAACTAAAAGAAATTTTTAAATATAAATTAAAAATTTAAGCTATTTGAAATTTTTTTAAATAATGTCTTATAACTTCAATAATCTCTATATAAATGATCCTATATACTTCAATACAATATATTTAAATGAAAATTAAGTATTATGCCAAGAAAAACTTTTTGAAAAGTATTTAATTTCTAAAAATTGATTAAAAATATTTCATGATGGTGAATAAAAAATTGAATGCATTGGAAATAAAAACGATTTAATTATTTATTTTAGAAAAAAATATATTGTTCAATATATTTATTCTAATAATACTGTTCTTGCGTCCTTTAAAATCTCTGTTACAATTCAATCAGAAGCATTGAAGACTTTTAACTGACCTGAATATTGCCCCTTTAATGTTGTATTGCTGTTGTGGCTTACTCTCCAAACGTCTGTAGAAGTCAGACAAGGTCCATCAGACCGTTGATCTTAAGGAAATCGAGGACCAGAAGGGGGGTGAGTGTATATCTTCTCTGGAAAGTCCCAAACAATCCAGGGTGTGATTAGGAGAAGCCTGCTTAGTTTTACATTTAGAACAGGCCTCAAAGATTTTTCTGCCTTCCAAATACGTGAGACCCCTAGTGTGGCCACTTGCTAGTCTGGAAATTGATGTTCTAGAGGCTCTGTCACAATTGAGGGCGAATGAAGAACCAGGCTCTTTGCCCTCTACCAGTGAGGGACAGGGAGGAATCCTCCACCTTTCGAAGTTTCAGAATTAACTATAGACCGATGTTCTAAAAAGGAAGAGGTGAGATGCAGCTTTTGATGATCTGGGGATCCAAGCGCCATAAATAGGTCTGTCTTGGCTCGGGTTGATGTTCTTTTTCGTCAGGCACCTACCCTTTGGCTTGTCTGATTTGGGAAACCCTATCGGTAACACGCTTGCCTTCGACATGGCTCCCTGGGTCGTTGGTGCACGCAAGCCTCTCCACCCCGACAAGGCAGGAACACCCTCGGGGGGGGGCTTTAATGTGATTCTCAATATTAATTTTGTTGCTTATGATGCAGTAATTTTGTGTTTGCCGTAATTTTATTGCAAGTATTGGCGACCTTTTGCAAATATTTATAACAGTTATAAAGCTTAAAACAAGAGATCACATGAGCAATGTTTTTATGTAAATTATATTTAGATCTTCTTCTCATAGAAAATATATTTATAACCAAAATATTAGTGAAAATATTAAAGCAACTATTTAGCTATAAGTCCTATACCTTCTTGGGTACGAAAACAGATGCAAGTGTTCAGGAAACTATTTGTACAAGGTAACGTCCTCACTTTAGGAGTAAACATTGGCAGAAGGGACAAGCAATCGAATGTAGAACGTAGTTTACGTATATGCTTTAAATAATGCATTGTGTTTTATTGAAGTGAATGCTCTAGGTTCTTCCGAGGAGCCCATGGAGCCATCGTCATGTATGACGTCACGAGGAAGGAAACGTTCGATGAAGTGCACTGGTGGCTGAAAGAGACCAGGGAGCATTTAACCGGAATTCCTATCTTCCTTGGTGAGTGCTTATAGAGACAATTTATGAGACAGTTTTAAGAATAGGAGGTCTTTTTTAAATTTTCTACTGTTTGTTATAACTTATTTCTCAGAATTTTACAGTAAAAATGGCAGATATAATTTTGTCTTTATACAATATTATATACAATATATATTGTATATAAGTATTATATAATATAGAATATATTTATAATATATACGATATGATACTTATAAAGAATTAAAATTATTGCATTTATATAATAAGCATTTGTTACACAGGTAAAATGTATGCTAATAAAAATACATCAATGATAATTTAAAATATTGGCTCACAAGGTTCTACTATATTTTATTTAATTTTTGAAACTATTAATGCAGAATTTTTGTGTGTAATAAAAGCAATGTGAGCTGTTTTTGTTGGTTAATAAATGCAAACTATTTCAATTTGTTAACTTTTTCATTAGAATTGTGTTTTAACTCTTCCCAAAAAATGCCTGATTCTAAATACAAATTTTGGATTCTAAATGACAATTAATATATGACATTCTTATAGCAACGTTTCTTATATTTATGTTAATTATTTGAAGGTAATTTAAATATAACTTTTCCAAGATGAACAGAAATCAAATATTTAATCCATTACATCTACAAAGTCAATCTTGGCGCTTTACGTACTAGCATCACTGCCGACAAACATTACGATTAATATAACGGCAATTATTTTCAAAATAAAACACTTGATTTAGAATTATTCCTTGTTATTGTTTTCCTATGTTGTTATGAAAGGTGGTCGTGAGACTCCCATCCGCTGATTCAAAATGGTGCAGAATTGGGTGACTCTAACCCTTAATTCTTTTCAACTATCAATTTTTTCGGCTTTGCTGTCAGAAATTTGAGATAAAGAGGTTGTAAAATCATCTACAAACGTAACAATTTAGCAATATAAAAGTTTATAATTGAAAAGCTTAAAATTTTCCGATATTATGAAATGTTCAGGACAATAAATTGTTTTTGTGGAAGTACAATTTTTTATGTTCTTGTATAAATCACGGTTTTTACGACATGTTTTAAATTGATAATTATTCTGAGTTTCATTCCCTACAAGAATTCGGTGTTTCTAGTAGAAATTGTTCGATTATACTGAAATTTCATTTCCAAAAGTATTTTTACCGAATATGCGCAATTTTTAAGTGCGATGATCAAGGCATTAATAAAATTTGCAGAAACTGTGCTTTCGAATAAGCGTATTTAACTGTAATTCTGTGTTATTTGAATATGAATCCAAGACGCTGATTGTACTGAAGCCACCCTGAATTGTGAATATTACACTACTGGCCATTAAAATTGCTACACCAAGAAGGAATGCAAATAACAGAACGATATTTATTGGACACATACATTATAGTGGAAAGAACAAGTGATTAGACTTACAGGAAATTAGGGTGTATAGATCTTGAGAAATCAGTACCCAGAGCAGCCACCTCTTGCTGCAATAACAGCATTTATCCGCATAGGCATGGAGTCAAACAGAGATTGTATGGCATGTACGGGGATCTCAGTCCATGCAGCTTCAACATTATGCCACAGTTCATCGACAGTAGTGGATGGTGAGTGATGGCGTGCCAATCACTCGACAACCATTGACCACACGTTCTCAATTGGTGACAGATCAGGAGAACGTGCTGGCCAGGGTAACAGTCGAACCTGTTCTGTATCAAGGAAGTTCAGAACAGTACGGGCAACATGCGGTCGTGCATTATCCTTTTGAAACAAAGCATTAGGGAGGCCTCGAATATAGGGCAGAACCACGGGCCTTAACACATCGGAAATGTAACGGTTGCTGTTCAAAGTGCCGGTAATGCAAACAAGAGGTGATCGAGACGTGTATCCAATGGCACCCCATACCATCACACCAGCAGATGGGCCTGTATGGCGATGTCCGATGCAAGCTGGCAATGCGCGTTCTCCACGATGCCTCCAAACACGGATGCGGCCATCATGGTCCTGTATACAGAACTGAGATTCATTTGTAAAGATGACGTGATGCCATTCCCGCATCCAGGTTCGTCGCTGATCGCACCATTGAAGGCGTTCCTGTCTGTGACACAGCGTCAATGGTAGCCGAAGCCATGGTCACCGTGCAGACAATCCATGCTGATGCAAACGTCGTTGAACTGTTCGAAAATTCATAATTTGAACAATAAAAGTATTTACTCCTTCCATTTAAATCCATTATTGTTATCCTTTCGCTCATTGAAATGTGTACTTTCAAAAACAACACAACTCTTCTTATATTCATTTAAAAGGCAAACCATAATATAATGTCTAAATATTGTACTGACTTTTATTCTAAGCAATCACTTACATTCACAATATTAGCAAACGAATAAAAAACGTTTGCTTGTTATAATATGCTTAAAAAGAAAATGTTTCTTATATATTATATAATTCTAATTAATTATTTAGTTTTCTACAGATTGAAGTTTTTTCTCTACAAATATCATTTTAATTAATTTTTACAAAAATTTGTTTCATCTGCTTAATCTTTTTAAAAATGTTTCGTTAAAGAATTGTATACATAGAATATCTTTTATTATAGAATGCTGTAAAATTGTAACCAAAAAACACGCAATCAGCAATTCTTCATATAAAAGAATCCAGCTTGGCGTTGAAATAGGCTGATTTGGCTCCGCATTTCGCTCTTAGCAATGGAGTTAGTTCAAATAGGATTCAACCGAAAGAAAATAATTGGACGAAGGAAATAGGTGGTAGTCATTGGTTGCCACAGTGAAGTGTAAACCAGATGATGCTGATTAGAGTGGGTGTAGAAACTTTAGGGCTGTTGCTACTGTAAAATTCAGAAACAAAGTGATTATTCCTTTGTGCTTTATGATTTACTTTCATCAACTATCTTAGTCACTGTACCCTCTCAAGTTTCAAACATAATTATCTAAAAATGACTGAGAAAGTGGAACTTGCCCAGACTAGCATCTTCAAATCAAATTACAAAGTTTCGACTTATTTTAAACTAAGGTGTGTAGAGTCAAAATTACGATAACTATATTCTTTAATAACCGGTTCCTTTAAGAATTATGTTTTTAGGACAACTGCAGACATGCCTGAGACAATGAAATAAGCAACGTAGATTTTACTTGCAGGCCTTCAACAAAAGATGGTGATTAACAGCGCCATCTTTTTCGTTAAACTGGACTCTTAGGTAATAATTTCTGGCACATTTCATTTTTGCACAGTGTTATTTTTGTTGCCATGTGCATAAATCCAACCAAAGAAGAAAGTTAAAACTCACTTGACACGACCGAAAATGATAACAATAGCTGCAAAATCCGGAACGCCTTAGCTGTATTTTTGGAGTGTTTTTATAACTTCCAACCAAGCTTTAGTGCTCTAGGAGAAAAAAGTAGGCGATTGAAAATGTGTTTTGGTGTTAGCGGTTGGACTTCAGTGGAATTGTTGAATAGTGTGTAGGATCTAGTTTCACTAGGATATATCCTCATGCCCTTAAAATGACAAGTCCTTAATCTTCCAACTGTATATATCATAATTCTCGGGACGTCGAATTTTGTGATGAGAGGCTTTATAAAGAAGTGTGGTAAGAGTCTCAAGCTGGTTACTGCGATTGCATCAGCCAGTTTGATTGTAGCACCATGGTCTCTGACTTCTTTGACCAAAGAATCAGCTTCCTCATTTCCTCCGCCATTTATACTGGCAAGTGTCCATTGCAGTACACAGGATTTTCCCTTACAATGCAGCTGTTCCAATAGAAATTGTGATTGATTCTTATTTATATAACTAATTGTATTACAATACTTTGACGAAATCATAATTTTTAACTAAATAATGTCCGTTCCCACCCGGCATGTGGTGCTTCGAAATATATTTTTCATATTTACACAATATTTTCAATCTAGATCAGATGTATATTCTTTGCTCTCTTACATTGATTATATTTAGGCTGCCATGGAAAGACAACTACACTATCTTGTAATAATAAGGTCTTACGCATTTAGCAGAGAGAATTAGGTAATGAATCCCTCAGGACACCATCCGCGAACTTTAAGTATCTATACTACTCCAGATGATGGTTGTTCTTCCAGAAGAACTCCTCTGTCAAACTGTGGAATAGTTCATTTATCAGTTTTAAAATTGCTATAATTTACCTCAACCCATGGTCTTCGTATACACTATTTTTTTATCTCATGGGAATAAGTCTAGTTTGATTCTTAATGTTTTTCTTGTACATTTAAACCTATTTTTGTGTGGTGGGTGGGACAACATGAAAGACAATAACAACACAATAAAAAGTAATTTTTATGCGGATAGCATAAAAAAAGCCTCACGTACAAAATAACAAAAAAATTTAAGAAACTAGAAACAGCTTTTTGAAACGAAATCAAGGCACTCAGGACTGCGAATCAAGACATTTAAGACTGCGATATCCCTATAAAAAAAGCAAACTGTACGAATTGGAAGCAAATACTTTAAATGAAGGATACACATAGTGATGGGAAAAATGTGTAGACTAGTACTATATTAAGAATTTGAAAGCACAGGATTTATAAATGTTCTTTGTTCTTTGGTAACAATACATATATAATGTAATTGATAGATTCAATACTTACGCAACATAATTCAATATGTATAAAAAACCGAGAAAGCTATTAGGTTGGGGAATAAGTTCGTAGCGTTTTTACCAAAGACTTTTATTTAAACAAAAAACAATTATTATATCAATGAGTAAATCAATTATATATTCGCCGTTGCTGTTTACAATCTCTTCCCAACTCTCGACCCATTTGTTGATGCCGTTCTTCCAAAAATCGCCTGCTCTGGTGTCAAAGAAGTTGTTGAGCCAGTTTTTAAAAACCTCTTGGTGTACTGGGAAATGCTCGAAAAGAATGCCACCATCAACAAAGAGCTCTACATTGTCCAGCTACACCGCGTGAGCGAGGCTATTTGACTGAAAAGACCTGATCGACATAGTCAAACCATACTCCTTCACGACAACGTTAGATCCCGTGTTGCACAAGTCATCAAATCCGCACTCCAAGAGCTCGAATGGGAGGTCCTTCAGCATCCGCCGTATTTTCCGGACCTTGCATCGACCCATTACCATCTTTTCCGCTCCTTGTCAAACCATATGAAGGGCGTTACCTTCAATAACAAAGAGGTCCTTCAAAGCTGGCTCAACAACTTCTTTGACACCAGACCAGCCGATTTTGGGCGGAACGGTACCAAGAAATTGGTCGAGAGGTGGAAAGAGGTTGTAAACAGCAACGGCGAATATATAATTGATTAACTTATTCATATAATTATCGTTTTTTGTTTAAATAAAAGTCTTTGGTAAAAACGCTACGAACTTATTCCCCAACCTAATAGATGGCTGATGAAACCATTTCAATTTTTATCGTTAGTTTCACCAATCAAGTTCCAATTTGAAGGAAAATTTCGCATATCTCACAATAATCACACAAATAAAGCACAAATAAGTTTTCCAGCACTGCCTCTTTCTAATGACTTCCCTGAATTTTTTTTCCCAAGGGCAGTCGGCAACAAGAACGACAACAGCGAACAGCAGGAGGTCCTGGAGGAACTGGCTCAGGACTTCGCGGAGGAGAACCGGCTCTACCTCTTCCAGACCAGCGCTCGCGACGACCTCAACGTCAAAGAGGTATGCATACTCCCACGCATTTTAATCAGCTCCAGATCATGTACTAGGAAACCATGATAATGACTTTTTTTTATAAATAATTTAAACACACACTATAAAAATTTAATTGAAAATACTAAATAGTAAAAAATTTGTTAATCTGCTCTATTTATTGGCAAACATCTGTTTACAAGTTCACTTATAAAATTAGGTCTACTGAATTAAAATAAAAGATAATGATTTATTATTGAAATTTTTTTAATAAGAAATATATTTGAAAAAATATTTATTAATTTTTTTAGAAAGTCTTCAGTCACTAAAACTAAATATGCATTGCTAGCTTTGGCACATCACATTTTCAGGATAATTGACAAATATTTGGGGAAAACACTAAATTCATGAAAATTTAATTTTATGGTAATTTTTTCATTGTGCGGAGGAGGATACTTTACACATTTTTTTATTTTATATTTATCTAATAATACACGAGTAATTTTATTTTAAGTTTTGTTCATTTCAGAAACATAAATAGTCATTAATAAACTATTTTGAGTCACGGACTTGCGGACTGAATAAGGGGCGTTGTAAAGTCTTTTAATGATCACGATATAACTGCATTCCAGGCAGGACTTTTCATAGAGAGTATTCAAACTTCTCCAAGGGGGAGAACCTGGTAAATATCCCAATCACCCACCACGACGGACTTGCATGTGGAAGCACAACAACCATCTTTGGTCTTTATCTGGGGGTGAATACAGGACCTCTTTCAATTTTTGTACTTAAAATTGAGAAAAAAACTATTGTCATAACGGAAGGTAAGTTTCACTTACCCTTCATACTACCAAGGACCTCCACAAATTTTCCGATGAATCTATAAATGACAATAATTTCGTTGCTCAATAAACATTGGAGTCTTGCACAATTACTTTGACACATTTAATTGAAATTAACTTTACCACAAAACACATAAATGCTAAACACAAACAGCACACTACATTAAAAAAGGAAACAAAGTAAAATATCTTATATTCCTTCACAAAGCATCTTTCCCCGAGTGTGGCTCAGTATCAACTGAGGTTTCTCTGGGAGTGGCGCGGAAGTCACACAACAGATGGGAGTTCGTGACAACCTCATTCTCTGAAGAGCTACCTCTAGACCCTTCTGATTATTATATATATATATATATATATATATATATATATATATATATATATATATATATATATATATATATATATATCACCGTGTAATGGAGAGCATTAGGCCATTGTCTAGTTATTTTAGCATTCATCGCATAAATTACATTTCGAGTGAACATTTTATAAATGAGTGGCCGTATTGACGTGCTACTGGGGGTTAAGCCGGAAAAGCTTTTTTAAGTACACACCCCGACAGACATATATGTTGAAGGGAGTAAAATCAATCTGACATTGCTCTTCTCTGGCTGGGATCAAACCCGAGACCTTATGATCTGAAGAGAGCTGTCCTACAACTACTACTGTCTTACAACTAATAGACATGATGAAAGCAAAGATATATATGTATAAATATATATCGTCACCGTTAAGTTAAAAGTGGTGCCGATATAGTTTACTCTTATAGATATAGATTATTATAGTTTACGACTTAAAACTAATGTAAGGCATTTTAGCAATCAAAGTATTTTAGAACCCTGAGAGACGATGTTGTTATTGCACCAGCATGCTTCCTTGTTCCTAGTCCTGAGTAGGGATCTACCATTTAGACAGAAGCAGCCAAGTGGAGTCTTCCTGATTTTGAAGCAGGGACTAAGCAAAAGACTCCTAATTCTTGGCCTGCCACCCCCCATCATTTTTCTTGGAGAACATTGTGACCACACTCGATTTTAAAGTGCCCCATCCGCCTTAAGCGATCCGGTTCTTCAGTTAAACTGTAATTCGAATTTACAATAATGACGAATACTACTTTACAATAATGACAGCGACACCCTAACCAACCAAGCGATATGCATGCAGGAAGTGTAAATGCAAAACTCTTCTTGCTCCTTTCACCATCAGCTAAAATTCCAACCACAATCTTCTCTTGTGTTCAATTACTAGGCCATGACGAAGCCAAAGATACTTTGTATAAACTTCCAGTTGTTCTTTGTAGGTGTTTCAGAAGCTGACGGAGATGATGCTGGAAGACGCCAAGAGGGCTGAAGAAGCAGACGAAAGAACTCGGCTCTTCCACAGGAGTGGGGAGGACTATGACGTCCGCAAAATCTACTTGACCTCAGAGCCTTCTGACGGGAGGACGAAGAGAAGCTGTTGTGGGTCTTCAGAGCCTCTCGGCAGAAAAGCACACGTCATCTGAGTGGCGAGTCCAATCCACATCGGTGACTGTCTGCGAAGAACTGTTTTGACATCATTGCACATTAGTTCACTAAAATTGTATTGATTGTGAAATGTTCTGAAAATTAAGCGAAGAACACGTATTTTTCCTTACTTCCTTTTCTGCAGTTTCATATTCATGTTGTGCTTGTGAAGTAAGATTGCAGTATTATTGTGGTTCAGTTTTAATAAAGCAAATCGACTGATATTACAGAAAAGTCTCTATCAAAAGTATTCCTGTGGATTACTGACAGGCAATTAGGATTTTCAGAATGGATGCGCCTACTATAAAGTCATCACGGCCTAGATCAGCCTCTGATTATGTTTATGAAAGCATAAAACGTACCTTATCAGGGCACAGGTGCCGTATAATCCATGATACCAAATTCTGAGATAGACGATTTTTTGGCGGATTTTCTTATGTATCTGTCAACCTCGTTTTTATTACGTCATACATATGGAGACCTATAAGAATCCTGCAGAAAATTCTATTTTAGTTATCCTAGTATTTACGTCATCGCGCACATCACGATGTTGGCAGCATTTCTTCATCGCCAAAAAATTCAGAATTTGGAATCATGGATTATACGGCACCTGTGCCCTTATCAGGAATTAACAGCAGCCCCAACTCTATAAAATTCCCCTTATTAAATCACCACGAAGTTCACCAACTGACAGTTAAATTTAAAAATATTTTCTAAGGAATTACACTCAAACCTGTTTTAGTGTGGTATTTATTTTGTTGTACGATGATAAATCTGGGCAATTTTTTTCAGCAGTATATGAACATTTCAATCTTAAATTGGAACATAATTTACTAAATTATTTATAAAGAGATGAGATGACTTATTTGGCCATTTAAATTTTTCATATGTATTTCATCACAGTACGTAAATATTGTGTCAGCCGATTACATTACTTAACAATACATTGTTATTCCAGTACAAGCTAAATTTCTATACCCAGTACTTATAATTTCCTAATTTAGTATTGGTCTACATAGTTTTTCCTTTCTTTATATTTATTTATCCATGATTTGAAAT
Source organism: Latrodectus hesperus (assembly GCA_037975125.1). Lineage (NCBI taxonomy): Eukaryota > Metazoa > Arthropoda > Arachnida > Araneae > Theridiidae > Latrodectus > Latrodectus hesperus. The sequence continues at coordinate 1,922,264 of CM075856.1, forward strand.
ACTTGCCTTATTTTCATAACATTTTCTTTCTGCTTTAATTAACCGCGTTATCGTTATACTAAATATACCTTGTGACTTGATTTCGCTTAAAACAGCAATTTTAGTTTCTTCGTAAAGTTACTTTCTGCGTAAGAATTTGAGATTCCAATGCGCGTACTGTATAAAAGATATTTTTGAAGTGCACTGCTGAAACTGTTATTTTATGGCTGTAATAATCTAATTTTGTACGATTTTCTACGTTTTATTCCGTTTTTATCGACCGCAAAAAAAATAAGTTTGAGTGTACATTAAGATTGAGCTGCAGCAATAATTTTCAAACGTTTTGCTGAAACATACAACTTATTTTCTACTCCATTTATTTCCCTCTGGTGTCATATCTAGAAGGCAATTTTCAGAATTGATGTATATTTTGATATTATAATGAATTGTTTTAATTGCAAATTTTTCGATATTACACACAATAGATGTTTCTTAATTTATTATTATCTAAATTTAAATGAAATAGGAAAGTATATGAGTTGAATGCCATGCTTCAAAAATTCATTAGAATTGAATTTCGTTGTAGGGAATTGATATTAAGAAAAATGTATTTGAAGATGTTACGAACATTGAAAAAATGACTCATTCTAAAGACGAAACACAACAATGTAGAAATGAATACTGTTCATAGAAAACGAAAATATCTCATCATTAGCCTTAAGTGTCTTTAGCTTCTACCCCAAAAGGTGAATATATTTCGATTTTTCTATGTGAAAAAGTAGGCCATTTTTTTAAACTTATAATTGCTTTATTTGGAAATGGACAGATACCTAGTATTCCATAGTAAAGAAAACACACATACACAGAAAACCAGTGCTAAAATTTTTCAGACAAACTTTTGTTTTTTGTATTAGATCATTAATTTTTGTAGAATCATAAATATTTAGTTTTAAGTGTGGAACAAATTCATAATATAATTTAAGAAAGAATTTGAAATCATTTATATCTGGTACCAAACCAAATGCTTTGGTTATAACTTGCTCATCACTAATGCAAATTGAATAGTTCAAACTGAATGAAAGGAAATGTATGTGGAATTGTGCTGTAATTAATCATATAAAATTTATTCTTCATTAAGTCTTTTGTCTTTTTTAAATAATGATGGTATTCTAAGGTAATTAGAAATGGGAATCTAATTCTTAGCCACAAAAATCAATTTAAATTATCTTAATTAAAAAGATGTATATATATATATGTATATATATATCTTTTTTATTAAGATACTTTAATATATATATATATATATATATATATATATATATATATATATATATATATATATATATATATATATATATATATGTCATAAAAAGAAAAAATGATGTCATATTGACATCATTTTAAGTAATCCAAGAATTATTGGAATATATATGTAATTATCAATTTTCCAAAATGAAAAACTAATATTTTTACATTAATAATGGCCTAACACTGCTATAAGAATTATTTATGAAAAGAATGATACTTTTATAGATATGTATATAGTATATATATATATAGATATGAAAATATATATAGATAGAAAATATATAAAGATATATATATATAGATATGTCATAAAAAGAAAAAATGATGTCATATTGACATCATTTTAAGTAATCCTAGAATTATTGGAATATATGTAATTATCAATTTTCAAAAATGAAAAACTAACATTTTTACATTAATAATGGCCTAACACTGTTATAAAAATTATTTATGAGAAAAGAATGATACTTGTAAATGTTTGTTTCTCTTTCTTATTTCCAAATTTATTATTATATTTCACGGCTTCTTTTTCATAACGTTGTGTATTTGAAACTAATTTTAAACTTATATTGAAATTCTTAAATTCCTACTAAACATTTAGGCAAAACATTTTTGCTTGTTTTTAAATCAATCATAAAATAACTGAGTATATTTTTAAAGTAAACTAGCATTTAAATGTTAGAAAAATCTTTTACCCATAAGGATTTCTAAATTGTTTTTTTCCACAAGCAGCATTTTCTCTCAGAAGTTTACATAATTGCATTATATTGGAATCATAACAGAAACAATAAAGCTGCGAAATAAGCTAAACTTATCTTGATAAGCTTAACTTAGAAAAGACACATTTGGGTATTAAATATAAAACCCCTCATTAAGGCTTTGTACCCAGAATGTCTATTTGACATGGACCGATTCCTTTACAACTCGCATTACCTAGGTACAGTTTTATGCTGAGCTTTTCCTCGCAACAGGAATTGCCAACCCGAGGAAAGGGCCAAAGAAGCGAACGTTTTTTTTTCATACGTGGAGAGGAGCTGTCTTGATACGACGAAGAACACAAGCGTTAGCAAAAACTAAAAGTCCATGGGACTACCATAATCATTCTGACCATTAACATTATTATTTATTTAGTTCGAATTATTTATTATTTCTTGAGTTATTAGGATATGTATCAAATATTTCTTTTACAAAACAGATATACTAGTTCAAGTTTCAAATGTTATGTTTTAGTGCTGACGCACTGGTATATAAAAACATGTCAACAAATTAAGAATAATTACGGAACCGGTAACTTAAGATACAGAAACAAAGCAAACGTAATTTATTTATAAAGTGCATATGTGCAAAAATGAGAAGAACAAAAGAGATGGTGTTTGTATGATATGCAAACCACGATTATAGCTCCCTGGCCCCATATGCAACAACTAAGCAGTATGTTGTTGGCATGATGGTTAATACATCGTATATCTCCCATACGAGGAAATACGTATTCATAGATAGGGGAAAGGGGCAGCTTCTGTTATCCAAGTGGACCGGAGCACCAAAGGTAGAAGACCTTACGTGGGTTTGGATCGGAGTTTTCCTTCTCCTAGGTATCTCTTTTAGTCTGGCTCCTACCCAACGAAGACCTGTCCGGCATGGGAGACCCTACCAGTAGCTAAACTACCGCCGGCATAGCTCTCTGGGTTGCTGGAGCACGCAAGCCCGCCCACCACGTCAAGGTGAAGATACCATCGGGCGGGTCGAGCCTATCGAGCCTTTGCTTACTCCGGCGTCTCTTACCTATACTGAACTATACTCTAGACATAAAGGCCTTATTCGGTCTGCATTTGCCATTACCCCTGTGCACCACTGGTACCAGGGTAATCGTCCCAGCCGATCTCTATCCCTCCAGTGCAGCAGACTGGAACAAACTACAATAACACGTTTTCGAAGTGGCCACCTAAGATCATTGACATTTAACAACAAAGAAAAGGAATTTCCAATTTGCGCTAAGTGTTCCAAAAGCCAAGCCACTCCGGATCATATCCTTGAGTGCTTGGGACTTGATAAAGAAGATCTTCTGGAGCGACTATTATTGGTCATTGATTTCCTGAGAGTGTGCAATGTCATAGACTTGGTCTAGCGCTGCTATACAACAGGGATCAGCAGCAACAACACGAGGAAATACAGTCCGTATTAAGGCCGAGGCATGAGAATCCCATTACTGGAGCAGAGAACTCCTCTCAGCAATCAATGCCATCCGGAGGTACAATATAGACGTAGGAAGTAATTGAAAGGCTGCAATTCATCGGCTAAACATGACCCAGACATTCTCCATCGGATTCAAGTCAGGTAAGAATGCTGAACATTCCATATGCGTGATATCCTCCGACTGAATGCAGTCGTTGACGATGTTCAAGCGATAAGGACGGGCATTGTCTAACATAAACAAAAATTCAGCGCCCATGTGGCACCTTTAAACAAATGAAAATGTTGTTTCAGAATGATGTACTGAAAAATTTGACCAGTCATGATTCCAATTTTACCATTAGCAATTCTGTACCACCATAATGCTGGTATTCAATAATGTTGTTATGGTACCTGGCGTTCTTCATATAAAAGTCGGATGTGAATAAGACTGCAAGCTAAACATCGACTAATTCCAAAACTTACGACCATTGTGATGGTGTCCACGTTTCATGTTCTCTACTCCAGGCTAAACTCTCAAAACAGGTATTTGGCATGAGCGGAACACATCTGACAGGCCTGCGAACATATAGAAAATTTTGTTTCAAACATGTACACACGGTTTCCCTTGAAACAGTCTACCCTTTGCTGGCGATAGCTGACGCTACTGTGTGATCCGTCTATATTTTTGGTGACAGTAATCACCAATACTTGTTGTCACTCGGAATCAACCTGTACAGTAATATCGACTGATACTTCCAGCATCTAGGAATTGTTGTTACAGCTTAGACATTACACTTTAGGTGATTCCAAGTTCCCCGGCTACTGACATGTCCATATGTCCTTTGTGTCATACTGAGCGCCTTACGAACTGGTTTGGAACACGTTTCTTTCTATACCTATATAAATAACCATCTGTTTCGCTCTTGTCATTGTGGCGTTAGCTCGTCGTCATCCGATGCCTTCCTGTAACTTGCGTGTAATGCTTAATCATTTTTGCGATATTTCTACTGGTGACATTTTTCCTTTCGCATTCGATTTCTATGTGCTTCTGGATTATCCTTAATTTATGAAATGTGTGTGTTTCTACACACATAGAAAATGCAATTGTAATCCATATCCATTTCATTCACAAGAAAAATACAGATGAAATTATAATATTGTCATTAATTTTTTTTCAGTTATAGGACTTAAACACCTAATTTTATAAGTAATTACATTTTACAGTTTCAAAGGAGACGTTTATTTAAATTGTCTTGAAATCAAACAATTTGAGTAATTTCATTGTGATTCACAAGATTTTTATTTGTTTTCAATCAGATAAAATGTTAATTTCCTTTAAGTATCAAGATCTACTTTTCCCCAAGCCTAAATGCATTTCGCTAAAGCATATGCTGTTTCACTTCCATTCACAGCTAACTTAAGTACAATTGATTCTTCCTGATTATAAACACGAGCATCACTTATCAAAGCCTTTCTTCTTTTGTTACCCTCTTTGCATAAATATAAATCCTTCTTAACAATATATTAGACATGCTTAAATATTTTTACACAAATCTATCTCTCAAATGCATCCTTCTTTCCATCTTTTGTTTGTCATCCACTTGAGAGAGGAATCCTGTACATAGTTTCAGCTGGGGAGGAACACAAGTTCCAAAGTCATTCGAATCTTTTCAAGGGTAATCAGCACGTGCAAGCATCCTTTATTATGATCTATTTGCTTTAGCAAGCTAAGGGAGGTAATAGGACTGTAGTTTACCAAGTGCTTTCATGTAATCCATTACAGATGGCACTATTATCGTCCCGAATGAATGCAACCTTCACTTTCTCTTTGAATACGCTTGCCGTTTGTTGTGGCCCTCTTTGCACTTATGAGTGAATAAATAAATAAAAACGAAACTTTTGTGTCCTCTCTGGATTAGTTCAAACATACGACACAACCCATGCTCCAAAACCAAGAATAAATTCAGAGCTTAGTTTTATACAGTGAAGAAGCAATTATTTCCGGTCATAGTGACAAAAATGATGTTTTTATCTAGATGTTTTTGGCGTTTTGTGACGAATAAATTGACATACAAAAAGAGAGAGAGAGAGATTGTTTAAACAAAATAGGCAAAATGTGTGCTACTTTTTATTACGTATTACTTTCTAAAGTAAACGCGAAAGGCACTATTTAGTATAAAAAATAAATCATAGAAACGTGTGCAATGAAATAATGCATATAAAAGAAGAGATATGACAAATTAAATTATTAAGTTAATTGAGTTAATCATGAGAAACTTAAACCTACATTAATAAGTCACCACTAAAAACATGTGGTATTACACAAAATTTCAAATACATAACAAATAAATCAAATAAGGACCTGATCTTCCCAATAGCAAATAACAATATATTTAGAATACATATGAAATAAATCCTACATTTTTTAAGTGGTCTTGCAGGTAAAATCATAGTATATGTAATATGTTCGGCACTATTCTCCAAAATGTCACCAATGGCTAAATGAGACTTTGTCACTTGTCGCCTAATTATTGTCAACGGCAAAATAACGTTTTTAAGATAGTCGCCTATAATTAGCATTAGCGAAAATAAAGAAAGTTGTGATTACAAAAGAACAAATTTATAAACCTATTATAAAAAAGCATATAAATCATTTATGAATACATATATTATTTTATGATAAAAATGTGGATAAATGAATGAACAAAAAGGATAAATGAATAAACACAACATAAACAAACATAACAAAGAAATTAACAGCTACAGACTGCAAACTTTATTGTCCTCTTAAATGTCTCTAAACAACGCCAACGTCAGCTTAAATCAGCTCAGCAAATTATTTCAGACCCTATTCGGAAGATAGAATTGGTGTGCAAATATTCAAAATGGGCGCCACATGAATTAAGTCAGAAGAATTTTGATGATCAAGTCATCACACGGCTTTCTCTGCTTGTTCGGAACAATGTCCAGCCCTTCTAAACCCGGATGATAACTGGGAATGGAAAAGTGGATTACCTATGAAAACATCGTAAGGAAAAGGGTAAATTGTGCTGAAAAAACCTAGTTCTTCCAATTCTAAAACAAATTTGACTCAGAATAAGGACTATTGTGTATATGGTGGGACATTTGAGGTCCAACACATTATCAGCATTAAAAATTGTAAGAAAAGCTCATTTCAGAAAAGTGTTGCCAGCAACTGAAAAATTTAAAGGAAGCAGTCCAAGAAAAAAGGCCGGTGATGTTCCAAGAAAGAGGCCAAGAAAGAGCTCGTTAAAAATTTGCAGAAATAACTAGGAAAATCCCATATACCAAATTCTCCGGACTGTGATCATCATCCAACTAACACTTCTTTTTGTCCTTTAAAATATTTTTAAAAGGTAAGAAATTAAAAATCAATGAAGATAACAATCAAGCACTGTTTCAGTTTTTCGCATGAAAAGATTAAAACATTTTATCAAAAACAGGGTATAAAAATTGCCCTCATGCCTGCAAGAAGCCATTAATAATAATGACAATTATATTATTAAAAAAAATTTATTGACGTTAAGAAAAATTTGTATTTTGCTTTATTCCAAAAATGGACAAAACTTTCCATGTTTTTTTTCCGGTAGATGACTGTAGTGATCAATATCTCGTAAAGTATTGATCCAACAATTTCATATTTGTACTCCTCGAAAAAGTGGCGTTTCGCATTAAGATCATTCGTTTGCTATTTTTGTTTCGCTCATTCAATTATGAAATACAGGGTGTTGAAAATGAAAAATCTGCATTTTTAGGAGATTAATCGGCAGATTAGGAAAAAAAAATCTGCAGATTACACAGTTTTTTCTTGAAAAAGCGAGGAAGCAAACTAAGTGACAGGAATAGTGGATGGCGTTTAAGGTCCCAAATCTGTAACAGCCATTTACGTACAATTTTAGCTTCGTCCCTTCCGTTCAGGTATTTTTGATGTCAAAGATACAACGTCGTTCATAAAATTACAGAAATGATCGAATTTGGCGACATATTAATGATGTAACTTCGCTGGGAACTAAAAAATGATCTTAAAACAGTTTTAAACCTTTAGGATAAAGCAAATCTGACGCAAGTAATTACATAAAATGTGGATATTCGCGTAAAAATAATGGACTTCTGTATATACAGGGTGATCTTTTTTAAAGTGACAGTGTTTGGAGTGCCCTGTAGCGCGATCTAATAGCCGGAATGGCACCAAACTTGGTATTCAGACTAATCAAGACACGGGAAAAATGATTCCGTGAAAAAAATTTTAGTTCCAAAAATCACCGCTAGGTCATTTTGTGGCGCTTTATAATGTATAAAATGTGAGAAAAGAAAAATACTGACACATACAATAGTACAATTAAATTATTAATGCTTATTTATTACATTAACTTCCCGGAGAGGAATTAGACCTCATTCCATGTGAGCTCCGTTCTCAGAAATAACACCATGCATTCTGCATACAGCGTTCCCCACAGCCGAACGTAACATGTCACGAGGATTTTGATACTCCACCAGCATAAACGCACGTTCCGGTAAGGTGAGAGGCATGGCCACTGAAGCTCGTTTACTTCAGCTGAGATTATTTGTCGGAGCTGTCTACTACTTGCTTTTATAGCCCCTATTACTGACACTGTCATTGCAACAACATTTGCATTTCTCTTTGATACCTGTGTTTTATGCTTATTCTCGTTATTGTAAACAACAGCAGCGTCACAAAATGCCCTAGCGGTGACTTTTGAACTAAAACTTTTTTTTGCGGAATTTTTTCCCCATGTCTTGATTTGTCTAAATACTAAATTTGGTGTCATTTCGGCTATTAGAACGCTTCAAACACTGTCACTTTAAAAAAGATCACCCTGTATATATATATATATATATATATATATATATATATATATATATATATATATATATATATATATATATATATATATATATAATTTTTAACTTCTATTTATCTAAATGTGACATCTATGATAGCTAAAAATGTTAATCTTAAATAAAAAATATTTAAAGTTTTTTAACTAATAAGTTTCCCATTTTAGAACAGAAAAAAAAAACTTTACAAACTGTTGCAAAAGTGGAGAAAATGGGAAATTTTTTTATCCGGATTTTTAAGTATTTAAATGGAGATAAATACCACGTGTGAGTTTAAAGAAAGGCTTAATTGAGGCTGTATGAAAACTCGTGTTGCTCTGGATCGGTAACCTTCTCTTCCCTTGCGACCTTCACAGTCAAGGAGAAGAAAGCGGACGACAGTCAGCCAACAATTTGTTGAAGAAATCTTTACTATGCTGGTGACCTCTTACATTGGATGGAAAAAAATGTGTCAAACATTGCTCAAGTGATGGATTTCGATAAAGCAGATGTATTGTTTTCATGAAGACAGGTGTTTTAAAAGATATGTTGCGTAGTGAGAGAGAGAGAGAGAAGATAAAAATGCTGAATTGGGATTAGAATTTAACCTTATTTGTACCCTTAAATTTATTTAATTTCCAGATATTTAATGTCCTCCTGAAAGACCTTTTTTTCCCCTTCTAATCTCGACTGCACTTAGGATATGTCAATTCAGCGCTAAAAGGGATACAGAGGGGTCAACCAGTGGATGTGCTCTCTGCTACCCAAAAGTGAAGTAATAAAGAAACACACATACGCAGAGTAAGGAATATCCATGCCCGAACCTGGATTCGAACCCGAAACCTACCACTTTGAAGTTAGAGAAGCTCATCATTTTACCATAGGTCTGGCCCTGAAAGAACTTTAATAAAAAAACCGAACAATTTAGATTTTTTTTCCAATAAATTTCAAAATTTCATTTAATGAAGCCTCATTACAATTTATAATTATATGTGAAAGTGTTATCACTTTTTAATTTCAAGAAAATATTTTTTTATAATATTTGTGGAACAATAAAAATATTTTTTCTTAGATTTGGAAAACAAATGGAACGTTTTACAAATTTATTATTGTTTTCTCAACAAAAATATTTGGAAGAAACTGTTTTAATATTTATACTGATAAAGTTAACGTTGCATTTATTTGTTATGATAATCTTAGTAGTTCTAGTTCTGCTCACAAATGTCACAAAATAAAGGAAGACACGTGTTATCAAATACCTTCTGATCGGCACTTTTGAGATGCGTGACATTATTAAACAGAAGTTTAAATGACTATATATATATATATATATATATATATATATATATATATATATATATATATATATATTCATACCTATTGAATTCTTAGAGGTTTTTGAAAATTAATGAAATATCTTAAAATAAGCAAAGCAGAAAAGGTTTTTTTAAATAATTAGAAAAGTATTTCTAATAAAAACACAAGATGAAACATTAAAAAAGGAAAAGAATTATAACATTTAATAAAACTGGGTGTTAAATGTAACATAGATCTTATATATGATATATATCAAAGCAAAATATCCGCATTATCTGTTGGAAAAATATAACAATGCAAAATGATTGCAGCTGCTTATTGATTGTCTTCATTAGTACATTGGAATGGAGCGACGTACGCTCGGGGATCACCGCATAAGAATTGAGGGGGATTGATGTTAATGAAATTTAATGGAAGCTAATAGAATCTCATGTAAAACATCTGTATAATATTCAGAATACCCCAATTTAAGCCCACTTAAAGATATGCATTCAAGAATATTTTTTCATCGCAAATTGGTCAATCGAATTGGTAAGATCAAACTGGTAAACCGTATACGACACATCTTCTGCAGAGTGTGCTTGAAACTTTACACAGCGGATACTATAACTACATACATGCATAGGGGTGCAGTCGAATTCCGGACTGCACCATAGGGTTAACGGGTTTGGAATACTCGCCCATCACCAAGTGGTTCGTCATTTTGAACCACGGTCAGGTGACGAGGTCTACATCCACACCACATCAGCGGAAGGACTTAGGAAGTCACATATCCTTCAACCACTGCTCGCGATAAATGATGCCCCATTTTGCTGATCGATACTATAGCTAACAGTACTTAAGGTAACTAATTATAACTAGATGAATTTTAAACAGTGGTAAGTAATAAAGCGAATAGTATTGCCTGTATATTTTTCCTGACCTAAGCTTAATGGGTGCTGTTTGGAACACCCAGAAGATGCCGCATTCCTTGTGAAGAAAAAGTATGAATAGATGGCGCTGTCACCAATTATTATGTAGGATTTCGTCGCACTTTAGTTTCTGTTTCCATTGAGGAAGGAAGCTCTCCCAACCCTTCGATGGAACTAAGGGTCCCTTTAGATTTCTTGAATAAAATTATTTTCGATTGATGTGTGTACCTTTTGTGTTTATTAAAATTGTTGTTAATAATATTTTTTATTCTAATGGCGGGTACACTTGGGTGAATAACCCTATGCCACAACAAGGCCAGAGACTGCTACTCCTTTATCGTTACCCAGAAGGCACCTGTGAACCAAGTCAGGGAGGCGAGTAGCGTTACCCGCGCCATACCACCACGAATCCGTTTATAGGGTGGGCCACATTCATACCACATCTCAGAAGAAAGGACAGAGAAATACAGAGAGAACAGAGAAGGAAAGAAACATCCATGCTCGAACCGGGATTTGAACCCAGAACCCACAGCTCAGGAGTCAGGAACGTTAATCACTCAGCCATCGGTCGGCATTGCTTATAATATAGGATCTGTTGTTTACTTTCCCATGTCGTGTTTTGAAGACACTCTTTCCATTTTAGATATTATTTAGATTATATTTATAAAAAAATTTCGCCATTTGCCTAGGAACCAAAAATTACACAACTTTGAGGATGTATTTTTTTTATCGAATTTAAAACAGGTGACGAGAAATCTTATTGTTCGAAGAAACAACGTTCTATAATCTATAATTACGAAACGATATTATTATCATATTTATGTGTAACCATGTATTTGCCTGTAAGCATGCTTTTTAATGGTGCATGTATTGTTCCTAAATTTTTCATTCCCCTATTTTAAGTTTCTTTCGTTTTGTGTTGTGTGTTTTGTTACATGTGTATCCTCCATTTCATGACCATGTGCAATCGTCGAACTAATTTTTGCTTCGGATTGGCAGTTTATTGTTGCGACACCAGCATGCTTCCCTGTACCAAGCCCAAAGTTGGGCTCTAACCAATAGATGAAAACAACCGGGTTGGGGTCATCGTCGTTTAGGAGCAAGTAGAAGACCTTCAAACTTGACCCAAAGGTATTATTTCACTTGGAGGATATGCCGGCCATGAAGTGATCAGTCGCCTTTAGTGAATACAACGGATCTTCCGCAGTGTGGATTCGAACTCACCACCTTTCCATCCGAGTTGGTTGGTGAAGGATTAGTTCTCAGTGTTTGTGTTCTTGATTACACATTTCGAGCGAAGCTTATTCCCATGTCCCGCTACAATTCTTCAGGAGGCGAATAGCCGAGCTGGCAGCCGAATGGTTAGCGCTCTTACCTTCGGTTCTACAGTTCGTGGGTTCGAATCCCACCTTGGGCATGGATGTTTGTAGTGGTTCGGAATCCACTTTAAACCGTAGGTCCCCGTCTAATTAGCCCTCGTGTGCAAAAAATGACCGTTGAGCGACAAGCAAACCAAACCAATCAGGAGGCGAATAAACGAGGAAAACCTCTTGTTTTTTGTGCCTTGCTGCCTAAGATTTTTAACAGCCTATGTGTCAAGTTTGTATCTCTAAAATTTGTTACATATACATATCGATATACAAACTGATTTTGATTTTAAACATTGAGAACTGTGTAACAATATTTATACGTAATTAACTAATTTTTCATATATTTCTTCTAATGTTTGTATAGATTTCAACCGGCCTAGATCATTGACGTTCATTTAACTTACTTAAAATTTAGGTCAATTGTTTTAATGTAAAATCACGGAGTTTTTTGAGAAATAATATTTTGTAGTACAAAACTTACGATAATTATATAAAATTATATCTAAAACAAGGAAAATTATTTATTTTAATCAAGCTGATTATTTTCCTTCTTTAAACTAATTTATAATTATTTTACCATTTTATAATAAAAAAATTCCATTAATACATTACAAATGCATTTGCTTTTAAGTCATATTATAATTTCAATATTTCTTTTCTTATATAGGATTGAATTCAAATTTAGTTTCAATGATATAAATACATAAATTAATCATAAATATTTTATGAAAAAAACCTTTTTTTAAAATATTTATAAAAATTAACGAACTGATTTTTCTCCCTAAAACTTCATTAGACCCAGCTAAGGATGTTTAGTAACTAATTTAACAGTTTGAATTTAATTTAATTTTGTGCTCAACTGTGTGTAGAATAAAATAAACGACATTCATTTTAAATATTATATTTAAAGGAAAAAAGAATGAAAGGAAATGGCGCGAAATGTATGTCAAAAGGACGAATTTTTCTGTCTTCTTTCTATAGAATAAATGGTTGCCAAATTGGCGACCTTTCATGCGGTAGCTCGCCTTGCTTATAAGCATATTGACTATCAATGACGTCACTGATATCTCACTTTCTTCTCCCAGCAGGTTCCACCGCAGGAAAGTCTTTGTGTTGACATCGATATTTTTTGTTTATGTTTTTCTCAACAGGATTAATTGTGATAGGAATTCATGTAAGTTAATTCCGAACTTCTTTTTAAATGTTCTTCCTTTGAATATTATTTATTACATTTATCACTGTTTTTAAATACCGAGCTTATAACATTAAACGCATTTCGGTTCTGTTTGTGTTGTCATTTTCCTCTCTACAGTGGGAAATGGGTTACCAGTTGTTTATGGCGACTTGGCTTCAAACTGGTTGAGCATTATTTTTTAAATAACTAAATTTTTAATTATTGTTCCTCATTATTATACAAATGAAATAGAAAACGCAAGTGGTAGATTAATTATAATTTAATTTATTGTATAAACATATTTAATGTATTGTATCTATTTATCCAATTATTTGAAATTATGCGTTCATTTAAATACTTTTCTATATTTTTGGCATAAAATGAATATTTTAATGAAAACATTTTTGTATGTTTAAGGAATTCACTTTTTTTAAATATATTACAATAAAAAATCGTTTTTAATTGTAGTTGTCATAGATAATTATAAATGCATAGTTTCATCGTTTTGAAAAGATGTGTTAGAATCATGGCATTCTTAAAATTTTTTATTCATTACTAATGAGATATTAATTTGGTTTAAATTGACATGTATAAATTTATACTATCATTTTAATGCTACTGTTATTTTCAAATGCGTTTTGGAAGTTTCAGTTGCCAAATCCATTAACTCCACTCTTGAATTTCATAAAATTTTAATTAAAAAAGGGCATATTAAAAAAAGGGAATTCCACTTATAATGCGAATTAACACAGCAAAAAGCATATGTTAATAACATATAAAAAACGTTAACCATTAAAAATATTTTTTTATCATTTTCTCAACTTCTTGTTTTTTGTCAATTTTGTCGATACTAATCGATTTTGCAAATGAAGTATTAATTTATAAATTATAAGAACATGTTTTTTTCTGAAACTTGTTGTAATTTAAAATTAATTTAATAATAACCATGCTGAAATTATTAAAATATTTTTCGTGTTTATAAACTAGTTAAATATTTCATTAATATAAATAATTTAAATATCCTTCTAAATGAATATCTATCTATCTCTATATTATGTTATGTTATATTGTTTACCTTATTAACATAAGCACTTAACTGCATATTGCTATACTATACCTGTATTGCGAATAATTCCTAAAAATTTAATTGCGGTTTTCGTTTAAACACTTTTATAGAGGGACTGGCTAAATATTTTAGAAATAAAGAGGTTAATTGCTTTAGGGTAGAAAGGTTTCATTTTTAAACTACCCACAAAAAATTCAAAATAGCGTTGAAACAAACGTTAAAATGAAATTGGGAAACCTGGGGTCACGAAATGCAACATTAGTCCCCTCTGCAGAGTTCATCAAATAAGGCAGTAGATGGCGCTCACTGAATGTTAGTTGTCATTGAATATGAAGCTAAAATAACACGATTATTTTCCCCATTGTGTGTGTATATGTATATATTCGCGTTTTCCTATCCTGTACTTAGTACTTTTTATTGTATATATAGCCCCTTTTAACAAATTTATGATGTATACCACCCCTGTTGCGGAGTTTCAAAATGTAACTGGTACTATGTACATTACGAAGTATCATTAAAGAATTTAGAAATGACCAATGGTGTCATCTCGCGCCACTATTCTCAACAAATGAATGACCAGTATGCTGCACCCTTCTGAGGGGGTTAAGTTTCTTGGGGGGTTTTTTGGTTGAGATCTGCTACCGACCAGCCTTGCTACAGAAGTAATGGTTGGTCTTCATATCTTTGAAACTCTATAAAATTGTTCCTATAATAATAAAATTTATTTTTGAAAATCTGCCTCTTTAATAATTCTTTTTTATAGTAGTTTTAGGAAACTGACTGAATAAGCTACCAATTATAGCTTTTTATTAATTTATAAAAGCGCGGAAAAGAAAGAAAAGAGCACCAGTAATAAAACAATTTTTCTTTAAAATTCCTCTTCTTTTCTCATTCAATGTGACCCCTTTACTTTAAGACAAGTTTATTACTGGGTAAACTGTTTTCTGGTTCAGTGGATTCCTTAGTTCGATACCCCTGTATAATTCGAATGTGGTATGGAATTCGGTTACCTGCTGTGAAGCCTGCCTTATTCCAAAGTGCCCGGGATAGATGAATCAAAAGATTAACTTCTGAAGCATTCAAAAAATGAACCATGTAATCGCAATCAGTAGGGTATCAAAACTTATATTATTTATGAAATACTTTTTTTTAATATGTATGTGTGTGGAATATATTTTACCCCACTAGAATATCAACATTTAAGAACCCTGAAAGATCCCGTACTCGAGGAAGACCACCAACTCGAGGAAGACCACCTTGACACTGAAAATGACCTCAAGATACTGAAAGTTGGGATCTGGCAATGTCGCTTTGGACTCTAAAAGGCGTGCTGTAGAGGCAGTTAAGACCTGTGATAGGTTGTTACGCTATTAAAAAAAGAAGTGGAATGCTTTAAAACCTTTTTTTTATTTTAATAATTATTTTTATTTTTAAATGAAGGGGTGTACCAGGATTTGATATCTGATTAAAATTTCGCGACAGATAAATATTAAAGGTAAAATTTCTGATAATGTAATCATTAAATGACGTGGCTTCGAAAAATTTTTCACGTGATTATTATCTTGGATTTTTCATCTTCATAAAAGAACAGTTTAGGGGGGAGAACTGCGTTTCAAACACATAAACTGCCAAAATTTTCCTGGGTTTTAACAGAGATTAATAAATAAATTTCATTGCGAAATGGATGGGCAAAAAAGTAATGATAAAATAACAATGAATTGATTTATTTTAAACCTGAAATTTTATCTAAGTCTCATTTTTAAATTAAAAAATTGATAAATAAACATGTAAAAAAAACTTAATTGTTATGACAATTACGTAACCTTGAAATCTGTATCTAATTCTCTGTTAATCTTTTATCTATCTATGTATGCTTATATATATATATATCTATTAGCTACCTGCATAAATTTCCTAAAACATTATTTTTATAAATTTATGTCCTAATTCTGAATTACTTACAGAAAGCATTTGTCTAAGTAGAATGAATAACTTAACCAAATTTGGGGTTTTCAGAAGAATGGTAAATGGGATGATACTCCAATTCGGGTGTCGACATCATCACTTGACTGCCGTTCAAAATTACGATGCCTTCGAACCAAAAATTAAATTCTGCTAAAGTCATAACGCCATAAATGTAAAATATTTCTCCGTTTTAGTTCATATCATCAAAAATATTTTTGTATCCACGTGTACACTGAAATCTATTTTTGCTCGGTGAATTGGGACCTCATAAATGAAATCCCACTAAATGAAATTTCACGAGTAGAGCAATAAAAAAATAGTGCTTGCAACACAATTAAAAATGTAATTGTGTGCGATGAATAGTTGACGCATAAACAAGCTCTCTCACGTGAAAAAATTCAAACCCTTGCAAAATAGTTTTGTTTATTTTTTTAGGAAATCACCACACGGTTGCTACATTCAGGATAGAGATACCTCGGTAAAAGGGAAAAATGAATAAAAATGAAAAAGTATTTTGAATGACAGAAATAAATGTGACAAGAAAAATTTTGTAGGCTTGTACTAAACTAGGAACTTGAAAACACTAGATAGATAAATTTAGTTTGTTGTTGTTTGCTAATGGCACTTGGACAAGCCAAGCTCGCTATGCTATGAGAATTAAGTCGATTGGGAGCGTCTTTCGTTTTAATCAGAGCACCATGAAGGTGAAAGTACAACTTTTCTCTGCACACAAGCTATAGGTACCCGTTTATAGGGTGGGCAAACCATTCACACCTCATACATACAAGGAAAGGACAAAGACAGGATAGATAAAAAGAGAAAGTACATCGATGCCCGAACCGGGATTCGAACACAGGACCTCCTTATCCGTAGTCAGACACGCTGACCACTAGACAAGTTAGTTTGTAATTGATATATAAGGTAATTAGCAAACGCCATTTGATGAAACACATGGAAAATCGCAAAAACTGAAGGAGTAATGAAACAATTTCATTTTTTTATCAATAATTTCATTATTGAAACAATGAAATGGCTTCATTGATCTTTTGTATTCCAATTTGATTAAAATTTTCATATACTGCACAAAAAAAGAACCGTATAAAAAAACATGTTTGAGGATAGTTTGTTTTATATATATTACTTCAACTACATTGTAAGACTAAAAACTAATTTTAAGAGTTTAAAAAAATTCCTAATAAGTTTTTATTCAAAAAAAAAAAAAAAAAAAAAAAAAAAAAAAAACGGAGTTGTTGCACTGGATAATAAAATTGTGAAACGCTTAATGTCTGGGATGGATTATGCCAAATAGAAATAGAATCGAATGTTCCACGATTTTCAAATTACGCATTTGCAAAAGGGTTTTTTGATTTGCCGCATATCATGAAAAGATCCTATAGCAAAACAAGAAAACCTCGGTAACTTGGAAATAGTAAACATTATATATCGCTTTCTATTTCCATGAATCGTTCGTAAATAGCGGACAAATTATTGAATGGAATTAAAATAGGGAAATGAACAAATTTCGAACAAAGAAAAAAATATTTTAAAATTTTTCTGTCTTGTATACTTCATTCCATAAAAGGCAAATACAAATTGCTAATTAATACCTGTTAACTTATGTTAGAAAAAATAATAATAATAAAATGAAAAGAAAATACTTACCTTATAAAGTAAAATAGTTTTTATAAGAGTTATGTATCGCATTGAATAGACTGAAAGCTATTCTCTAGGAAGATAAGCACACGGACTTGCATTGTCTCTTAGTCCGGTATTTGTTATTAGTACAGATTTCTGTTATATATATATATATATATATATATATATATATATATATATATATATATATATATATATATATATATATATATATATATATATATATATATATATAAATCAATTGAACAATTCATTCATAGGTTACAGAAAAAACATTTACCAACCATACACTCTTAAAATAATTATATGTAATGAACTAATGAGTGCACCGTACCGCAAGTAAGGGGGGGGAATCCCGAAAAACTCCCAAACACCAACCCACCTCGACGGCCACCTGCTGTCGGCAGAAGCGCGACATCCGTCAACTGTTTTCCACCCCGCGTCTTCCGCTCTAAACAGGGCCACGCATGGATCAGTAACTGCTCAAGAATATAACTGTTAAAGAGATGGACTCTGTATGTTTGCAACACTTAAAATTCAGTTATACATTACTAATCACAGCTTCTTCGATTCTGAGAGATTCTGATTCGAAACTGCCGCTGTTGAACAACAAAAGATAGACGATACAATTCTGTCTTCTTCATGGACATATTTCAGAGTATATGTTCCCGAATTTCCATGGTTTTCTCTTTTGAGTAATACGAATAGGTCCCATCATCCACCAAAGTTCTTCTAGTCAGCAAAATGTGATGAATGCCGACCACACTGTCTAGTGGTCAGTGTGCCTAACTGCGGATAGGGAGGTCCTGGATTCGAATCCCAGTTAGGGTATATATATACTCTTTCTCCTGTCTTTGTTTGTTCTTTCCTTGTGTGAATGGTTGCCTACACTATAAACGGGTACCTATGGCATATGTGTACGGAGGAAATTCGAACTCCACAACAAAAAAGTTGGAAACGTGAAGCAGCACACTCATAATACCAGCCTAGCTAGCACATAAAAGGGGGAAAAAAACAATTGTGATGAATGTTACAAGTGTCTTAAAATAAGTTTCTGTTGTTAGGTTATTAACTAAGCACAGTGAAACAATTTAAATTCAAAGGTACGGAATTCTTTTGTGAGAAAAAAAATTTAAGCATTACTCTTATAATATTTACCATTTACAATGAACTCGTAACTGATTACTTGACGGGAGCATTTACCTAAAGTGGTGAGGTTACATTAGTGCTCTGGCTTTTAGTTCAAGAATTTGTGGATTTGATTCCTACTTTGACTCCAAATATCTGTAGTAATTTAATTTAAATGTATGTCCTAATCTAATTAACTTTTATATGCAACAAACAAACTAAACATAATTAACATTTTTATTTTATAAAAAAGCTTTGATTAAACATTATTAAACTTCGATATTTAGATTTTTTTATCATTTGAAGTGATGTCTTTTTTTTTCTTTCTACGTAATGGCTGTCTAATTTAATTATGTATTCATTAAAATATGAATTAAGGAATGTATTCCCGCATGAGTATATATTTTCCCTTATCACATTTGTTTACAGATTTCTGAGTAGTCGGGAGACTCAAGATGCGATTGGCTTATGACCTCTACCAGCCCAGCGGAGATGTTGAACAAAATCTGCCTCCAGTGATCCTCATGCACGGGATGTTAGACTCCAGGAAAACATGGAAAAAGTTCGCGCCTCGAATTGCTAATCTCACTGGAAGGCGAGTAAGTACTCGATAAATCTTGAATTCCTCTTAAAGTGTGAATGAAAAGTGTCATTTCTTAGATTTACCATATTTGCCTGCTTGTAAGAAGCACATCTTTCCACGTCCATTTTTGAAGGGTAAAACTGTGTAACAATTCATTGTAAAAAATATATGGTATTTTAAATATAAAGTAATACATTCTGCAAAACTGGGGCTGAGCTGGTATTGTTGGTTTGGGCGCCATTCTCCTTATCGAAAGGTGGTGAGTTTGAATCCCGATTCAACCGAAGATCCGTCGTGTTCCCTAATCTTGTCTGGGGCACGTTAACCTTTTCAGGCTTTGTTTAAGACGCGCGTTCAGGACTAAGCAGAAGCGACAGGAATGATGTTACAGGACGGGGGTTTTCTCCGCTAAGCCTAACTTTAGAAAACAATTCGTAAAAAATAAAGTTAAAGTCCTACCGCCATGATTTTTGGTACCATTTTATATTATCACATAATCTATCTTATAACATTAAAACTAGACTTTAATAATGTTTTTCCTTCAATTTATATGAAAAATATACATAAGAAAGTTGCTTACCTTGGGAAATAATTTTCGACAGTGCAATTCTTGTTTTTCCAAAATTTTAATTGACAAAACACATCAACAAATTTTCAAATTAATAAAAACTATACAAGGGCTATTTACAAGAAAAAATAACAAAATTTAAAATGAAGACTGAGAATGGAAAATCTCAAAGCACGGATAAACGCAAAGTCCGACATTGCATCTGTGTCAGAATCGCTAGAAATATCATTTTCTAACTCTTTAGCAAATGAATCATCACTTTCATCGATATCACTGAATGGTTCATTTACCATACGTGTATATTCATCCTCTGTTAAATAACGTTTCCTCGCCATAATAATCTAGAGTCGAGAATTTTCGAAATAGCAAGAAATGTGAGAAAATAAAACCGAAAGCAGTAAAAACTGTAACGAAGCTGACGCTAAAACCCCTAAAAGACCTCCCATAGTAGCGAAAACAAAATAAAAAAAAAGTGTTCGGAGAGCTATCAGAAGCGAAAATCCTTAAATCACGTGGAAAGTTGAAGAGCCGAGCTGTGTTTGTTTACATTGCGAATTCCTCTCCCCCCAGCCACAACTGATAATCAAAATACCGAAGAAAGCAGGAATACGAAAAAAATGAAGGTCAGAACACTAAAACTACGTTCAGTTTAAATATAATGGACACATAGTGCCATCTAGCGATTATTAAAAATTGTTCCAGCTTAAAATGCATATATGCACCGCCGGGCCCTCACTTTCGTCCGCACGAAATGCATATATGCACCGCCCGGCCCTCACTTTCGTCCGTACGAAATGCATATATGCACCGCCCCTCGCGAAGAGGTTAAAACTGTGCGTGGTCGCAATGTCCTCCATGTGAAATGATACCTCTGAGGGTGGCAGGCCGAGTATTGGGGGTCTTCTGCTTCAAAATCATAAAGATTCCACACGGCTGCTCTTATCTAACTGGTAGATCCCAAATCAGGGCTAGATATAGAGAAGCACGCTGGTGTAACAACGTTCTAAAAACACTCAATCTATCTGGAAACAAACATCTTTTGACATTACTCGTCAAAACGCAGACATTCATCTCCATAGCAACTAAATGTAGTCTGAAACCTTTTCTAAATTAGCATCCAAGGCCTGATTGGCTAAGTCATTTTCTCTGTTAAGAGAGTCTGAAATGCGTCTCTGCAGCTCTTTTTTCCTGTTCTTTAGCTCACGCAATCACACGTACGTTGTATGCTATGTTGTAGCCGTGCCGGTGTTGCTTTGAAGCCATCACTACTTGCCAACAAATTTTAAAAAAATTAAAAAGTAAAAATTTCATATTTAAAATTCATTCTCAAAAAATTTTAAATTTTACACTAACCTTGTTGTGATCGTGTATGACAGGGTGTGCGCGTTCATTGAACTCACGTAACTGTAATGTTTTCCTCATTCCACAAGGAAACAAGAAAAAATCGCGTGACTTTGAATCGAGGAAAATCTCCAGAAATGAAGCACTGAGGATTGGCGTGTGGGGACGCACCCTGTTTTCCAGACAATATCCTCCATTGAAGCGCTTAATACAGTTTATGCTTATCCGTTACTAAAAAATAGCAATGAACGACTCTAATCTTGATTTGTCAATTAAAAAATACAAGAAGTGGATTTCGTTATTTCTTGATAACACAGTATAACCTTCTTCTTTACATATGTGAGATTATTATAATTGCATTTAATGTATCAAAAAAGAATACCTAAAATCACATTATGCAGTTTATTATGATAAATGTACATTTCATAAATATGGACCTAATGAGGTGTTTGAAATTATACAGCATAAGATTATTGGCATCTATCATTTTTTAGTTACATAGGGTTGCTTATTACGCGCGATGAGGAGTGAGATTTTAACACAAAGTTTCGGCATACATCAAAGGTCACATTTCTGCCCCAAATCAGAGGTTTTATGCCCATGGATTGAGAAAATAAAATTCACTTACCATCAATTTTTGATGCATCATTATTGGTAGCATACAAAAGATTGTTGGTGAGAGCGCCTTTCTCATTATTGGATGTGGAAACGAGTTCGAATACTACCTTAACCGAAGATCCACAGTGTTCACTAAAAGTGGCTGGGGCCATTAAACAGATCATGGTCGCAATGCCTTCCAGGTGAAATACTTTCAGGTCATGAATATGCGTATGTGTGTGTTTATATAAGCAGTGATTTTTCCTATTTTGTCTACTTTTCATGTTTTTTTCATAGCATACTGGACTAAAATCATTATTAATAACACAAAAAGGAATTTTTTTTATTTTAAATTAGTGCCACATTTTGTATTCTTACAATCTTTAAGAAATTTTGAATTGTATTACATACATACATTAGAGATGGGAGTGAACCCCGTTCTGTACCAATCGGTTATCGGGTTTAGTCCACTCATCACCATCGTGAGCAAGCAGCACCTTCCAGGGATTAAAAGGTTGTCCCCAAACTGTGCCGTCACCCGAATTGTATTACAGGAAATTTTTGATGAGGTCTTTTATTTCAAATTACTTCGACAAAATCATTAAATGTACCACTATTACATTCGTAATAATTTTTAATCATGTACAAAATATTTCCTGAATGTGATTTCAGTGAATTTAATATCGCGTGACTGCTCGCCTTAGCGCGGCGTCACCCACTGAAAATGGTGTTGGGGAAACTCAGCTGATCAGGGGGCCGTTGTTCCATGGAGTTCGAGAGTGAGAACTGCTTTCGGAGACTAAGCACTGGCCAGTACCTGAGATTTGCTGTAAATTGTCTGAGATTCGTCTTGTGCAAGTGAAAATGTAGCGATCGGCAGGGAATCGTGGTAAAACCTCTTCAGAAACTGTTTCTGTGATCAAGACTGCTTACAAAGAGTCAGCCCTGTCAGGTCGGCACGTGCTTCGGACTAGGACCATGCCGATCCGCGACCCCCACGGTTAACAATACGACGCGAGTGTGGTGCTGAGGCCGATGATTAAGTGTTCGTTTTATAGCCGACACGTTAAACAATCCGAAAACTCAAATTCATGAAATCGTTACAAATCAAGTCGGTATGCAGAAAGGTTCACAAAATTGTTTCCAAAAAAACCTCACTGATGACTCAAAGTCATGGAGCGTTGAAACATGCCGAAAAATCTCGACATGTGAAAACGTGATCGGAAATCTTGGACAACGTCATTACAGAGGAAGAGATCTGAATATCTAAATATGACCTGGAGACCAAAAAGCAATCATTGGCCCTCGTCTCCATGCCAGAGAAAAGTCAGGATGAGTTAATAAAAGATCATGCTCATCGTGTTTTTTGACATCCTTGGACTCTCTTATCCCGAGTTAGTAGAACCTGGAACCGCTATGAACTACTAATTAATTACATCTGGAAGTCCTCAAAAACATAAAAGCAAGGTTCTGCGCATCCGGCGAGGAATCGTTGGTAACTGGAAGTTACACCCGATAATGCACCAGCGCATAGTGCGTTCACCAACTACCTGATCAAATGTAGGTGGTTAGAGTGTCGTTCTCATTAGCAGAAGGTAGTGAGTATGAATTCCAGCTTAACTAAAGATCCGCCGTGGTCGCTAAAGACGTCTGGGGCACGTTAAAACTGGGCTCGACCGCAATGTCCTCCTAGCGAAATGATACCTCTGTAAGTGGCAGGCCAAGTACTACGGGTCTTCTGCTTGTTCCGTGCTTCAAAATCGCGGAGATTTCACCGGGTGGCTTCTATCGAGATGGTAAATCCCAACTCAGGCTTAGATACAAGGAAGCATGCTGGTGCAACAACAACAACCTGATCAAAGTAGGGGCAAAAGCGAACTCCTGATCCCCGTACACCCCAGATTCGTCTTCCTTTGATATTTTACTGTTCCGACACCCTGAAAGATAAGAATTTTGGGGCAGTGGGTGGGACAAACGACTTGCACTGTAAAAGTCATTTCGGAGCAAGAATCCTGTAACGCATCCGAGAACTGGAATTACCGCTGTAGCCGATATATCGATGCAAAAAAAACTCTTTCTATCATTTTAAGTACTTGTAGCTATAAATTCTTTAAATGACTTTTCCATGTAATTACTATCAACTAGGTACTTTATGTGTATAATTCATGATGTTTTGTTATTTTATTTCCATTATTGCTATCTTTGTGATTTTATTTTTATTTACAACCAGTTATTTTGCTTCTATTATTCCATGGTAGGTGTATGCAGTCGATGCGAGGAATCATGGCGAAAGCCCATGGGACGATCACTTCACTTTCGACACGAATGCCGACGACCTGGAGGAATTCCTGGAGCAACACTGCATCCCGCGGGCTGCCCTGGTGGGGCACAGCATGGGAGGGAGAACTGCTATAGCCGTAGCTCTCAGGAAGGTAACATCTTTTTTCAAATGAACTTACTCTGAACTCGCCGTAGAACAAAGAGTCGTGGTTTTGATCTCAACTCCTGTCGTCCAATATCAGAAGAGGGATGCTGCGCTTCTTCATTCCTCACGCATGTCTGTGGGGGGAACGCTTGGGAATTTTCCAGGTTTCTTTCCTTGCGACGCGTGGGTGAATTGCGATTAGGTACTTGCGTGGGCGACTTGCGATTAGGTACTTGCGTGAGTGACTTGCGATTAGGTACTTGCGTAAACGACTTGCGATTAGGTACTTGCCCAAACAACCTGCGAATGGTTATATTCACATAAAAATAAAGTAACCTCTGGCTGATAAGCTGTCCTCTGCATGTATGGTGTCAAAAAGATAATTATTCCCTCAATAAAAGAATATTTCGATTTTCAGGAGCAATTTTAACATCACGAAGGGGCTTTCAATCATTCCAGCATGATGACATCATGATGATCAGAATATAAAATTGCAGGCGATATCCGTCAGGTTTTGCGGGGCTCCAAAGAAAATTGTGTGAAGCTTTTGGAGTAAAACAATTGTACTGATTCAACTTCATTCAAAATACTCTTTCCCACAATGAAATGAGGTTTCAAATATAATTTTGAACATTTGAAAATTTCCCTTTAGAACGAAGCCCCCCCCCCCCTCAAATGTTGAATTCGAGAGCCCTTTTCTCCAACTTCCAATGCATTTTCTATCGAAGTTACGCTGATAGGCTCTACTGTCTTTGAAGTTTAAATGAATTGTAAAGACAGCAATGGAAATTTCTAAATGAAACATGCAGTAAACCCTCATTCATCCGAATCCTATTAAGCCGGACTTTGCTTAAACCGACAACCATTTAAATGGTACCTATCACTTCCCCACCACTTTTATACATACTGTACTAGTGGATGTGGTTGGGTGAAGATGAAAACGACCCAGCTCATCATAAGCTGACTGTGGAAATCGTTGACTGCAGCTGAAAGCTCTGAAGGGGACGATAACGATGAAGCAGATGGTAACCCAAAACCAAAACTTTGTGAGGTCAAGAGTTAAAATATACAAATGCCTATCTCCTGTTGTGGCATCACGGGGCTGTGTCGAGCGGAAGTATTACAGTTACGTTTTTGTGCATGCACATACATGCGTACGTTTCTAACCACTGAAATAGGTCGCCGTAATGATGTCCTTGAACTGAAATAATAGTTTTGCAGATGAAGATGGAATGCTTGGTTTGAGTCCAAATCATAAATATTCACTTTTGGGAGTCCGCATCATTTATTTTCTAACTTAAGCTGCTTTACGTGATAAGTAAGTACCATTCCTTTCTTTGGCGATGAATATAACGATCCGATGGGACTTATCTAGAAGAATGACTGTATAAACCACAACAGAATGTTCTATAGTGGAAGTGATGAGATGGGTTGGTTTGTTACTATTGATTCGGATTTTCATGAATTACTTGTATCCTCCTTGATGTTTTTGAATACAAGCGATACGAAACAAAAACATACGAAAAATCTCACAACATCCGTCTTTCTTTCACAACATAGATGACTTAGTAATTCGAATTTCATTGTTTGTATTTAAATTAATACATTATTCACTTGGGAATATGTAGGAAGAGTGTTGCATTCTTTTTAAAAATGTTTTATAAATGTTTTTCAGCCCGAGAAAGTGGAAAAAATTGTTGTGGAAGACATCAACATGAGGACATGGGCTCCGTCCAGCACTGGACTCCTGGTGCAGACGGTGGATGTTCTCCGTGAATCTCTGAACGTCATCCCCACCGGGGTGGATGAGCTGACCGCTAAACAGACTTTGGTCACTCATCTCGCCACCCTCTTCTCTCCAGTGAGTGTATTCTCTTCTTCATCTTTTTGATACTATACTTTTTTTAAACTGAAGATATAGGTTTAGGCACACACACATAAACAAATTATCAAAAATGTATGTGTGCATTTCCTCACCGTGGTAAAAAAACAATTGCAGCTAAATGTTAAAATTTATATCACATTTTTTGAAGAGGGTACAGGAAAGAACACAGTTGTTAACTTATATTTTCATTGAAACAAATTCATGAAAACTTTAGGGTTAATTCATATTTTAATCATAATACTTGTATCAGCTAAAAGTAAAAAAAAGAAATTTTTTTAAGTTGGTGTAAGCAAGACAATAGTCTTTAGATTCAATAAAGACTGCTTACAAATATTGCAATTATTGATTTAAAATTCTATTAATGAATGAAATTTTTTAAAATTTAAATCGTTCTGGCCGATTCAAACTAATAAACCATGTTTTGTCTTTTTTATTTTGTTTTTTCATCTGTTCTATTGTCCATGTGTTAATAGCTTTAATCAATGGAAAACGTCTTCTCAAACCAATGCCTTTGCTTTTAATAAAAGGAATCGATTTATTAACGGAATGAATTTCGGCAATATTTTCCGAAATTCGATGGTGAATTTCGCCTTGTTTGCTGTCTCTCGAAGAATGTGATTGGAAGAATGCCAGCAAATTCGTCAACAAGTCGGATTTACAATGCCGTCTGAATATGGTATGACGTAGATGAAATGTTATCTGACGTCATGGGTATTTTAAACCAATGACAATCGTAATAAAGTGACGTACTCAGGGTCTCAAGTATAATGAAAGAAACAACCACATCATGGTTAAAAAAAAGTTTATTATCTTTGAACATTTTCAATAGTTTATATGATTTAATCTACTTTAAAATTGATTTCAACAACATTTCGTACCAAGTATCTACTGCTGCGTGTTTTGTGCTTGTTTGATGTTAGAAAAGTTCTTCCCTTCAATTCCAAAATAACTTAATGCAATTATTAGGTAATCATGTAATTATTAATATAATAGTTACTGTAATATTTCTATTACCTATTAATTCGTATATTACGTAACGTGATTTACATATACTGCTTAAAGTGTCTTCTTGTTTACTGTACGTTTTGCTTGAGAAACAAGTGCTCTTTTTTGAAAATATTTCCGCCTTATAGTACAACTTACAGTCCACAGTAAAATTTTGAATTGTCTTTTGAGATTAGTCTACATGTCCTTTGAATTTTGGATGGTACCGAAAAAGAACGGTTGTAATAACACAGTCGGTGGATAATGGAAAAAAGATTTAGTTTGATTTCTTGTGATCGGCCGAGCCCTGAATAACGCTAATGTGAGTGAAGAAAAACCCGTGGTGAGTTGGGGATGGAATTATATCTTTCGATGATAATTAAGACTTTAATTAGATATTTTGCATTTCCAAAACATAATGATTTAAAAATCTGTCAGTAAATAACTATTGGTTGAAAATAATATAATAGCGCCGAAGAACAACATAAAACACATTTCCAATTTTTCAAACTACACATTTTTCTTATCCATTAGCTAATGTTTGGGTGGGAATTGTAATTTAGTGGCGTATGAGGAAGTTTAATATCGTAAACTATAAGAAAGGCAGTTATAAGTTTTATTTAAATCGCAACATTTACCGTTGATAGAAATCCAACATGTCTACCAATCACATAAATAATCCAATCAAGCAACGATACAAACCATAAAATTTCTGTTGTGTTGCTCTATGAAAAGTATACCTTTTTTCGGGAAATCATGACATAAAGTCCCTTAATAAATACAAAGAAAAAAATGAATGTTGATCATATTAAAAAGAAATCACCTAACTTATTTATAAAAGTGGAGATTGTTATTCATGAAGCTGCAGAATAATATTAGAAATTTGTAGACTAATACGAAATCAAATTTTCTAACTCTTGTAATGCAAAATATTATCTAAATAGTTGCCCGCAAGTATTCAAGAGTCGTAACTTTAGAGTCATTTTCAAGCGTCAGTGCATTTCTTAGTCAAAGCGTGAAGTCACAAACTGCTTATATGATTTTAGCATTATTACACATGTTTGTTGTTCAATAAAATACCTCCATGTGCGCAATTTCTAACTATTAATGTTCTTAATGTTTTTGTTGTATTTATTATCAAGAAAAAGTTTGTCAAAATGCAGTCAGTTAATTACAAAGATTTCAAGATTGAATGATCTTTCTCTTAAATTATTTATTCTTACTCAAGTGTCTTGTCATTCCAGGAAAAAGACCCTAAAAGGATTCGATATGACTTGAGTATCATGCCCTTAAAACGAGACGGTTCCAGTTACTCGTGGGAGGCAAACTTAGATGCCATCCAAGCGATGCTCACCACGGACAAAATCAAGCAAACCTTCAGTGGAGTGTTCATGGGGGATGCCCTCTTCATTTACGGAGGCAGATCAATCTTTAAAGTGTAAGAACCTCACGATATTATTTGAATCTTCTTATTTTCTGTGTAGGGAAATGTGATTAAATTTTACTTGGACTGTTTGTTAAAATTTAACTGAATTTAAATTGTTAAACAATTGAGCATATGTAAATTGTAATTTTGTTTAATTTATTAGAAAGAATATTCTCATTTATACACATAAACTAACTTTTTTTTTTAAATAATGGCGGGCACTTGGGTGACTAACCCTTCGCCACAACAAGGCCGGAAACTGCTACTCATTTGTCGTTACCCAGCGGGCACCTGTGAACCAAGTCACGGAGGCGAGTAGCATTACCCGCGTCATACCACCACAGACCCGTTTATAGGGCGCGCCACATTCATACATCAACACACAAGAAAGGACAGAGAAACACAGAGAGATAGTAACATCCATACCCGAATCGGGATTCGAACCCGGGACCCACAGCTCAAGAGTCAGGAACGCTAACCACTCAGACATTGTTCGGCTACTTAAACTAACTAAATAAGGTACTTATTAAGTACCTTGACGACTTTAAAGGTTTGAGTTATCAAGCACAATTTACACAAGTTA
Source organism: Latrodectus hesperus (assembly GCA_037975125.1). Taxonomy (NCBI): domain Eukaryota; kingdom Metazoa; phylum Arthropoda; class Arachnida; order Araneae; family Theridiidae; genus Latrodectus; species Latrodectus hesperus. The sequence continues at coordinate 1,951,562 of CM075856.1, forward strand.
TTGATCCAAATATTTATACAATTTTTTTCTTGATATATATATATATATATATATATATATATATATATATATATATATATATATATATATATATATATATATATAAGCAACTGTCTAAATTCAAGTTTAATCATTGCTTTCATGATTATTGGTTTAATATGCAACCTATCTAAAATTAAAATTCGGAGATTGAACTATTCGGGAATTTTTTAGTGAAAATATTAATCAAATATCACAGAAATATGTTACTGATTTTATAAATCTAACAATACTCACAGATGAAACATAAAAACAAATAAAAATTTGAATGTTGGATTTGTGCTTATTATTATTAATTTGTTTTGGTATTAGGTTGGTGCGTATGAAATGTCGGATTCTTAAGTGATTGTATAAAACTGCATTTCTTTCTTCAAAAGCTGTTTATTCAATCAAAGTATGCTCCATTCGCTTCAATACACTTCTCCCAACGAGATTTTAAAGCGTAGATGCCTGTCTTAAAAAAATTTTGGTCTTTAGAATTAATAAACTCTGATATCGAGTTTTTAGACTGTCTTCATTTTCATAGTGTTTGCCCCTTAAAAACAGCTCTAAATGCTTGAAAAAATGAAAATCGGTCGGCGAGATATCCGGTGAATATGGTGGATGCTGCAATGATGAGCATACGTTTAACCGATCCAGCTTATTTCGCTCTGTCAGTGCGTGCGGTACCCACTTGTCCATCTTCTTAACCTTGCCAATCTCAGAAAGGTGTCTCAATATCGTTGTATGGTCAACTTTCATCCTGATAGCAAGTTCCCTCGTGGAATCGGCTGGATCCGCTTCCACTAGAGCCTTCAGGTCATCATTCTTCACAGACGTTTTGGGTCTTCCGCGCGGCTCATTTTGCAGTGAAAAATCGCCAGTCCGAAATTTTTCGAACCAACGCTGCACTTTCCGATCGTTAACCGTATTCTCCCCAAACGCTTGGTTTATGTTGCGTGCAGCTTTTGCAGCACTATTACCAAGTTTGTACTCATATAAGAAAGTGACGCGAATGTCGGCAGAATTCATATCGGCCATAAACTCAAAAGAAATAAAAAAGGGAAGACCTTCGAGAAAACCTATTTTGCTGAAATGAGTCTCTGGCAATGGACAATACGAGTATGAATGAGGTTATGCCAAATACAAAAGTATAACGAAAACAAGGAGGAAAACGTCCGCATGTAAAGAGAATCCGACATTTCATACGCACCAACCTAATATTATAAAAGTTATTAAATTATCAGTTCAAACATAATTTATTGCTAGAAATACTGGAATGAAATGTTGAGTTGAGAAATGTATTAATTTACAAATGATTGGTATGATAAATGCTGCAATAATAGCATGTGCAACCAACTGAGTTAGTGGAATTACCTCTAGAGATCTGCAAAAAGTGTGACCATTTAATTTCTTAATTAAGGTTAAATCTGAGAAACATGTTGAGCATGGAATAGTCAGCGTTGATGAAATGCAATTCCTGTACATTATTGAGCATATTCTTATTGATACAAAACCTCCAAGTCCTATGAATGGTAACATAACACAGTCGTTGTTGTTACACCAGCACACTTTCCCGTACCTAGGCTCTGCTAGTTGCATGGAAGAAGCGGGGGAATTTTCGCCATTTAGAAACAGTGGCCTAGCAGAAGACCCCCAATTCTTGACCTGCTGCCCCCAGGAGTATCATTTCATGTGAGGCACATTGCAACCACAACAAATTTAATGCTCACCGGTCACTTTTAGAGAACAGAATTCGAATTATCTACCATGAGAACCTCACCCTCACCTACCAGGCCACTCTATCATAACAAATTAGTCGTCGCAATGATTTTCCAGAATTTTTATTGCAAAGTTTCATAAACCAAACAAATCACCCTTCCAGCTGAATTCTTTTTTCTAATGAATGAAAAATTAGGATTGAAGCATTTATTGTGTATTTTGCTATCATAAGAGCGACTATTAAGAACCGATCCATCAGATTTAACACTGTAGTCTGTAACTAAGAATAAATATTAAATTCTAACACTGAAGATAGCCTTGTTTCTTTTTAAAAAACCCGTGAAGCGTTTCTGATTTGTTATTTATCTGCTCCCATAGAATATCCTCATTTTCTGATTTGAGTAAATTTTTAGAGTTAACAACGTTTTCTTCTTAAACTGGTTGATTGCTTCTGATAATCATTTGGGACGAACTATAAACTGAGTTATTTAATAAAAATAGTTGTTTAATATTTAAATTGTCTTTCCTACCACAGTTGCCAAGAACTTTTTTTTCCAGTAAGAAAATACTTAATCGTCCGCAGTAAGAATGTATGAAGAATACCCCTGCGAGTATGTAACCTTTCTGTGTCCAAGATTATCCCCTGAAGGGGTCGTAATAAAACCTTAAAAGGCTATGTGGGATGCACCAATTTGGGAATACCTATAAACTGAGCTGTATAGGAATATTAGCTGTTTGTGTTACTTCTCATGTAGCAATTCTCTTGAACTGTTTCCATAAAAAAACAATACTTAGCTGTCCACCACAGGAACGTTTAAACCATGTTTAAATCATTGTATGATTAACGTTTCCTTCAACGACCAGCCTATAATCTGGACACCGAGTTGAGTATCGCTCTTTTTTTGGCTGATATCAAAGCCATTCGTGAATATTTTTATGAAGTTCTTAGAACAGAATTATCGTCTGCGAAAGCAGACGATAATTCTGTTCCAAGAATTTACTTTTGAAATAATATTTGGAACTTATGGTAAAATATTTAAACTTTTGAAATAATATTTGATATTCCAGAACTGAAAAATGTTTTCATGTAATTAATCATTCTCTCTATTTAATAAAATTTATTGTAATTTCTATCGAGGTATTTTGAAAATTACAATTTACCAAATATGCATACAGCTTCTTTCACCCATGAATTTTCATCTATATTTCGTTACATGCCTGCATGACAGTTCTGTTTACCACAGTTCTTATTTCATGAATAACTCTTCAAGCATGAATACTCTTCAATGTGTTACTTCAAATTGAAGAATATTCATGAGTTTACCTCAAATTTCTTGTTACTGAACTAATTTTAGTTAAGAAAAAAAATTAGTCATTATAAAAAAATTTATATATTTTTTTAATTAAGTGAATTTCACTGATTTTGCTCACTAAGTAGATTAAGATATGTAGTGTTTATTGAAATGTATGTGAATTATAATAAAAAATTTACTTCGTTTTGTAATATTTATTCTTTTTTCAGATTTTTAATGTTTTTTCAATTGAAAACTTTAACTTTTTTTCATTAATTTCTTCTAATTATTCAATCCGAAAGATTTAAGACAGAATTTTTGTTAAGAACATTTGTAATTTTTCTTCATCTCCTCATTTTAATTTCAAAATTTTTTTTAATATTTTCTCCAATTTACTAGAGTTTTATTTCTATAATCTCCAACTTATTGGGAGATCACCACGAGATCCAAATACTACGTATGGCTACGTTCCACTATTACGTATGGCTGTGTGCTTAACCTGTGAACAATATTAAACACCATTCCAATGCAGATCATTTCGTTGGTCTTTAGAATGGTCTTTTGGGGGGCATCACATATGAACCATTTTTATCGTTTCTGTGCACCATTTGAAATGGTTCGCTTTCTGTGATAATCATTCCTGTTTAAAAATTTGAGCCTCCAAACAAAAGCTCCTCATATTTCGTTAATTAAAATAACTTGTTCCTTAGACAGTTGTGTTTCATCAAAATAATGCATGAGAATAGTAATTATGATGTCAATTCCTGCCCATCAGCCAAACTAAATCTCTTTTTCCAGGAATTATATATGAGCCACTATCAATAATTAAACCTAGGTGATATGTAATATAATCAAAAGTGTTTATTAAAAATAGAAAATTTGACAAAAAAGTTTAGAAAATTTGACAATGATAATCTCATAGCCGTTAATCTTTCATCGATGACAATGTTCTCAATTGTTTGGTCCTTGAATCATATTATGTGATGGATGGTTACCTTCAACTGCTACTAATCTTGTTATATTTGCTAATGGAATTGTTGAAACAATATTTTATGTTGGATATTTAAAGGCAAGTGCTTAAGAAATTATGCAAAACATCCTCCTGTAGATAGTACATTGCTTAAGATAAAATAAATGGTGGACACTGTGTGTATCGGACAGCCTAAAATCGGAAGATTCTTGTAAGATATTTGAACATCCGCTTTATATAGATTTCTGGAAGGTTATTTCATGTGTAACAGCTGCGTTTACGTGTTTCAAGGGGGAAAACTCGGAAAATTCTCATGCACCCTGTAGGCCTGCTTAAGGAAAACAGAAGTCCCATGATAATTAACTATAGCTGTGATCGAATGTAGAACTTTACAGCCCAAAAATGTTCCCGGAATTCAATGCTTATGCACTGTAACGTCATGGCAGATTCGCAAATCATGACAAATTTAAATATTATATACAGTACCTTTCAACATTAAATAATGTGAAATCATATCTATACTTTTTATCAATCTCACTTGCATTATTCTTGTTGTACATTGAATTCTCAATCATCGTATATATATATATATATATATATATATATATATATATATATATATATATATATATATATATATATATATATATATATATATATATATATATGTATATATATATATATATATATATATATATATATATATATATATATATATATATATATATATATATATATATATATATATATATAATATTGAAGTATTATAATGATAGGTTTAACTTGTTCATATAGAGCAGTCTTTCCCAAAGTGGGCGATAACGCCCCTTGTGGGCGTTTGAGACCTAGAGGAGGGCGTTAAGGGGCCCGGAAAAAAATGGGGGGGCGTTGACGTGGTTTAGGGTGCGATGACAGATTTGTAATTTAATTTACTTTGTATTTTAAATTTCACTTGAATTAAATCCTACTTACTACACAATAACGAATACTTAGTTTATATTTCTATCCTGTATGAGGGTATAAAAACTTAAAATACTTAACATAGATTTGGTACGATAGCCTGCATGCCGTATGCGCGTACATTGTAAAATGACGAAAAGCATACAGCTGTGTAAATGCATGAATCGCCAAATGTGGCAAACATTCCGGGGGACGGTGCACTTATGATGTTGTGGTCCGTAGACGTACTGTCCGTTTTCGTTTGGAGAAACTTTCAACGCTTTTACGCATGCGTCAGGTCTGCTTCGAGTTCATCAAAATAGGGTTGAGACAAAAGAGAAATATTTACTTAATAACATGCGTGCTTTCGTGCTTCTGAAAAATCGGTGTGAGGAAAAAGTCCATCTCAGCGTATCGCCCCTTTTCAGAATAGAATCGCAGACAGGTGGCGGTTTTGCAAAACGAAAACAGACTGTACGTGGTACAACAACATCTACGCGTTATTCGAGTGCCAGCCAGTGTGGCTTCTACTCTGTATGCACTGAATTGAGAAGTGGAACCGAGCTCCGAATAAGATTTTTGCAGCAAGCAGTCTGGAACAGTGGGAAGACAAAGAAAACACAAACATACAGGATATCCAAACTGGGACATATCTGGGCTAAATAGAGTATGAATATTTACAGTATATATAGTAGGATCAAAATTTCCATTAATGTGCTGGGTAAGGTGGCTATACGTGGTAGCAATCGGCTGGTTCATCGATGTGTCTTAACTTGCTCAGTACGATTGAGTGCAAAAGAGATAAGAGTTTGTGCGTGTTTGTCTGATTCCTGTCTGTGCTTGCTGTATTTAAATCCTATATAAAAGCTCATAATTTTTCTTATATTTTCATTAGTGGTTTCGCGCGCTATCTTTAAACGAGTATTTAAGTTCAACACTTTATTTGCATATTTTTGAAAAAAAAGCCATGTCGCAAGCAAAAAATATGAAACGGCAATGCAGTGCAGAATATATTAAATATGGATTCACAGAAAATTCGACAAACTCATCTTTTCCTTTGTGCCTTCTTTGTTCAAAAACATTTTCAAACGAAGCGATGAAGCCTTCAAGATCATTTAAATAAAAGGCATCCAGATAAGAAGGACAAAAATGTAGCCTATTTTCAAGATCTGGAAAAGAAGCATTATGCTCAGCTAAATGTATCGAAACTTTTTTCGATGGCTGCTAAGCAAGACCATGCTTCATACGATATCTCTCTGTTTATTGCTCAAACAGGTAAACCACACACCATCAGAGAAACGTTAATTTTGTCGGCGATAAAAGAAGTTAAAATTACTGTGCTCCATAAACCGGCGGCACATATAATTCGAAAAATTCCTTTGAGCAATAATTATGTGCAAAGACGAATTGATGAAATGGCTGAAAACATTGAAGAGTCATTGTGCAATCCTCTGAAGACTAGTCAATTTTCAATTCAGTTGGATGAGTCCACTTTACCAACTAATGAAGCATTGTTGTTGTCTTACGTGAGGTTCATTAAAGATGAAAAAATATGTTAAGAACTTTTATTTGCTAGAAATTTAGAGACAGACACAAAAGGAGAAACCATATTTAAAACACTAGAAAAGTTTTGTGATGAAAAAGAATATTATATCAGCTACAGATGGTGCTCCAGCTATGACAGGGTGTCAAAAAGGATTCATGTCCTACTTAAAAAACAAAATTCCAGATGTGATTGCTGTAAATTGCGTTATACATCGACTGCATTTAGTTGCTAGAAATTTAAATGAACGACTGTTTCAATCTTTGCAACATGTCATCAGAGCAGTCAATAAAATCCGAAACAACTCTTTAAATGACAGATTATTTAATCAGCTTTGTGTGTGTTGCTAATGATGAAGATTTCAACAGATTGATCTTTCACACAGAAGTGCTTTGGCTATCAAAAGGAAATTGTCTGACTCGTTTTTACAATCTGTTTGATTCTGTCATAGAGTTCTTGGAAAACGAAGACACAGCATTGTGCGAAAACCTCATCACATCAAAGAATGATATCGCATATCTGACAGACCTTTATACATTGCTTAATGATATGAATCACCAACTTCATGGCGATGACTTGAACTTAATAAGAACAAAAAATATCGTCGCTGCTTTCGTAGCCAAGCTTCTCTTACACAAGAAGAATATCGGCAGACATGAGTTCCATAATTTTCCCAATTTATCAGTATCCTGCAACAACGACGACTTGCTCGCCTACTGCCAACACTTGGAAAATCTTCACAGTAATTTCATTGAAAGATTCCAGGACATTTGGAAATTGGAAATACCTGACTGGGTGTTAGATTCTTTTTCAAATGTCAACATAGCAATATCACCCCAGCTGGAAGAAGAACTTATAGAACTGACAACGAACGAGGAAATAAAAATCAGATTTAAAAATGGCTACCAACAATTTTGGTTACAAAAGTTAATTCCGCAGCTGTCCCCTGGATTGTGGTTGATCGTTCAACAAGTTTTGATATCATTCCCATCGTCATATTTGTGTGAACGTGGATTTAGCGCTGTGACGACGCTGCTTACTAAAAAGAGCAATCATTTGCAAGTTACCAAACGCGGCGACTTACGATTGTTTTTCAGTAAAATCGAACCTGATATCAACAAACTTGTTAAAAATCATCAAATTCATCCATCCCATTAGATTAGTTTAAAAACTAAAATTGATTACCTATCTATATTGTTTCTTTTAATTTGATTAAAATATATTATTAAAATTATAAAGTTGCGTTTTAATTGCTCTCACTGGCAAAAATTTCTAGTTTAGAATGTAAGTTTAAACACCGGAACCGACTAATATAGCACACTATAATTAAATTAAAGTAATGAAATTGTAGTTTTTAAGTTTTAGGAGTGTATAAAAAATGGAGGGGGCGATGAAAAATAATTGATTTCCAAGGAGGGCAGTAGAAGAAATAAGTTTGAGAAACACTGATATAGAGGGAATGTGCAGTTTCTGTAAGTTCGAAGACCAGAGCATCAGAGGGAGAAATGACCGATAATCTTGATAAGGAGGGTTACAGTCATCCTATCCTTTCTTCTTCAGAGCATACCTACTTTTAACTTTTTCCCAAGAAAAAATCCTAAATTAAGAATGATTGGTTGGTACTCTGAACTCACTTCTGGTAGAGGGTCAGTAAACCAGGATTATATTTCTAACACTCTCATATGATAGTAAACCTGCACTAGGCTTTTGTGCCACCTGAAATATCGTATATTTTCTGAGGTTGAGAAACTCCTTAACTTCTTTGTCCAAAATGCCACCAACATAAGGCTTCTGCTAAACGCATATTGGAATATTCGTCCCCTGTCAACTTTATAAAGGTTAGCGGATTCACTGATCTGGTTTAGTTTCGTTTTAGTTATGAAGAATATTTAGGCAATTAATTTATTTTAATAATCCAAATGCAGGTTTCATGCACCATTTATATTAGCTTAAATAATTATTCACATTGAATGGTATTTTAGACTAAAATTATATTTTAATGATATAAGTGTACAATATTTTCAATATTACTTGGCGAAATATCTTGGATATGCTAATTTACAAACACTTATTACTGTGAATGCCAACTGTTGTGAAAAACTAAAAACATTGAGCCTATGGCACGTCAGCTAGTTGTAGGCCGAGACCTGCAGAGGTCATATCTGGTTTCCTGACCGAAGGCCAAGGTTAAGTAGTCATCCTAACGCGAAAGCCCCAGTGTTTAGTTCCCGAGTATGCTTGGTACTCAATTTATCGTCCCATTGAAGGGATAAAAGGCTGAGTTGACCTTACCTATCCAGAGGATCGAACCTCGGACCTGTGGCTAGGAGGCACTAGCACTAAGCTAACGGGATTTAGCCAGAAGTTATAGTCATTTAAAAAGGACCATTGTTTGTTTATTATTTGGATTGTCAAATATACTATTCCCTTATTAGGAAGGAAATGGAAGGTCACTCAATTAACCTATGAAATGATAGTTATTTGTTCAACATTTCTTAAAAATTTGCAGCTAAGATAAAACTTCGCTTTATGTAGCCTTATGACAAACAAGTCAGGCTGAACGACTCGTGAAGAAAGATACATATAAGTCTCAACAATTAAAGATTTAGAAGGATATTAGAACTAGGTACTTCGACACCACCAATAGTAGGGGCCGTGCAATTTTGAATTGCAGTCTATTGATGAAATCGATACTTGGACTCTCAGGTAGTAAGACAGTGCATCCTCTAATATTTAATATGGGCAAGTTGTCTAGGCGTGGCCTCTGATATACGATGATACGCCAAAGATGGAAAAAGACTTAGGACACCTTCCATCCAGGATGCATTAGAAAAAAGTGGGGTGTCACCAATGCTAAATTATTCTGATGGGAGCCAACACCAAACCACTCATACCCATTTGATCTCTGGAACAATTTCCTTTATATGTATACCTTGCATTATCCTAATTGAGACTGTAAAATATGAAAGTAAATAGGCTTGGGACATTGATTCTCATGCGAAAGTCATGCGTATTTCATGCGAAATGAGAACACACTTGTGGACTTACTGTGTAAATATTCTAGGTGCAACAATGCATTTCTTAAAATGGGCCACTTTTTCCAATGTTATTATTTAGAATAACTATCAATGATTATAAAAATCTCCATTTCATTTCTCAATATCAAACGCTTTCACTTAATTTAATAAGCAAAGTTTTTACTTATTTTAATTCTTTTTAAAAAAGCTCCTATATATTATTTACTTGTATTGAAAATGTCTGACTTTTGCATAAATACCATGTCCAGTTTCAACAATTAAGTGTTTGAAATAATTCGGGTTGTCTGCATTCTGTTAATGTCCCTATGTTGTGCAAGTTAATATTTTTTGTGGTATTTTTAAATTTTAATAGATGTGTCTGTGTGTGTCTTTACATCTATACTTATTAAATATTAATAAAAATATGCTGTGCATAATAAGATCAAATAAAAACATATATTGTTAATGCAATAAATAAAAACAAGCATTTATAATCAAACATAAGATCCTTTTTACAAATCATAAACTTGGTCGATATTTTTTGAGAAAATTGTTTATGTTGAAAATAATATATTCGCATACTAATTCCTTATTTAAAAGGAAAATCTTAATTGGTCTAATGTTAGTTGGCATCTTTATATCAGCGGCCTGAATTCCAGCCCAAAATCACTTTCATCATTGCCATTGTTTCATTTCATTGTTTCATTTTTTTCTTGTCATCTCTGGAGAGAAAGGAAAATCATTTTATTGTGAAAGCTCTTTTTCAAAGATACTTTTTTTTCCTCAATTTCCGCTAATGTCCCTTTTGTAAGCGAAGAATGTCTAAGAAATTATTTTGAAATTTTTTGCATCAAATAACATCAATAATAAAATCGTAATAAAAATGTCAAATTTAACATATTTAGAAAACCTTGTTTAATTTTTGATCAATAATTTAATATAATCGTAATTAATCATTTTTTTATGTATTTTTGTTTACAACATATTTTATATTCTATAAAGAAATTCAAACTAATTTTTGCATGAATTATACTGAAATAAATTGAAACGTGTTTCATGAAAATTAAATAAATATTAATATTTATTATAATGAATAAGTTATAAGGTTCATCATTAATGGTGTAAACTTGGTTACTTTTCATCATTTTTAGCAAAATATTGCAATATATACTGCTGGCCACCGTAAATGCAACACCCTGAAAGAAGCATGCAAATAACATGAAATTTACAACATGCATTAGCAGAGACATGCAAATGATTAGAATTTTAGCGCAGATGCACATCACGCGCACCTGTGGCGCTATTTGAAAGCGGTATTTAAGGCTTAGACATTTCGACGATTTCAAGTTTAACAATTGTGATCCCCCCCCCAAAAAAAAAGACACGATCAATAATGTCTTGTAGAAAATAGCGATCATTTTTTGATCAAGTATTTGAGTTCGACAGAGGAAGGATAGTGGCCTACCGAGAATGTGGATTATCTTTCTGGAAAATCGGTAGTCATGTTGGACGAAACCAAACAACTGTAATGCGGATATGTGATCGTTGGATGAAGGAGGGTACGACGGACCGAGGTGAGTTCGATCTCATCCACCTCTGTGCACCACTTCACGTGATGACAAGCAAATTGTGCGCGTGGCAGTAACGGATCGCTCAGCCACATCACGAACCGCACCACACTACATACAGTCTGTAATACAGAATCCAGTGTCTGCGCGTACCATTCGATGCCGTTTGCAGCAAAGTGGTTTGTCCGCTAGACGTCCGTTGCTTTGTCTACTCTCGATACACAGACATCTCCGCCGCCAATGCTGCAACGAAAGAAGGATGTGGACGGCAGAATGGAATGAAATTGTCTTTACTGACAATTCATGCTTTTGTCTGCAACACAACGATGGTCGCACTCGAGTCTGAAGGCATCGTGGAGAGAGGATGCTGAACAGCTGCCTTATGCACCGCCACACTGGTCTCCTGCTTCGAATATTATGGTATGGGATGGTGTTGGATATAGCCGGGACCTAGCAGAAGACCCCCAATACTTGACCTGCCACCTTCAGAGGTATCATTTTATTTAGAGGACATTGCGACCACGCCCAGCTTAAACGTGCCCCAGCCGCCATTAGCGAACACGACGCATCTTCGGTTGACTAAGATTCGAACTCACGACCTTCCCATCATGAAAAACGAGGCCCGAACCAACCGGGCCATCCCTGCCCTAGTTTCGCAGAGTGTATTATTTTATATATAAAGTATTGTAAATTTTTTTACAATGATTAGTTACACAGTTTTATCCTTTATTTGGAGAACATTTCGACCGCGCCCTCAGGTGACATGCCCCAGCCGACCTTAATGGATCTTTGATTAAGATTTGATTCGAACTTACTACTTTCTGATAATAAAAAGACACCTTGACGAATCAGGTAGCTCCATCCCTTTGTTAGTGATTAAGTGATATTTAATGTGGGCTGCAACTGCTTGAAAAGCGTTGCAGCCTATATTAAGGTAAAGGAGAAGTGTCTCTTTCGCGTTCTGAAAGTTCAACACCAAGCATAGCATAATATCGTTGTGATGACGCGACCCGTGCAAGTCGAAATTTTCGTAAGAGCCTATGCCCTTCATTTTGGTTTGGAAATGGGGCTCAACCTTAAGTCTTATTCTCATCACTTTATCAAGATTCGAAATGGCGAAATGGCGAAATCGATTAAAATAAAGACCTATCGGCGTAATGATCTCGCTCTGTTTTCGTCACACATAAGGTTGCGTGTTGGAGAGCAGTGTGCTCGAGGACTGTTATATACTGTCAGTAGATAGACCATTGTGAGGTCTTTCTCTGTGTAGCTTTGCCCCGGACACAATAGATTTCAGAAAATTAAGAAGCTGCGATAATGAACCTAGAGATTCATTGAGGGTGTCTGTTGGCATTGGAGAAAACGTAGAAAAGTTTTTGTTTCATGTATATTATTGCTGAGCATCATCTTTTGTGCAGTTGTCAGATATCTTCAGCTGCATAATTATTTCGATTAAATCGTTAATAGAAACATGGGTGACTTTTAGGTTCACGATGGCATTCATCCTGCACGGTTTATTTCCTTAATGTCAAATTGGTCATTTTTTTCATTGTGTTCAACAACATTTTCACTCATACGTAATTTTATAATGGATTATTAGTTTATTGAAAGACAGCAATTAGTTTCCGACACACTTATAGCGGGTGAATGAAATGATACTTAAAATTTTAAAAACATAACATCTTATCACGTCATTAGTGGTGTTTAAATATTTGAAATAACATAAATAAATAAATTTTGTACACCACGTATATTAAATAGTATATGACGTAGTATTTAAACATAAAATTACAAATACTTTTTCCTCCGTAACTGTATTTGTAATTTTATGTTTAAATTAAAAGCAATTTTCAATTACAAAAACAAAGCCAGTTTCTGCATCTATTTTCAGATTTACATCTGGTAAGAGGAAAAAATAATAAATACACAACGCAATATTAAAAGATAAAATATCATTTAAATTTAAAATATTATTTGTAAACAATATATGATAATGATATTTACACAACAATTGTCGCAATGTCTTCCAAGTGAAATGATATTTGTGTGGTCGGTAGGTCAAGTACTGGAAGTTCTTTTGCTTGGTTCTAAAGGAAGAAAACTTCAATCCATCTGCTTCTATCTGACTGGCCAGAGTTGGGCTCCACCAGTCAGGTAGAAGCAGATAAAGCTTCTGCAATCCATTACATGTGGGTTGCTGTGTTTTGAGTCGCTATTGGAAGCCGTTGCAGCAAACCAGCATGCGTCGTCCCGGCCAGAGTTGGGCTCCACCAGTCAGGTAGAAGCAGATGAAGCTTCAATGACTTCCAAAACACAGCAACCCACATGTAATGGATTGCAGAAGCTTCATCTGCTTCTACCTGACTGGTGGAGCCTAACTCTGGTCGGGAAGACGCATGCTGGTTTGCTGCAACGGCTTCCTATAGCGACTCAAAACACAGCAACCCACATGTAATGGATTGCAGAAGCTTCACCTGCTTCTACCTGACTGGTGGAGCCCAACTCTGGCCGGGACGACGCATGCTGGTTTGCTGCAACGGCTTCCAATAGCGACTCAAAACACAGCAACCCACATGTAATGGATTGCAGAAGCTTTATCTGCTTCTACCTGACTGGTGGAGCCCAACTCTGGCCGGGAAGACGCATGCTGGTTTGCTGCAACGGCTTCCTATAGCGACTCAAAACACAGCAACCCACATGTAATGGATTGCAGAAGCTTCACCTGCTTCTACCTGACTGGTGGAGCCCAACTCTGGCCGGGAAGACGCATGCTGGTTTGCTGCAACGGCTTCCTATAGCGACTCAAAACACAGCAACCCACATGTAATGGATTGCAGAAGCTTCATCTGCTTCTACCTGACTGGTGGAGCCCAACTCTGGCCGGGACGACGCATACTGGTTTGCTGCAATGGCTTCCAATAGCGACTCAAAACACAGCAACCCAAATGTAATGGATTGCAGAAGCTTGACCACCGATGCACTCTTTGAGTCCAATCGATGTTGAAGGGAATGAATGCTTCTGACACCACACTCACAAATCGCAAGAGTGAAGTCAGGTGCACGTGGAAACTCTACACTCTTACAAATTCGTCTGATCCCTCTGCCTTGACCAAACGAATCACTTCACTGGATTGTGTCACCCTTTATAAAAACTGATGACAGATAACACGCCTCTTTGATTGAATGCTTGAACGATTTTATCCGGAAAAAATGTGGTCATTCCCGCCGATCGCTGTGCACATTTTCCAGCCAGATATTGAAAACTATTATTTCAAGTAGAAAAAAGAAAGATGAGGTGAATTCGGATTTTGTTAGATGTATCTAAATTCATTCCGACATCTATGCGACCTTTTCCTTTTGTCCTTTGTAATTATATCCTTTTTTTATATTATTATAAAGTTGTAACAGACTCTTGGCTCATTTGGTAACTCTCGTTTCGGCATTGTGAAACTGAACCACTAAAGTAACGTTTATTCTTTGTTGTATGATGCTCATATAGGATTGACATCTCCCTGAAACAAAAGCTCAGTGTTTGTCTCATTTCAGGCATAAAGACCCTCTGATCCCGAAGTGTTTTCCTCGGGCAGTTCTGTTGGGAATCGAGCGTGCTACCCACATGGTCCACTTCGAGTATCCCGAGAGGTTTGTGCAAGAAGTCTCCGCCTTCCTCAACGGTCGTCCTGTGCAGTCTGTGAAAGCCAAATACTAAAACAATTCACTCAACATTAATTTTGTACAAATGTTGATTATGTATTATATACTATCTACTTAAAAAAATGCTCATATATTTAAATAAATCTTTATATATTTTTTAATTTATTTGCATTTTATGGTTCACGTGAAAAAAAATTTCCCCGTACCATAGTTTTAGTTTTCCCATGTATTTAATTATTTTTCATATAAGTTTTAAAACATGCATGTGGCAATTTTATCACATGCGAGTGTGTCCATAAGAGTGAAAGATTCACGTTAATCGTTAAACATTTCAATTTCTCGTAAATATATATAAATTTTAGAACATGCATACAGCAATTTTATCACATGCCAGTGTGTCTATAGGAATTAAAGATTCACGTTAATCATTAAACATTTCAATTTCTCGTAAATATATATAAATTTTAGAACATGCATGCGGCAATTTTATCACATGCCAGTGTGTCTATAGGAGTGAAAGATTCACGTTAATCGTTAAACATTTCAATCTCTCGTAAATATACATAAATTTTAGAACATGCATGCGGCAATTTTATCACATGCCAGTGTGTCTATAGGAATTAAAGATTCACGTTAATCATTAAACATATCAATTTCTCGTAAATATATATAAATTTTAGAACATGCATGCGGCAATTTTATCACATGCCAGTGTGTCTATAGGAGGGAAAGATTCACGTTAATCGTTAAACATTTCAATCTCTCGTAAATATATATAAATTTTAGAACATGCATACAGCAATTTTATCACATGCCAGTGTGTCTATAGGAGGGAAAGATTCACGTTAATCAATAAACATTTCAATCTCTCGTAAATATATATATATATATATATATATATATATATATATATATATATATATATATATATACAGATAGATAGATAGATAGATATTAGAACATGCATGCGGCAATTTTATCACATGCCAGTGTGTCTATGGGAGTGAGAGATTCACGTTAATCGTTAAATATTCCATTTGGTAAACAATAAAATGCTTGCAAGAAAATTATTATTTTCATTATAGTTTATTTAGATGCATCTATGTAAAGTAATAACTGGTATAATACGTTTATTACTTTAATTCTTGTTCATTAACTATTTTCCAGCCTACTTTTATGCGATAACTTCAAAGATGAAAGTAATAATTTTAATGAATTATATTTCAAAATGAAAATTACACACTGATAAAAATACAGCGCAAGAAAGTACGGAGAAATTCTGTAATAGTGTTGTTTATTTACATAATAGATTTGTTGAAAGTTTTACTTCCTCACATTGAAATTATTTTGCATCTGATTCAATGAATTTTAGTAGACATCCGTTTTATTACATAGTTTGGATCACACCAGGGAAAATCTTAATTCTGCATCATTAGCTTTCAGATGGAATGGTTCTTCCTATGAAAATGAACTTAAACAGCAAACCGGTGAATATGATTTTGAAACTGGAAACTTAAGAATCATTTCAGGCTAAATTTTCATCTTACGTCAGAAAATATGAATAGTTGAACACGATTTAAATTCTAATCTATTTTATAAACTGAAAGAGCAAACATATTAAATGAATACCATGAAATCGGAAACAGAATTTAAACGAGTTCTTTTTCAAATACGGCGAATAGAAAATAGAATTTTAAAAAATGAAAAGAAAAAAGATTATGCTCTCACACCTGTTCTTGTTCAGGGGATTAGCTGGTACTTTATGGATAGCGATATTTTGGCAGACAAAGCAGAAAAGTAAACTACCGCCCAACTTGTCTAGTGGTCAGCATGCATGACTGCGGATAAGGAGGTCCTGGGTTCGAATCCCGGTTCGGGCATGGATGTACTTTCTCTCTCTATCTATCCTGTCTTTGTCCCTTTCTTGTATGAATGAGGTGTGAATGGTTACCTACCCTATAAATGGGTACCTATGGCATGTGTGTAGAGCAAAGTCGTACTTTCACATTCATGGTGCTCTGATTAAAACGAAAGACGCTCCCAAATGACTTAAATTCGCATAGCCAAAGCATAGCGAGCTTGGCTTGTCCAAGTGTCACTAGTAACGACAACATCAGAAAAGAAAACTTATAAAGTAACGCGTTTTAAGTGAAAGTTAAGTATTGCAATAAAAAATCATTTAGGGCCAATAGTACTTAAACTAGGAACTTGAAAGTACTAGATACATACATGTAGCTTGTATTGCAGTAACTATACACGTGCAATGTGATTGGATGTGTGCGCGTGGCGCAATATGTATCTCATGTGATGAAATTCATGTAAAAAATCATAAAAACTAATTGAAGAATCAAACTGTTTAATTGTTGCTGCTAAAAATTTCGTCAGTTATATTTACAATTGGATTAAAATTTTCTGATATCCCACAAAAATCATCGTACAAGTACAAAAAAAATCGCGTAAAAACAGGTTAGAGTGCACAAAAATAAGCAAAAGAAGACGAAAAACCTAAGAAAGAAGATCTAAGAAACGTAAGAAGACTTTTGACAGAAGTTCTTCAGTTACAGCTCTTCCAGACAAAGGTGGGAACTCCCGTTGTCTTGTGGCTCCATCTGGTATTAGTTCTCAAAGCTTGCGTTGGGGAATATTCAAAACAATACTATTGGTTGAAATCGTTTGTCAATAATTCCCACGAAATTAACAAGTTTGCCAGTTTTGGCAATTTATATCATGAAATTAAAAGTACTAGCACCATAAAAACAGACAAAAAGAGTATTTATAGATTTCCCCGTTACAAGCTTCAAATTACCCCCAGGGTTCTTAGAATAGGGGTAAGTACAAATGCTCAACGAAACACTTGTGTCTCGAGATAGAGCCCCGATCGTCGGCTCCAGATGATTTTGGCTATAATTCGCTGACTTGGTGATGTAAATTATGCGATAAGTTTATCTTATTGAATATTTTTACTCCTTTTTTTAACTTACCTTTCTAAAACTTAGCATATTTTTCTATTACAAAATACTAAGTTTCTTCTAAAATCTTTTATACATGTAACTGAGAAAATTTATAAAATTCTGTATTATTTATAAATTTTCTCATTTTTAAAAACTAAAATCTTATTTTTTTTCAAATAAACATGTTATACTTTGAATCGAATTACAGATATTTATTGTACAGATATTTATTCTATTACAAAATACTAAGTTTCTTCTAAAATCTTTTATACATGTAACTGAGAAAATTTATAAAATTCTGTATTATTTATAAATTTTCTCATTTTTAAAAAACTAAAATCTTATTTTTTTTTCAAATAAACATGTTATACTTTGAATCGAATTACAGATATTTATTGTATAGGCAGCTTGTGATTTAAATTAGTAGACTTTTTAATTTAAAAGATAGACAATCTCTCTACACGTTAAATAAAAAAAAAATTATTTTATATCTCTCTCTCGCTCTGTAGTTTTTTAATTGAAGTTTGTTGAAACAACTCATATATGCAAAAAATAAATAAATAATTTTTAATTAAACATGACACATATTTTAATTAAATTTTTAAAAAACAACTTGAGCTAATAAATTTATAATTAAACCAAAGATAAAATATACTCTTAAACTGTGAACTACATTTGTTCAATATTTACTGCTTGTGATTAATCTTATAAGATAAATGACAAGCTAAATATATTTAGAATATTTAATTTAAAAAATAAACAATGTACACACACTAAATAGCAATTTTTTTCAATTCTACAATTTTTTTAATTGAAATTTATATTACATCCAAAGCTTATCAAAACAATTCATGTGTACGAAAAAAATTTTAGACAAATTTTAATTTGAATTGAAAACAAAATTAATTTTGCCTTTGAAAAAAGAAACAATTTGAGATATTAATTTATAATTAAACAATGATAAAGCGTCAAAAATAATTTATTGTAAAATTAATTTTACCTTGGCATTTTATTCCCATGTATATTTATTTTTTTTAAACACAGAAATCAAAAGAAAATGTGGTAATTGCAATCCATTCTTCTTTGGTACTTACACATTATCTCATCGACCATATCTGCGAAAAACTAAATGCAGTTTATGATGCGATTTAGCACCATATAAAATACAAAAAGTATTTTAACCTACTTGTATTTTATATGGTGATGAGATATAAGTAAATCTGCTTTTCCTTCATACTTTGAAAAATAATTATTAAAATTTACAAAATTCTACGACTTATTTTTAAGGCGAAAAAGGGCGACCGGGATAATACATAATACCCATTCTTTTTATTTTATCTTAATCGCTTTTCGCTCACACAAAAGAAATAAGGATGTAAATAAGCAAATCGAAGACCATAGGATTGCTTAAACTAAGTCTGAATAATATTCACATTTTATATCGCCAAATTATTGCATCTACTTTCTTCAAGTGCGCATGCGTTAGAACTTGCATTTGGAGGCGACTCGGTTTTGAAACACTAGTCAACGAAAATAACGACGGAATTATCCGTTGCCGTCTAAGGTAGAATTAGCTACCCCGTGATTTTAAAGAAATAATTATTTTAGTTTTTTACATTTTAGAATTTGGCTTTTATTATTCGGCCTAAAAATTATGATGATACCTTGCAAATATTGAATGATTTTACAATTATTATTCATTAAGCGGTCAAAAATGATTATCAGAATTCAAATCAGATTTGAAATATATGAATGATTAAAAATATATTTATAAGTGCCTTGGTTAAATTAGATTTTATTTCAATAATAAGATACGGTTTCTCTATATTTTACGAGACTTGATCCATTGACTAATGAGATTTTTGAATCTAATTGCAATAAATAATTTCTAACTTTATTCCTCAATATCCATGAAATTTGCTATGTTATTATTTGGAGTACACGTTTATTAAAAGTCAGTATTCGGATTTAAAATGTGTTGTGACATGCGTTTTAAATCTAAAGATTTTAAAACTGTTAAGCTATTTTAATCGAGCTTTTTTTTTTCCAAAATTAGAATAGCACTAAAAATACATTATTAAAACACATGGATAATGAGACTAAAATAAATAATAAGTTTAGCAAAACTGAGAGAAATATAAATAATGTTTATTTTTCAACGAATAATCGAATACTGATACAAACTTATAGTAAAGCAAACAAATCATGATTTTATACTTTATTTACACAGTCACCCAATATTAAAAAATATAAGTCTAGAAATATTAATTTAATTTAATCACTATTTAGTTTAATTATATATATATATGTATATATGGGTTAAGCGGATTCATAACAGGAATAATGACCGATAAATGTTATATTATTTTAATTATATTTTCAGAGAACAAGATAAAGCTATTTACATATTTTCAAGTTAATATCAAAGCACATTGTACATTCTAACATCATTGTAGTCAATAATTCAAAGTTGATTGTCCTATCCGTTTGAATGTATTCATTCAGGCTCTCCTGGTCGTTCTCTTTCCCATCTCCTCTACGTGTTTGGCAATATGTGAATGGCCCTCTGGTGGCGCTTTCAATCCCACATACATACACACACACACACACACACATATATATATATATATATATATATATATATATATATATATATATATATATATATATATATATATATATATATGTATGTATATTAGGTCTACCGGAAAGTTCTGTCCGTTTTAGAATGAAACAAAAGAATACATTTTTTCATACTTTGGATAAACTTTATTGAATAATATAATTGCCATCATTATTTATGACTTCTTGCCAGCATGATGGCAATTTGTATATCCCATTTTTAAAAAATGTCTTATCTCCAGAGACCAAAAATTGAACCAGTGCTTGTCTGATATCTTCTTCATTCTTGAATTGTTTGCCCTGTAAGAAATTTTGTAAGGACAGAAACAAGTGATAAACAGATGGTGCTAGGTTTGGGTAGTATGGTGGATGCGACAGAATTTCCCAGTCTAGTTCTGCGACTTTCTGACGAGTCCCCAAAGCAGTATGTGACCTGGCTTTGTCATGATGCAGTATGATGTCTTTCCTATTGAACATCACCAGCCTCTTTTCTTGGAGTGCTGTTTTTAATTTATCCAATTGCTGACAGTACCTCTCCGAATTTAGCCTTTCGTTTGGTTTCAACAGCTCAAAATGTATTGGTCCTCGAATGTCCCACCCTATACACAACATTCTCTTGTTCAGGCTCAACTTCGGTTTAGAGGTAGAGGGGGCAGGTTTTCCGGGTTCATAATATGCCCTTTTTCTTATGTGGTTTTCATAGGTAATCCACTTTTCATCCCCAGTTATGACCCGGTCCAAGAAGGGTTCGATTTTGTTGCGTGCTAGCAGAGATGCGCATATGATGATTCGATCATTCAAATTCTTCTCGCTTAACTTGTGTGGCACCCATCTCGAATACTTCCACACAAACCCTGGTTTCCGAATAGGGTCGGAAATGGTTTCTTGAGCTGAATCAAGCCTTTCCGCAAGCTCCGATGTTGTCAAAAAAGGATCTTGCTCTAACATGATCTTGACAGTATCGTCGTCGATCAAAGATGGTCGTCCTGAGCGTGACTTATCAGAAAGGTCGAAATCACCTACATGAAATTTTTTGAACCATCCTCTGCATGTTCTATCAGAAACTGTACCTTCACCAAACACTTTCAATAAATTTCTATACGCTTCTGTAGCATTTCTTCCTTGTTGAAATTCGTAAATGAACTTCGTTTTAGTTCATCTGCGACGAAAATGTATATACATTGTTAGCGATCAAAAGAGAGAGCCAAGTATGTGTCACAGGAATATGCGCACACTTGTTGAAACTGATTGTAACCGGAGCAGACAGAACTTTCCGGTAGACCTAACATATATATATATATATATATATATATATATATATATATATATATATATATATATATATATATATATATATATATATATATATATATATATATATATATATATATATATATATTGGAATTCTTATTTCCATTGTTCTGGTATAAAGAGGATTAATTATTTCTGGCAAAAGATAATCAATAAAAATCATTTAACTTAGTTTTCATTTGTATCTCTCAAAAGATATCATCTGTAAAAATAATCCCTTTCGGTGTCTAAATGGAAAAACCTACAAAAGTTTCCTTCACAAATATGTAATTGTTCTTGAATTTGGTAATAAAATTTATGATTTTTATCTATACTCTTAATTTCTTTCATTTTTTTGTCTTTTTCCCCAAAAATTGAATGCAGATTTTTTTAGTAGTTCACTCAGATGGATAATGTAACATGTACATGGGCATTTAATTTCAAAAATGTCCTCTTTTCCATTTATTCCATCTGACGGCGGCTAAATGAGGCAAATTTTTGTCAATAAATGACCCAAAAAGAAATTTGCCTGAAATCAGAACCATGTGGGATACCACATGGTTCAGATTTCAGGCAAATTTATTTTCCTAAATTAAGAAAGAGATTTTTTTTTTTATGAATTTTCCCGTACAAAATAGGTTTATTTTTTACGTTAGGATATAATATTGTTTTCACTAAAAGTTGACATCTGCAGAGAGTAACTTGAGGCATACAGCACCGAAATTCGATGCTTTCAATCGTATTCTTCTCCCCCATATCCTTTTTTGTTTTCTTTAATGAAATAATTTAAAACAAATATAAATGCCTAAATATTTGTATAGGTGAAAACTCATTAATTTTGCAAAATGATTAAAAATCAAACTAATATATTTATCTCACTATTATTCTGATAAACATGTGTTATCCTTCTTATTATTAGATTTTTTATTTTATAAAGAATATATATATATATATATATATATATATATATATATATATATATATATATACATTGTGTGAAATGCTCTTTTTACATTAAGTTCCTCTAATTTTTTTATACATAGGTACTCTTATTTCAAAATCGTTGTATATATAAATAATATAATTGAATAAGGTAACAAAACAGTCTATAATATTTCATTTTTAAAATTTTATACAAACTTCGTTGAGTGAGAAAAGCTAATTCTCCATCATCGACTTGGAAGCTGTCCCCCACCGCATCATTGAACCGGATCAAGCTATCGCTCCGTTCATTTATAATTAACAGAATTAATAACAAATTAACCCTAGCCCTGGTTAAAACTGTACTTCGCACGCACATAGGAGCAGTATTTATCGCGAACGTGTCAGCGTCACTTAAGTGACAGGTGTCTATCATTTGTGACTAGCGCTATTTTTATCGCTTGTCGCTTGCATGCGTATTTCTTTTGTTTGATTTCATTTCTTCAAAAGTGAATTTCCATTGTTCACAAATAAGAGAATATGCTGCATTTAACCAGTTTCATTAATTTTGTGAAAAAATATTTTCTGCATTACATGTTTTCAGCGAAGATTATTCTAATCAAAATAGTATTTAGTATTTAAGTCAAAAAAACCTTTGATGGAAATATCGATTCAAATGAAATTTCCTGGTTATTTTTATTCTAATTTTTAATGATTTGTAGTTTACTTATATGTAAATTTAAAAATTTTACGAAATTTAAATAAAATTAATAAATTTTCCGTGAAAAACATTTTTAATCGATAAGTATTTGCAGTTGAAATAAATCAGCTTATGAAGTAAATTTTATACAAATTTTTTTAAATTTCTTGTTTAAACGCATAGATGTTTCTGAACTATTAGTTTCTAAATTTTAAAAAATTATCAAATTAAAATAATCTTATTAAAAAACTAGTTTAAATACTATAGTACTATTAAGAACCTCTATCCATATGAGTTACTATGGGTTTTAGTATTCACATATATTCTTGTACATTATTATAATATTGTTCAAATTAATTTTTCACTAACATAAACCATCATAAGAGTTACTATTTGGATTGCTCAGTTATTTTACATTTAAAATACTTTTCAAATAATTTTTTAATAATTTCCATTGACATATATTATTTTTAATTACTTTTAGTTTTGAATTTATTCATATTGAACTAATTTGTTATAATGTGCATAAATATGTATTAGTTTATACTTGGGTATCATAACAAATTTTAAATATCATTAAAAAGTAACTAAAATATATAAAAAAATTCTAATATATTTAAAATAACTTTAACAAAATATTTCTAATGTCATTTTTGAGTCCATGAATTGAAGAAACATTAAAATAACACCTATTGTGAACTGGGCAGAAATATCAGAAAGTTACCAAGTAAAAAGAACATTTTTTGCTTCTTTAAAAAACGTATTGTTCTCTAGTTAGTATTTAATAGTTATGGTTTTTAGTTTTAAAAGCATTTAAAATTATTAGCATTTACAATAAACACATATCCCAGCAAAAGATTATTACGATCTTATTCACAACAGAAATATTGGAAAGTACATCGTATTTAATTTTTTTTATGTTAATGTTACATAAAGAAAAATGAAACTTAGTTTCAATTTATGCTTTTAAGTATGAGTCAGTGTAAATTTAGTGTTGTGTTAATTAATAAATTGGAAGAATGCGTCTTTGTTCTGAAAGTACAGTAAATAACACTCAGTAGAAATCAGTTGTGATTTGAAATAACAATCAAACATTTTCTTAAGTTTTATACCTTGCCTATTGTGATAATTTTATTTTTCAAAGGCGAGACAAAATGATATTATATTTTGTGTTTACAATATAAGTCATATTAATATCATTTTTATAATATATAAAGTATTTTCTTTTCTTCTTAAAACTTCTAATATTTAATAACAATGTCAACGATTTAGAGGCCACATAAATTCTCAGGCAAACGCAGAGACAACGAAACAGACAAATAAACGCCGGAACAGAAGAGTAGAAATGTAAACAATCAGCTCTGATGTACTGCGCATGCGTGAGATCTTGCTCCCATCGCTTCAGTGTGTGGTACTTTTCGACGTGCCGCTCGCTTGTAGCAGCACTATCGGGAAGCAATAGGTGCGCGTTGAAGACATGCTCCCTCAGTGTGCGGCCTGCCTAAAGGAGCGAGAACCGTAGAAGGAGTTTTTCCCAGAAATTTCTCCTTCTTTAGGTTACCGTAATGCAAGTTGAGAATCAGCCAAGTTCAGCGCTAAAAATTTTTCGCCTTCACAAGTGGCGTTATGCACAGAGCTTGATTTTCAGAAATAAAAGCGAGTTTGATTTCTAATCAAAATTCGTATCGAAATATTGTTGCAATTAAAAATATTTTTAGTTTACAATAAACAAAAATGTTTATTTTGTATAATTGTATAAAGAAAAATAGGAAATATATCTAAACCAAATTTATACAGCCTCAATGAAATAAGAATCTGGTTCAAATGGACTCGCGCGGAAAGAGATATTTTGACATTTTTAAAAAAAAATTGGAAAAATTTTAAATGTTAAAAATTTTATTAAAGGTGAGAGTAGTCCTGTTTTTTGTAATTTGCAAAAGTCCAAAAGTTTCTGTTATGGAAATAACTTTTGCGACACGTTAAAATACGCTCCATTGGATTTACATAAGATTCAGTTTTCTCCCAATGGAGGTCTAGCTGTGCCTTAAGCACAAAAAATGCACACATTATGAAACAAACTATTAACAGTGTCTCTAAACCATATGTTACACATGATCGCGTATAGATGTGCTAAGCACAAATCAAGTGAGGTGTAAGGTGCTTCAAATTTCTTGTAGATACATTAAGTTACATTAAATGTTAAAATTGAATCACACTCAATCACGTCTCAATTATTTTTGAATCACGTCTCAAGGTATTTTAAACTGGCGGTTCATCAGGAAAGGCGCAATCACATTCTCAGCAAAGTAGAAAAAATATTTTTTTTTAAATATCTTAAAACAAAAGTACCAAATTTATTGCTGTAACGGAGAAGAGAATATTAAACCGGGCGTCAAAAATATTTTTCTAATTCCCATAGGTTGTGCAAAGATAAACACAAAAAAATTTGAAGAACCAAGTTCTTTTTTGAAGCGGGGAGAGTTCCAAAGCGGCGTTTTATTTAATTGCAAAACGGCGCCAGCAATTTTACAGGTAGTTTAAGTAAGCGTTCCTCATATTCTTAAGTTATAATCGAAATTTCAAAGTAGCTTTTATTGCAAGTTAACTACATCCCGACATTCTGATAACAATTTCAACCCATTTACCGCGGCCATTCTGAATTCACCCTACGGCAAAATTTCGACTTACAAACTTGATAAAAATTTTATTTATATAGAATACTGCAGAAAAAATTTTCTCACATGGAAGTCACACACCTGTTTCGCATTTCAAAATCCATAGCACCCAATTTAAATAAAAATTAATTGACAACACACACCTGTCTTACTTTTAAATACAATAAATAATAATTTTAAGCATTATCATGATAAATGTTTTAAATTATTTTTGAGGCAATTTAAAAGATATCTGTATTATTCTACACATAAATATTGCTAGAAAAAGAAAGCTTTTAAATTAAGAGAAAATGATGAACGTGATAAATTTTAAAGAAATGATAGTTAAATGCGATTGTTAATTCCAATTAAAAATTAAATGCAGTTGTTGCAAATAAATACATTGGCAGTAACTCGTGGGAAATATAAACATCCAGGAAATTAAAAAAATTCATCAACGTCCTTTAGTTGCTACATATTCAAAATTTCTTATAACTTAAAATAGTTTTTTTTTTTTTTTTTTTTTTTTTTTTAATATTCTAAATATTTGTTCCTCTATAACTGGGGAGGCCAAATTTTTGGGATCAGCGGTCTACTCCACATTTAAAAAATCGAAGCCGGTCTACCAATGGCAGAGCTAAATTTCCGTTACGTACATGTTTATATATTTATTTTCGGAAACAAGAAAAATGGTCATTTATCTATTTTTTATAAAATAAAACTTAATATTAATATTTACAAAATAAAAATTTACTGATGAAAATAATCGAAGTATTCATGTATCAAAAACTGATCAACCTATTCTTTTCGTTTGGTTGAAATTTGGCTCTGTATATCTGAGACACGTTTATCATATTGTGGCTGTTATGAGCTTATTGCAATGCGTAAACACGAAATTAAATGTTTATTTATTAAACGCGACCGATGTTTATGGCGTTCATGAATGAAAAAGCCGATTCGCAAAGATATGTCGATCCAAAATAGGATTTTAAATACAAAATTAGTTTGTAAATATTTGGAAACGTTTCCTTAGAAATTAATTTCCAAAAATCAGTATCGCGCTAGATGCTCTGGATTTAAGAAATATATCGCATCTTAATTTAATAATTTCTTCCTCGACCGTGACTGATGTGGTATCTATTAAATGTCCTATTTTTTCAGATGTTCAATGTTGGCATTTTCATTAAATGGAAATATGAAAAATTGAGTATTTCTTCCAACCTAATTAAGTCAGCGAATCTTCTTTCAAATTCTTCAAACAAAACATCTAAGTGTTCGGGGAAATTTTCGAATTCTCGGTTTGGATTATGGATGATGTTCCTCCATGTTTTTGAAGTTTCTCAATTCATGTTTTCTTAATTGAGACGCATACCTTTTTATCGTTTCTTTGAAAGTTTTAAAAACGCTCATCATGTCTGTTAAACATTTATTCTTTCCTTGGAGATTAGGTTTAAGTCGTTAAGTTTTGAAGTGATATTGCAGAGAAAAGCGAGTTTCATGAGCCATTTCTCATATTCCTATTCAGTAATGTGTTCTCCTTTCATTTGTAGAAATTTTTTTATTTATGGTAACAGAATACGAAATCTCTTTTAAAAAAGCACCACGGCTTATTTACCTCACGCCTGTGTGCAATAAGAGATCTCCGAAAAGCGCCCAAAATTGTCATTTCTGAAGACTTCTTAAACGAATTGAATTGACAATTTTAAAAGCAATTTGCATTATATTATTAGACTTTAGTATTTTTTACCACAATACCTGTTGATTGATAATGCAATGATAGCTGGTAAAACTGGGAATTTCCTCATCATTATTGCACAAGGTAATAAAACCAATTCGGTATCCCGACCATTGCTGAAGCTTCATCTATTGTAATAGTGACCAATTTATATATTGGAAATCCTGTCTTATCAATAAAGTTTTTAAATGAATTGTAGATATCTTGGCCTCTCGTTTGTCCTTTCAATGGAACAGTAACTCTTCTTTTAAAGTCATATCTTCGAAAACCATTCTCACAAAAATTCATAACTGTGCAATGTCACTAATAACCGTGGATTCATCAAATTGAAGTGATAGGAGAACTTACAAGCTTTTACATCTTCATTTAATAAATCCTCCAAAATTATTCATAGCTTCAGTCCGTCGCATCACAGTGTTACGCAACAAAGAAATATTATTTATTGACGATATTATTTCAGATTTGTTTTTAAAATCATGGAAAAGCACTTCTCCTGCTTTACAGAAGGTTTCTTTTATCAATTCTTCATCTTCTAATGTTTTTTTTTTCGTTTTATCAAAACTTCTGTAATTTTAAACGACGCCAATGTTACTGCTTTAGCTTTGGTTCCTGGTCTCGTAAATAACGATTGCTTTAAATGTAAATTCGACTTTAATTCATGCACTTTTACTCTTCGAAGTTCACTGCCAATTGGAAAGTATATAGCGTATTTTAAGTATATGGTTTTAAAATGTCTTTCGACGTTTGCTTTTTTTGGTAATGCCACACTTGAGTTACATATGAGACAAACACATTGCTCCTTCACCATAACAAAAAAGAAATCATTTTCCCACTCATTGTGATAATGGTATGTTTTACTTCTTTTAGCACTGGTACCTGGCTGAGTCATTTGGGAAGGGTTGTTGAAACGACAAATTATCGTACCAGTGCGGAAAGCGAGCGAGCTTCAACGTAAGAAGATTGATTAACTGACAACTGAAACTAAACAGGAGGGTGTGACGGGTAGACGAGTCGACTCGCCGTATCGCTATCATCGCGTCGGCTACCGGATATAATCTAAGCATCCCACTTTGTCAAGTTGTTTCTATTTAATTCTTCACTGTAAAACGACTAATTCACTATATTCCTTTGCACAATTTGTTTTAGGTTTTAAAGCGTAAACTGAAGTAAATTTTTATTTTCAATAATTCATTAATTCTATGTTATAAGTCATAAATTAAATTGTTAATATCCGAGGTCATTATCGGGATGGTCGCGCGGATTACCTAAAATGTCTTCGCGGTCGACGTCTTGGCCACCCCTGCTCTATAAAGTTCCGAGATTTTTCACATGCAAATATCTCTTTGCTCTAAAAATGGGGTTGTGAAAGAATAAAAATTATTTAGAAAGCAAAAATATTTTGTCCAATGAATGATAATTGAAAGACGTATGCAGCAAACAAAAATTGATCTCAATCGATTCAGCCTCCCCCGCAACCAAAATCAAGAACAAAATGCCCAAATAGCAGATTACAAGTCTAAACTAGATTCCTTATTAATACAACGAATTTTGAACTGTGTGTTTATTGGTTGCGATTCTATAACAACCAATACCAGGAAGCATTTTTAAAATAAATGCGCAGACGAAAAAATGTAAAATAAAATGATAATTTTAGAGAAAAAAATTTTAATCTGCTGTAAATTAAAAATTTTTTTGAAAATTTCTATAAAAAATAATAATGTCATTTTATTTATGGGTCAAATATTTTAAAAGTATTTAATTAGAATTATGAGATAAAATAATTTATTTTTAAACACAATTAATTATATCAAGCAAACGATTTTTATGCCAAGAACTGCTTAGAATAAAAATCAATACAATGCTTAATAAGATCTCCGACTTCCAATAGGAAAACGGCTTTACATTCGAATTCAAGTGGCGCGAATTTTTGGACAGTATGCGACGACAGCGCTACTAAGCGGAAAATTCTGAGTACTACACCAGAATGCATCATTACTTTTTCACACAAAAGAAAAGTTCATTTAATAAAATGTTTATTTTTTTTTTTTCATAATTTGATAGCTTTATGTTTCATTTGAAAAAAACTTCTTGTATAAACAAGATGCAAAAGCATAATCTTTCTAAACTTAAAAGTGCTGGTAAATCCTCAAGAGTTATATTCATGTGAGACATAGAATATTTGAATAAAATATTTTTAAATTTATATCAAAAGCAAAGAAATACTGTTACCAAATAAAAACTAAATTCTTATTCTTATTTTTAACATTAATTTTTAACTTTAAATTTATTATAAAAACAAAATCTTATTTTTCTTATAAGTTTTAAATAAGAATTTCAATGTAACACATTTTACAGTTTAAAAAATAAATTTTTCATTATTATTATTTAACAGAAATTGAAATGAATCTAACAAGGGAAATTCATTATATATTTATGAAGGATTAAAAGTAAAATTCGAACACACATACTTTGAGTGCTATAAAAAGTGTTTCCTTTCTTTTTTAATTCTTTTCTGTTATGTATCGATCCAGTTGAGCAATTGAATGCAGCAAGTTCTAGGAATTTTAATCAAATAAGTACTAAATACTGGAAAAATTTCAATTATATTTTCAAACAAAAATTCCTCGTGACGTGCTTGAAACACCGAAAATTTCTCTGAAAATGTTCTAAATACACACAAGTAATCATTGCGCTAGAGTGAACTGAGTACCAGGCATACTTTTACCCTGCCTACATTTTCAAAAAATACTGACGCTTTTTCTGCTCTTGGTCTATGGCAGTTAGAGGTCTTATTAATTATTGGTCTGTGACTTAAACATTATTTTATGGTTTGTCTTTTAAAAGAATATAAGAACAATTATGTTCTTTTTAAAAATCTGAGTTTCAGTGAAAGGAAAGATTCCTAAATAGATTGGAATAAAATATGTAAGTACTTTTATTGCTCAAAATAATTCTGAATTTAAAATTAAGAGGGGAAATTAACAATTATTTGTATTAGTGTGCTACAAATAAGCGTTATAGAAAATAATAAAAATTCATTTTCAAAACTAAATCCAAAAATTATATTTACATTATTTATTTAGCTATACAACTTTATTAATTGAAATGAAATATAAAAAAACGATCATAAATATTTGGATGTGTTGCCAAATATTAGCGATATTGTTTTTTCAAATTTTACTTTTTCATATGTTGTAATATGTATTCTCATATCGAGTAAGATTAACATTCTTGCATTTTGTTAAACAGCATAACTTGTAATAGTTAATAAAAGAATTATTTAAAAAATCGTGATATTCAAAATCACGAGTAATCGTGTACTTCGATTGGCTAGAAAATTTTTACTGCCATTTCTTTCGCATTCACCAAGTGGTGGGCTAAAATAGGATTCTACTGTTATGAAATGTTTGAAGCCTGTATGGTGCGAGACAAGAAAGGTGCTGAAGAACTACAGCTAAAAATGATCTTAGACATCGTGGTCACTTAAGTCTGGTTTAAGACAATGTCCACTGACCTTTCACGATGACTTTTCAAGGATAGTGTGCCACAAAGGAAGAAAATCTCCCACTCCGATAGATGTTCATGCAAAAGGATGAAATATAGCTTTCATCTCCTTTCGGCAGCAGTGTCTGGAATCTTTTACTTTGAAGAGCCTTTAAGTAATTTTTTCATGCAGTCGCAACCTAAATTAAAGATATGGATCCATATTCAGGAATTCTTGTGCAAGTGGTGTTTAAGAGCAATCGATATGTTTCCTGTATGGACACCAGTAAGAGAATACATGGAATTTGAGGACTAATCTCTGTAACCTTTTCTGCAGAAATAGGGAACATTGTAAGAGAATGTTTGGTAGAACTACCTTCTGAAGAGAGCTGCAAAGAAAGCTTAAGCACTGATGTATATGATGTAATTTCCGATTATCCGAAATCATCGACGACCGAGATGGCTTATACATTAATGTTTCTCTAAACGGATAAAAATAGAAGAGAATTTGTAATTTTGGGGAAAATCTGCGTGTATTTTATTCATCTTATGATGATAATGAATAATGAAGGCAAAGTAGGGCAAACATTGCACAAAGTTTTCTACTTTATCTTAATGTTTCATATTCACTCATTGAGATCAGAGACGTTGTCCTAGTCACTGTTGAACAACAGAGGAAGAATGCTGAATTTTCTGCATGAATATTTTCTTTGGGGGAAGCGTCCAACACACCGATGCTCGGAAAATTCTGCCAAAACACAAAGATTGTGCAAACGCTTCTTTTGAATACGGAGTGATCGTATGGTGACAAAATAAATTTAAGAAATATTTTAATGCTGCATTATTGAAATTAGATCCGCCCAACTTGTCTAGTGGTCAGCGTGCCTGACTGCGGATAAGGAGATCCTGGGTTCGAATCCCCGTTCGGGCATGGATGTACTTTTTCTCTCTCTATCTATCCTGTCTTTGTCCTTTCCTTGTATGAATGAGGTGTGAATGGTTGCCTACCCTATAAACGGGTCCCTATGGCATGTGTGTACTGAGGAAGTCGGACTCCACACCAAAAATATGGTTCAGTTGAAAAAGTGGAGCAGAGCACCCCATATTGCCAGCCTAGCTGGCACACGACAACAACAACATTGGAATTAGAAATAATCAAACAGCATTTTGCAATCCTTATTGGGTGATTTGCTTGGTGATTCATGTATCAAATAAACGTTATCGATAATAAGAATTATCTGTTGGTCTTTACACATATATTTTTTTAAATGAGCTTAATTACATTTAAACAAACAGCTGTTGAAATCTTAAACTTTGATTGTGTGTGTTTCCGATTTGTCTACATAATTATTATTTTAAGAATATTTTAAAATCACCATTTCTGTAAGCAACAAATTCAATTCAATTCATACGTTGGAAGACTCTTTTTTGATTGTGTGTTTGTTCAAATCGCAATATTTACTGATATCTAAATCGATTTCTTCATATTTTATACAAAAAAATGTGGAACTGGTTGAATATTGACATGAATGCTATATTTGCTCTTTGAAAGGTTTCGTAATAAATCTTAAAATAACCCGTGTTAAAATTGTTTCTTTATTCCTTCGACAGCACATATAGTGTGTGATTTTTTAATCGCACTCTTATAGCAATACAAAATATTTAATGAATGCTCACGTGATAAAATCATGTAAATTCAGTATTTCAGGAAAACCGTCATGATGAGTCATCCATGAGTAAAAGTATTTATACATATTTAAGGGAGTCACGTGAAATAATCCTTATTTGGAATCTCATTTTACTCGGTAAAGTCCTTAACTGACAGGATGTTTGTTTTGATTGATGAAACAAAGTCACGGAAAAGTGAAAGGCGAAATATAAAAAATTTTTTGTACTAAAAAAATTTTTATATTTCGCCTTTCACTTTTCCGTGACTTTGTGTCATTATTTGTGCATTTAAGAAGTGATTTAATGTTTCTTTGATATTATTTTTAATTGCATTTATATTGTTTAAAAAAATTACGATCTCAGAAATATTTTTCCTACATTCTGGTATTTTAATTTTTATGATTATTTTGCGGTACTTTATATGAAAAAAATTTCAAATTCTGCACAATACATAAACACATATTGTGTGTCAAAAGTATATAACCACTTTGAACTCTGTCATGATGATTCATTTTCGCGTGTTCAAATCAATATTATAAGACACAATAAAATATGGTGTTAAGGAAAGATAGTGATGTTTCTTGGTGATGCTACGATTGAATGCATGCCTGTCAATTTTTATCATTTCTGAGATTTTATCAATATTTTCGACAACTGACCTATCAGTACGAGATACATTAAATAAAATTGAACAGAATCGATGCAACAGAAATACCACATATTCGACAACTGGCCTACAATACGTCAAACCAAACATATAAAAATGCATACATACACTTTGTGGAAGACACTTTTCCCTTGATGTCTATATTTTATATTAAATGGTCCACATAAATCAAATTCTGGAATTAAATGGGAAATCAGGAGTAACTCTCTCTTTAGGCAAATCACCCATTAATTGCTCAACTCCTATAGGTTTAATTTTAAAACATGTAAAAATACAATTAAAAAATGCTCAATTTGTTGAGTACAACTATTACTAATATTGAGAGAGTCATAAATAAAAGAATTTGAAGTTAGAGTCAGTATAGATTAGTCATTTTTTGAGGGATATGTCTAAGTTCAGACGTTAACTCATCTTGTATGGCTAATGACGAAATTGATGAAAATTTTTTAAATGAAATATCGATTTTTTTTATTTAAAAATAACATTTTACTTTTGAGATTCAAGATTTCAAGAATTTTGAATTAGAGCATTTTAGCGCCCAAGACTTCTGCTTGAAAACAATGATTTCTTATTTTCTTCTGCGTTACGACTTCTTTCAGTTGGCTGGAAATCAAGTAACTCAATTCTCTTTTCAAACAATGTTATTTCCTTTTATTGCGACATGGCATTTGAAGAAACGTTCGAATTCACAACTCCTGTTGAATGAACCTCACATGAACCAATAACTCAGCTTGCGAATGCATTTCAAAAATTTTATCAGCCAGATTAGCCAATTTATGAAAACTCAATTTTTCATCCATTATGTTTTCAATACCATATCAGAAATACCATCAGTCGCCAAGGATTCCATTTTTTACCACAAATGGCTTGGTTTCATATCGCCAAGTACAATGTCAATGAAACGGCGTTTAAATCGTTGATTTTCACTCACTTTTAACACATTCAATAACAAATTCTGCCTATGAATATTTATTATCAGCGGAATCAGTTATGATATTCCAAATTATGTGAATTTATTATGATTCAATTTGTGCAACAGCATAATTAAATGTAGCCTTTCATTAGTTATACCATTAATTTTAAATTGTGATTCTATTAAATTAACCACATTTCAGAATTATCTGCCCATGAAGGTGTAATTTTAACACTCCCCTTAATAGTTTAGGAAGAATTAGCCCAATCTGACTTAGTTTCGGTTTTCTCAGTATCATTCATTGAGTTCGGTGTAAAATTAAATCTCCTTTGATTTGGCGAAAATTTTAAGTGATAAAATTTATTCTCTGGTAGCCCTGATACTTAGTTTAACTTTTATGGAACGGCAGCGGCCCTCTTGTTAGTCACATCTTGGCGTCAAAAAACGTGGGGTACCCAACTGTAAACTTTTACGCATTCATTTTTGCTGTTGAATTTTTACAGCTGTTGTTGTCTTACTTATTCTTTTTCACTGTTTTAATATTTTAAATACGAAAAACTAAATAAATGTAATGGCTGCTACAACATGACTGTGACATTTACAAATGAATACATTCTTAACATTAGATTTAATTGTCCTTTCATTATTTTATAATACACTTTAATGTTTTGTTTTATTATAATAAAGTTTAATATAACAAATTATTTTACTTTGTTTTTAATGCGGAGATTGAATTTAATAATATAATTTATTTATCCCTTTTTTATACTTTTTTAAACAACTTATTTTTTTCTTTTGTTTGACATTTTTATACATTGCTTTGTTTTCGATTTTGTTTTGCTGTCATTTCAGTTTTCATAAAGTTGTAGAAAGCAAAGATTATATAAAATGTAGAGGTTACACTATACTTACAGACTCAACTTTAAAGCTACGATGGCTCACTCGCTGGTGGCCACAGTGTATGAGATGCCATCACTTTCCCCCTTTGTTGTGCAATTGAAAGGTGCAATTCCGAGCAGCGGCAGTATACAATAACAACTACAATTTAGAGAATCCCGAGAGTTGATTCGTTTAAAATATATAAAGGAATTTCGATAGAATGAGGTTTCATTTGGTTTTCGCTTTCAACGAGTCAAAATCTGTTAATATAAAAAAAGCTATTGGTTTTGTGTAGTCATCATATATAAATGTGATTGAAAAAATAAATTCCCGAACTAATAATAATAATAAAGAGATCGAGATAATGAGCTGTCCTGTTACAATCGTGTCTTATTTTCCATATGCACTGATGTCTTTACTCGTTATTTTTTCGCAAGTGAATTCGAACGGAGTTGAATTCTGACTCTTAATATCTAGAAAATAATCTCACGAGTTATCGGTCTGAAGGTCAGACGCTCTATATCATCAAAGTTGATGGTTTAGCAGTAAGATCAGCATTTTGAAAAGAATGTATTGAACGTTTTGATTTGCTCTAAAGAAAATAACTGATGATTATCTCATCTTAATTACAAATCAATTCATGTCAGTGAATCACAAAATGTCTTTACAAAATTGTAAAATGTGATTCGCTATGTCGTTTCACAAAGAGATATCATTTCTATAAATAACTGTATAAAGAAAATTGAAAAAAGTGTCTCGAATTTCATTAAATTAAATAAATTTCTGCGATGGTTCTTGGTAATAAGGTGTCACTTCAAGAGTACGAAATATGGTCCACAAAAATTGATGCACCATCCACTGCCATATTAGATCGACTTCTGCAATATGTGGACTGCTATACCCCTAGGATACATGCAAAACATCTTTGATTTTATGGTGAGGCACGTGGCCCAAATTATAGCCAACAATGATGACAACACTAACTGCAGATTTGTTTGGATCGCGGTGGCCTGGTTTGTTAGGCCGTCCTTCTCATTATCGGAAGGCAGTCAGTTCCAATTCCAACTCAACTGAAGATCCTTATCGTTTATTAAGATGGCTGAGCCACGTTCAATAATCGTGGTCGCAATGTCCTCTAAGAAGAAGCATATTTCCAGATGTGGCAGGTCAAATATTGGGAGTTGTCTGCCTTGTCTTCCCTGCTTCTAAATAACGAAGACTCCTACCTGCTTCTATCTGACTGGTAGAGCCTAACTCAGAGGGCACAGAAGCACAAAAGGGCTGGTTTTGACATTATCACTTGTTCACAAGAGGCTGTAATTTCAATTATAATGAATTATCTTTAAAAAAAACATTTTGCTGTGATATCCTTGAAATTTCTTGGTGATGCATTTTGAGCTACACACGTACTGTGAGTACATACAATACAAATACAAATATTAAAAACAAAGAACATTACTAAAGAACAAACGAAAATCAAATAAATTTTTATAATTAAATTTGATTACAGAACAAAATTAACATGCATATAGAATTAGTACTTACATACACGCAGCTTAGGATTTTTCATTGCTTCTTCTTTAATTTTTGTAATATTTGTATTTTTGCTTTCCTATAATGTATGTTTAGAAGAATATCAGTTAAAAATTTAATACATGAATCCTATTATACCATGAAATACCGAATCAAATAATTAAAACAAAGCTTAAGTTGTCATATAAAGTTCTATAAAGAGAATTAAAAATTAATTTTTGTGAATTTCAAATTATATAATATCTCAATAATGCGTTTCATACATTTTCTGGTTTCCCTACGTAATCTGATTTTGAAACTTTATTTTGTATAAACCATGTCTACCATTTTTAATGGTTTAAGAAGGTTCTCCTGTCATCTTACTGAGCACATTACTTCGAATTTATCACTTTTCTCCTTAGCCGGGTGATAGTAATTATTTAATATCACAGTTTACAAAACGACTATCGCAAAATGAGTATTGCAAAAGGAATAAGAACCCTCGTTGATTTTGTATCAAGAATGGTGTACTCTCATTTTGTATGGATATAAAACCTCAGCTGACTCCAAACAAGCGAATTTTGATATCAGACTTTTGTAACTTGATAAATCAATTAGATTTTCTTCTTCCTGTGAAATGAATTATTTTAGAGCTTCAACAAGGAATATGGATTTTGGACTTACGCAAACTTTTCAGTTTGATCTTCTGGGAAGTATTTTGAGAACAGCTAGTTGTGATAAGTGTTCCGTGAAAAGAATCAGGATACCATCTGAAAGCTTGTCTCCGCTACAGAACATGCACTGCAACAATACAGAAAAACAGTCTTTGTTTCCTTTATCATTCATTTTTCATTTCAACACGTGTTGTTTTTTTCTTGAAGGCTTAAATTCTCTCTTCAAGTTTCAATTTATGAATGCTACACGACCCTGAGAACAAACATTCGAAACTTTTAATTTTTCGATTATATCACACAATTATGCGAGTTTAAGTAGGAAATCAAGATCTGCGAAATTGTTTGCATTCCCAGGATTATTTTCTTTCAATAAGTTGCAGTTCAAATCAACGAGATAGTACATTGCCACTTAAAAATCCAACGTGAGCTGCAGTAGTATATAAAGGGCGTGTGTTCGGCCCTCATAATCGCACATATGTATTTGAAAAATCTGGCTTTAATTGACTTAGAATGGTGGAAGACAAGATTTCGATGCCAGTACTTCTCGGTGAATGATTTAATGAGTCCACAAACAATTCAGGACTTTTAGATGAATCAGTGCTCTTGGGTCTCAGTATTAACTATCAGTGCACACATCGATGTACTCTGTGCAAATCGAATCATTATCTGTCATAAATTTGTCAAGGATATGGGATGTATTTTCTGCCGTTGAACATCCAGTAACTTTTACAAAACAGAAGGTCTTCAACAACCACCAATGAAACATACATAGCCAATGAAATGCGTCTCCTTATTTCTGTCTGAGCCCTCTTCTAGTTGACGTCCGAATTCATTTCCTTTCATTTCTTCGATGCATTGATCGTTGAGATACTGAACTCTGTCCTTTATTCTTCGACAGATGTTATTATTCAACAAAGGGATATTCGCCAAAAGTTTTCCCGCATTTTCTCATCATTATATTAGCCATGCCTACAACAGCTGGTATAATTATCTCCTCATCAACAGTATGCGCCAATTAGCACTTCGCTACTCTGTAAGCCCCACCTTGAATGACGCCAAAAAGGTCTTTTTTGGCACTGATGCTTGTTTAATAAAAACCTTCATTTGTTGGTGCAAATATTTCTTTTTTCTGCTAAAATATCCATGCAGTGTTTGTAGGAGCTACCTCAATTTACTTGTATTCATGCTCTTGCATGTTAAAACTTTAGAACAGATCACTCACTACTGTCTCTTTTCATCGTTGGCTTCTGTTGAAGTGAAGCTAAAATTCAAATAGTCCTCTTCTTTTCGTGCCTTTCGTCTCCGTGTTTTACACGTCGATCTTTACCAGAACTTTCATTGTCGGTTTTCTTCATCAAAATTCTATCCATTCTTATGAAATCTACAGCTTTCTAAAACATGACATGCACAATGACCACCCGCGAGTAATTGACTCAGACACCTGACGGAGGAAAGCCGTTGAGGAATATCGCCACTTTCGTCTTCGTGCGTTATTGGTTATTCGTTATGGTGAAACATCTGCAGCCAAGACATCTACGTCATGAAATATCTACTTAATGGAACTCATTTGTCTGTTGGACATGGAGGACGTGATAAAATATTGAAAGAACTTTCAACCAAATAAAAAAATTATACATCATATTATTGAACTGTACATCCACCTTTGTAAACCTCGCCAGAAGAAAACAGAAAGGAATTCAAAAAGGCATTATTGTAAATCCTATGGTTTTTTTCTGTGAATTTAATTCCCTTTGTCAGATAAATCTTACTAACTTTCAATTTCAATCAAAAAGAGAATGCAAATTTATTATGGTGTAGCAAGATCATCACACAAAATTTGCGATTCTGAAATCTCTAACGTCAAAAAGAGCTGAAGGGTTGACACATTCTGGTTGCTTGGAGAACGATCAATATTACAGTCTGAGAATGGTAGGAATTTGCCAATCATGTGGTGACTCGCTTGAAGGAGTTTTAGCCAGAACTGAAGATCGTCCATTCACAAAGCCAGGGTAGTGTCGAAAGAGCTAATCAACATGTCGAAAATATGCTTTATACTTGGATGAAAGATAATAAATCTGACCGCAGTTATGAAGGATTGCGTTTCGTATAATTTATGATGAATAGTACTGATCATTCTTGGATCAAAAGAACACCATACGAATGTCTTTTTGGCTGCAAATCTAAAGTAGGGATAAGAAGTCTAGAGGAGCAGCTAGAAAAAGTAATAGGAAGCGTATAAACAATAAAAATAGGCGAAACTAATCAGATTATGCAAAAAAGAGCCTGTTTCAAAAAACATGCCTAAGATTATAGTCAATAACAGATTAAACCAACATAAAGAAAGCATGTTTACCGAAGAGATTTTCGTTTTTGATATCTGTTGTGTGTGTTTTAAGGAAACTAGTGATGCACTTGCATGCAAAACGTGTCATCAAAGAATTCATATCTTCTATGCCCATACTAGTAAAGTTGAGGTAATGGATTTTTTGTGCAGCATTTGTTTCAAAACTGAAAATGCTATTGAAAGTAACATAAACTCTAAAATCAATCTCAAAATACAAGCCAAAAATGAAAATGAACTCAGAAAAGAAATTTCCCACAGCGTCTTTGGGAGCTACTGTGCACGTTTTTATTCCTGACGTCGATAAGGGGTGAGGTGATTCACGCCATATATTGGCAAATGTAATGAGTGTGACAGAAGATGGTTTCTGTCTACTTGGAACTTCTGAGGGAATTTTAAAACAAGTATATGTGAGATCACAGTCTTAAGAACTTGCTTAGAATTCAAAATATTCCAGACCACGAAATTTCTCTCCAGACAGTTGCAATTTTCAGTCCAGTTTCAGCGGCCAAGCATTCGTTAAATGTATGATCAAAACAAAGCTACAAAATCTGAAATATTTTTGCGTGAAATATGTTAGGTAATGTAATTCAAAATGTCATTCAACCCTGACACGTGGGAACAAGTGAGTTAATTTCTTATTTTTTTATGTGAAAATTTTGTTTAATAAGAAAGACATAAAGTATGTTTTGTACGACTTTCATTTTTCTTTATGCATTTCGAATTATTTTTTAAATGGTGCTGTCATTATTTTTTCAGAAAAACATTTTTTATTTTTGAAGAATGCACATCATTTACATAATAACTTCATCACTTTTTTTTTTTCATACTTTACCTAAATATTTATTTATTTATTACATTACATATATTCAGACTTGTATGCTTGAGATCCGCTTGTAAGTCTTCGTCGATAATAGGACAAATAGCACAAAGACAGATGTTCAACCACAGAATATAACGAAGAAAACACCCAGGGCCACGGTGGGAATCGAACCCACACTCTTACGCTCTCAAGCGATTAGCGGAGTGATGCTTTGACCACTCAGCCACGGATCGCCCTTTACCTAAATAGCATTTTCGTTCTATAGAATGCCTACGTATTATATACAATGCCTGAGGAAAGTATCTGTGCAAAACTTTTCATATTTCATACTTTGCCTAAAAACGTATTATATAGTACATACCTAGTATTGTATGTATGTACCTGTTACGTATAATATAGTATATACCTGGTATTGCATTGTATGTACCCGTTATGTATTGTATAGTATATACCTGGTATTGCATTGTATGCACTTGTTACATATTGCGTAGTATATACCTAGTATTGTATTGTATGTACCTGTTACGTATTGTATAGTATATATCTGGTACTGTATTGTATGTACCTGTTATGTATTGTATAGTATATACTTGTTATTGTATTGTATGTACTTGTTACGTAATGTATAGTATATACTTGTTATTGTATTGTATGTACCTTTTGCGTATTGTATAGTATATACCTAGTATTGTATTGTCTGTACCTGTTACGTATTGTATAGTATATACGTTGTATTGTGTATATAAATGTTACGTATAGAAAATTATATACCTCGTACTGAAAGTATATACCTAGAAATTTAACAATATAAAAAATGCGTGTCTTTTTAATGACTGAAATAAATTAATGATGTGCCCATTTTTACAGTACATTGTAAAGTAAATATTTAAGGCATTTTCTGCAGTGTCAGAGTAAATACCATCTCCATATATATTACGGAAATACTTCAATTTTTTTTTTCTTTTCTGTTTCTCTCACATGTTGTTTCTGATTCTATTCACCAATAAAGGAAATCAATTCTCATAATTTAAAAAATAATCTACATTTAAATTTTATTATTAAAAAAGTTATCCTTTTTTATAATGCAATAAATAATATAAATAGAAATGCTTATAATTTAAAAAAAAAAACAATCTATGTTTAAATTTTATTGTTAAAAAACTATTTTTCTTTAATGCATTGTTAAATCATTTAATTCAATAATCTATTTGAATTGAAGTCGCCTGTGAAATGAACGTTATTTAAAAATAATTATCAATTTTCATATTTCTAGATTCAATCCATTTTATGATATTAAATTCTATTTCTGTATTCTTTATCTCTGCCTTTGAAATGTTATTTTTATCAGTTTAGTACGAAATGAAAATGTTCTTATTTTAATTGTGCATAGTCGATTTAGGGGGAAGGGAGTGAAAACACGTAGAAAATGAAAACAGTGGCGTGAAATGATCCTTCAGAGCTGTTAATTCCATATGACTGCCCTGAAGGTAAAAAAGAGGAAGTGAACTATTCCCCCTACACAAATAAGCTTTTGCCGCCACAAGCTAAGGACGGGCATCGCACACTTTTTCCTTTTGTAGGTTTTCAGTGCCACTCCTTTTCGATCCATTCAAGGTCGCACACAAGTGGAGCAGAAAGTGAAAGTGAACCTTGAAAAGGAGGAAAGGAAATCTTTTTCGGATTGTTGATTAATTTGGCGATATTCAGCAAGTGAAGAATCGGGTTCGCGGATGGGATAGTCACTTCCTCTGAGGAAGTGACATTGGGCTGCCCACTGCCGATAAATCTGCCGAGACACCTTAGACACATTTGAAGGTCTCAAAAAAGATAATAATTAAAACTTGTTTGAAATATTCCCGGCCTTTTGTCCACTATATAAATGCAATGACCGGTCAACCCAAGCCAAGCACCAACTGTAAACAATCATCTAAGCAACATGAATATGGTAAGAAATTCACTCAAAATCTCTATGCTAAATGCACTCGAATTTATGTTTAGTCATTTATTTTTAATGCTATTCAATGTGTTTATTAAAAAAATTTCCAATTAGATATCTACTTTCTAACATATGTTTACCTTTTTTTCGCTATATTTGCTGCTTGATGGAGTTGATATTTCATGACTGACTTAAAATTCACATTGAGCAATTTTATCTCTCAAGAGACAAATGATGAAATGGTTAAACAATTTTAAAATTAGCGCACTATAAATAATTGATGAATGAAACCTTTTAAAATAAATTATCTTAAAAAAAATTTAACATTTATTAATAAATTCTCTTTAAGTCGAAAATAAGTTTTGAAATATTATATAATTTTTCTATTTACGTAACTTAATGTATTTGCTAAACTGACATGTATTATTTCTTTTGATAGAATTTATGCAAGAAATTATCACTGAAAACATATTAAAATGAATTTATACTTTCAATAAGCGTACATTTTAATTTTAAAATATTTTGTAAGAATTGAAACTCATTTATAACAAAAGAAAATTTATATATTTTTTTAAGAAATGTATTCCTTATAATATGATGATAACGAAACATTTATATCAAAATTAAATAAATAATTAGATAAAAGAAAAATAGACAAAAAAAAAATTGCCCTTATGAGAAGTTTCAGGAAGTTTTGAATTTCTTTTTACAAGAAAACTTTTATCAATAAGTTTATTTGCATATCAAATATTGATCAACATCTGCGCATCGCTGCTAATTTATGTCCCGTATCAATGAAGCAATTGCTATTTAAATGTGAAATGAATTGTTTATTCTTAAAAGGCTTCATTTTTTGAATAAATGCTTTGAAATCATCGTTTAATACTTAACAGGTGGTTGAATATCTATTCCCCAATGATTCATTTAAAACGAATCTACGAACTTGTCGAGACCTGTAAAATATTTTTTGAAATCGAAAGTTTTTAAAAAACAAAAATAACTGTTAGATCTTATGACTAATTTTTTTTTATTTCACTGCATTTTTTTTTATAAATAAAGTACTATAAAAGAATTATCTAGTATAAATTTACATAAAAACAATCAAGGAGGATATAATATCAATATATTTTATAAAATATCGAATATTTATATAATATCAATCAAAGGAGACAATAATATAAAAAATAAATGCAAAATAAAATTCTGAGTCAAAAACCCATTCTTATTTTCATTTTATTGAGGAAATTAAAGAAATTGCTTTTTAGTTTTGTAAAATACATTTTTAAAAACCCATTTCTTCGATGTAGAATGGTATCTTACTGTTGTTATACTGAAAAAATACTTTAATCTTGTTTGTCATTCACCGATGGATTTAAATGAGTGTGGCAGCATATTAATTCCTTTTCTTCATGTTGGACTCTCGCGAGCAAATTACAACTGAATCCAGTTTCAAAAAGTCCTGAAGTAAAATTTCGGAGAGCAGAGGCGATTTCTTTGTCAAAGCTCAGGAATTAATTTCTTCCATCAAATCGCCAGATAACTTTTTTTTCTCCTTTCTTCAGTTATAATAGTTTATTGAATAAACCACGCAGGTCAAAATGACTGCCATATCATTCGAAACAAAAACTGACAAGAGCATGGCGCCCAGAATCCTGCCAAAAACATCCTACAATATATATATATATATATATATATATATATATATATATATATATATATATATTTTGCAGTGGTTGATTACACTCAAATGCAGGCAGATTAGACAGGAGAAATTCCAGATTGCTTCAAAAAATCGGAGGAGTTGAGGCCTATTAACAGCTCAAAA
The DNA here is from genome assembly GCA_037975125.1 of Latrodectus hesperus. Taxonomy (NCBI): domain Eukaryota; kingdom Metazoa; phylum Arthropoda; class Arachnida; order Araneae; family Theridiidae; genus Latrodectus; species Latrodectus hesperus. The sequence continues at coordinate 1,995,879 of CM075856.1, forward strand.
TCTACTGTCATAAATCAAACTAGGGTTTATGAAAAATATTTTCCTTTAATTTAGATTATAGAATTGAAACTACTTTTTATTCTCGTTACACTGATTAAATAGTACTTAATGTTTCAGCTGGTTATCCACAAATTCTCTAATGATAATAATGGTAATCGATCCAAGTTTCTCAACTATAAAATTAAAAGAAAAATAAATAAATAATCAGACGATAAAAAATAAAACGCAAACGAAAAATACCAGAAAGTGTGTTCATAAAAAAGTGATTTGAGAAAAAATTAAGTTCTTAAAATGGAATTAAGGTTCTATGAGAATGCCTATTATAGACCAGCGGACATTTTGTGAAATCGGGAATGATCGTAAATAAGGTTTGACAAACTAGCATCTTTTGCAAAAATTTGTAAAAAAAATGATACAATATTTGAAAATTTATTCTTGTATTTATCGTAATCCTTAATTCATTTACTATTACATTCCATAATATAATATTCATTGAATGGCAACAACAATTTAAATTATTTTTCTTTTTTTTAGCTGCTCGTCGTTTTCCTCCTTGGAAGTGTTTTGATGCCAATTTTTGGAGCACCCAACAAAGAAGCTCTGATAAGCGAGCAGGCCAACCAGGACTACAAAAAACACTTGGAGAGCGTCAAGGAGGAAGGATACAACCCCGACGGCAGCTACGGCATTCAATTCGACAATCAGGACGAAACTCATAGAGACCGCGGTTACGGTTATGAGAAAGCTTACGCCTACTCTAGAGAAACGGCTTTCTTTGATTTCTATGACGACAAAGGAGCGCTCAATGCAAAGGACATAGTCGAGAAATACGGGAAATCAAAGGAATGATCCTTCCCCTCGAGTATCCTGGGAAGAACGCACAAAGGCGCCTTCATTGAGTAATTTATTCAACGCAGAAAATATAGCGAGAGAAATTGTTTCGATGCTGAAATCTCATTTTATGTTAAGAGCTTTTAATTTCAGGTTTCATTACGATTTATGTGAGAATCATAAAATAACGACTGCTGATTTTTTTTCACATTTTGTATTTTGTATTTCAATTCAATTCATTTGAATTATATTTGTATACAACCTTTCTTATTTACAAAATTTATATTAAAATATATTATTTATTATGGTCCGTCCTGGTTGGTGAAGGCATCGCAATCGGAAGGTGATAAGTTCGAACCCCGAACTATTTGAAGATTCGTCTTGGCAGCTGGGGCGTGCAAAATAGGTCGTGGTCGCAATGTCCTCCATGTGAAATTATATCTCTAGAAGGGGTCGGCCAGATCTAGGGGTCTTCTGCTTGCTTCTAAATGACAAAGCCCCAGTTCCGGGTTCACGATGGATGTATGGAAAAGGGATCATCTCTTCTGCCCTTTGTAGAGTTGAAAGGAGAAAATCCTAGCACCCAGGAATTTGAAACAACATCATGTATTATTTATGAAATGCAAATTTGGCAGCACACTTATAGGATTTTAACAAATTATCCATCCACAAGTAAGATGAAAATAAATGTCACGTGTTATCATTATCTCTGTTTCTTTTCTTCTTTTTTTTTTCAGTTGCTTTAATGCAGTTATGATTTTTTTCTTTTTTTGTTCAATTTCTTTCGTTAGGATCGAATTCTTATATATTTATAAAAAAAATATATTTTTTACTTTGTTATGTTTAAAAAATAAAATAAAAATTTTGAATTATATATTTTCTTATTGTGTGATAACTTATAATCGTAATGCTCTAATTACTTTTTTATGGCGTTTAAATTTATTTATATATATTTAATACTAAAAATCTCAGGTAAATTGTACTATTGCACTTTAGCTAATTAATTCTTTAATTCCAAATCGCTTTACTTTTTAATTTACATAAGAAAATAAATAATCAAGTTATGAATACTTATTTTTTGTTTAATTAAAAACATTTTATAAATAAAAGAATAGTAAGATTGAAGTAATACACAGTTAATTAGTTTAATAGTGTATTTAGAAATTAAGTATTTCAATCATTTGAGTATAAAAAAAAGAAATTATGTCAAAAACAATGACAGCGAGAAATTAAAATAAAACAAATTATAATGTCAATTCATTTACATAACAATCTCTTTCTTTTATCATTACCAAAATTATTTTGAATTGAACAACAAAAATGAATTTAATTAAGGTGTTAATTTGCATGAATATTTGCAAGTTGTTGATTCTTAAAGTTATCACATAATTTTTTTCATTGTGTCACTTATATACTTGTATATTTTTCAATAAATATACAAGCATACACTTATATACTTGTATATTTATTGAAAAGTATGCCAGTGTTTGCGAAATTAATCGTTTTTGTAAAGATTAATTTTGTGTTTCCTCATTGAAAAATGGCCACTCAAAATATCGAAATTACATTTTTTTAAACATCACATAATATTTTTATTTTAAAAAGTGTTTTCCATTGAAATATTTTAAGTATTTATATATAAAAGATTTTTTTAAATACAAATTTTTACTTACACACACATGATATTATTCTCTTTTTAAAATGGCCGAGACAACTCTAAATATTATTTATTTTGCCATTAATATTTAATATAATATTGTTAAAAAATGAAGCTGTAAAATTATTTCATAATTTTACGCTGAAAATACAGATTAACTGCTTACAAAATTTAAAAAAGTTTATTAGCTTGAAAAACAAATAAGCAACCAATAAATTTTATAAAATGAAAAAAATCAGTCTTTTTTGTTAACACTTAGTTAGAATATAATTTCTTTTTTTAAAAAAAAAAAATGGAAACTTTTGTAAAAATGAGAAGTTTGTCGAATAAACATATAACCAATCTAATATGGATTTGATGGAATTTATTCCGAAAATTAAAAACTGGTGCAATTATTTGACGATTTTAATTCCAAACTAGACTATATACTGTATTATGCAAAAAAATTGTGAATTTATGAAAAGGTTTGTAGGTTATTTTATTTCAAAAAATAAAAATTTATTGAAAATATGAAGAAAAAAATACTGGAGAACCATTATTTTAGTCGATGCAATTTTATTGAAATTTATTCAATGACCAAATGCATTTGGTTTCTTTTTTCATTTTATGGTATTATTTTTTGGTATTATTTTTGGTATTATTTTATACTTCACATTAATTTCAACATTTTGAAGCTACATCCCAGCGTTCTTCAGAGCGAAAGATCTCAGGTTCGATACTAGCATTGTTGATAAACAAAACATAATGGATATCTACAATCAGCATACAAATCTATCTGGGAGTTACGAAACATCCACTATCTAGGAGAGTGATAATGAACCTATGACACCCTAAATCAGACACTGACCCACAAAAACTTATGAACTGAACCACGATTGCTAGGCAATCGTTTGTTTGCTTACGCGTGATTTTTTGAATTTTCTAATTTGTGTGGATTATTTATATTCTATTTGTATTTTTTCAAGCAATGCATTGACAGAAAAGAAATTCAAATGCGGTCCTTGAAATTCAGTTTGATCATTACCATTCTAAAGTTACGCAAATGACAGTAATTCGAAAGTGAAAAAAAAAAAAAAAAAAAAAAAAGAAAGAAAGAAAGAAAAGGAATAAGAAAATTTGAATAACCAAAAACAAACTAAAAACTAAATTGGTTCTAGCGAAGATAGTCTAAATGAATATGCAATTGAAAATGTAACAAATATTTAATAACATAAAAGAAATAACAAATTTTTTGGCCTTCCATCCGGAAGGGTCGGGTTCGATTCCCAATGACGCAAAAGACCCACCGAGTACATGCGATATAGTCCTGAGGTCAGTCATTCAGCAGTTACCGTGGGTGTTATCTGATCTGGAAAAATTTCTTCCACTCCAAAAAATTTTCTCCACAAAATTGAGGGAGTGAATTCTCTAGTGGTGCCATCTATCAGAGGATTTAAAAAAGTGGAAAGACGTACTTTCAACTTCATGGTGCTCTGACTAAAAAACGAAATAACTTAAATTAATAAAATAAAAAACGAAATAACTATTAACTTAAATTCGCCAAGGCGTAGCGAGCTTAGCTTGTCCAAGAGTCATAAGTAACAACAACAATATATAATTTAGTTCGATATTTACATAATGGATTTATATTTCCTTCAATATGATACTATATATTAAATTTTTATGCATTAATATTTATTTAGTTATAATGATTATTGAAAAGTTTATGGGTATTAAAACTGTTTCCTACAATCAAGACTACCGTTAATCCATAAATTTTTAAATTTTTTTTAGTTATTCGAATAAATATTTCAATTATAAAAATTTTTTTAATAATAATTAAAAAAATTTTAAAATGTTAAAAAAAATTTTAATAATTTTTTAAAAAAATTTTAAAAAGATTTTTTAATAATAATTAAAAAAATTATAAAAATTTTTAATAATAATAAATTATGCATTTAAAAATTAGGCACATACTGTTTGTTACGTAAATGAAAGTTGACTCTCCTATTAAAATTTTAATGAAGTTTTACATTTTACTCACTTCGATAATTTTACTATAAATAAATTTCTTATTCATTTGCTTAATACTATTTTTATGATTTTGTGATTTAATGAGCGAAATTTGCCTTATTAAAACTATCTCAAATGTAGACTTGCAAAAATCATGCATTATTATAACATTAATAACACAGATTTGGTATTAATTTTATTCTAATTCAAATTCTTTAAATAAATTTTATGCACTGATTTTTATGAGTTATTAATTTGTGACGATAATCATCTTTATTTTCGTTTCTGTTTATTTTTTGTTGAAATAATGCAAACTTTTTTATTCTCATTGAAGGATACTTAAAAACACCGAGTCCAAAAACTGCTTGTAATTGTTAGTGGATGATGCAGAAAAATGTTGAATTTGAATCCAATTTTTGATTTTTAATTTATTCTCAAAAATATAATAAAAATATATCTCGTTTCATATATAATCATAAAACTAAAATGAGTGTATTTTTTCTAATTTTCATAAAAAAAATTAAAACTAACGCACAAATTTACTAAAACTTCCAAACTTTTCAGAAAAGTTCAAGCATTAACCTAAAATTTGCTTAAAAACTAATTGAGGATAGGAAATTATTTCAAAAAACAATTAATTTGGTCTATTTTACAGTTTAATAATTTGCAGTTCAATCATTCAACTCAAAATAATATTGCTTAAAAGTTTAAAATGAATAAATACATTAATAAAAATATTATTCAAACCTAAAGGATTGTGATACAATTTAAGAATTTTTGTTAAATAATAACTACATATTCAAAATTCCCTCAAATATTGAAAAAAAAAATTTGTATAAGAATTGGGGTATAATCTTGAAAGTAAAGTTAGTTAGAAAGTAAAAGACTAATATGGTTCTGAAAATCAAGACTAAATCTGATTTTTTCTGATTGGCACACATATAAGATATTAGCAACATTTGCCAAGTCATTTCCGTTCTCATTATAGTGCATTATATTAACGTGAGTTGGTCAAAACGTGGGCGATTTCTATAAATAGGTTAAAAAGTAATCGGGGTGCTCCGCGTTGTTGACTGCCTAAACGCTCCAGGGAGGCATATTAACACTAGTGTCTAGAGATAGAGCCCCGATCGTCAGCTCCAGAAGATTTTGGCTATAATTCTCTGACTTGGCGATGTTAATGATGCGATAAACCCAACATAAATTAGTTTTGTGATACGAGGGTTACTCTGAAATTTTTGAGATACGTGCAAATGAGAATTTACAAATTAAAAATAACGATTTAATTTTCAAGTACAAAGTATTTTAACCCAAAAGACGATTTTTTACTGATTTTCTTCAACTCGTTTAGTGTGGAATAAATTTTAAACAGAAGAGAAAATGGAGTTGACGCGAGAACATTTTCGCACTATGATTTTCTACGATTTCAAAGCAGGATTAAATCAAGAAGAATGCGTTCAACGGTTGCAATTAGCATTTGGTGATGAATCTCCAGCTCGTGCTACTGTATTCCAATGGTTTAGAGAATTTAGAAGAGGTCGCAATTTTCTTCAGGATGAAGACACACAGGAAGGCCGCCGTCGGCAGTAATCCCGGATAATGTGTCTGCCATACGAAAAATGTTAATGGATGATAATCGCTGTACCTATCAAATGATACAGAAGGAACTTAACATTGGATCCGCAGCCATACACAAAATCATTCATGAAGAATTAACAAAATCATTCATGAAGAACTCGTAAGGATAGCGGTTCTTAATTGTACTACAGTATTTAAATTAGTTTTTTAATAAGATTATTTTAATTTGATAATTTTTAAAATTTAGAAACTAATAGTTCAGAATCATCTTATGCGTTTAAACAAGAAATTTAGAAAAACATATCTTTTTATAAAATAAATTTTATATATTTCAACTGCAAATAATTATTGATTAAAAATGTTTTGCAGGCGAATTTTATTAATTTTATCTAAACTTCGTAAAAAAAATTAAATTACATAGTTTAAATTTACAAGAAAGTAAACAACAAATCATTAAAAATTAGAATAAAAATAACCGGGAAATTTCATTTCAATAGATACTTTCATCAAAGCTTTATTATGATTAGAATAATCTTCGCTAAATGAACATATAATGAAGGAAATATTTTTTTACAAATTTAATAAAACTGGTTAAATTCAGCATATTCTTGCATTTGTAAACAAAGAAAAATTCACTTTTAAAGAAATGAAATCGAACACATAGGAATACACTTTCAAACAATAAAAATAGCGCAAGTCCCAAATGGTAGACACCTGTCGTATAAGTAACGCTGACGCGTTTCGCGATAAATACTGCTCCAATGTGCGTGGGAAAACCCGTTTTTACCGATTAATGTCGTACTGCCTGTCTGCTATCGCTTCAGTGTGCGGCTTGCCTTAATGTGATAACCATCTCTATTACCAATTTATTTGTTTGTATACGAGGGTTACTCTGAAATTTTTGAGATACGCGCAGAGGAGAATTTACAAAATAAAAATAACGGTTTAATTTTAAAGTACAAAGTATTTTAACACAGAAGACGATTTTTTACTGACTTACTTCAACTTGTTTAACGTGGAATAAATTTTAAGCAGATGAGAAAATGGAGTTGACGCGAGAACATTTTCGCGCTATGATTTTCTACGATTTCAATGCAGGATTAAATCAAGAAGAATGCGTTCAACGGTTGCAATTAGCATTTGGTGATGAATCTCCAGCTCGTGCTACTGTATTCAGATGGTTTGGAGAATTTAGAAGAGGTCGCAATTTTCTTCAGGATGAAGAACAAACAGGAAGGCCGCCGTCGGCAGTCATCCCGGATAATGTGTCTGCCATACGAAAAATGTTAATGGATGATAATCGCTGCACCTATCAAATGATGCAGAAGGAACTTAACATTGGATCCGCAGCCATACACAAAATCATTCATGAAGAATTACATATGAAAAAAGTAGTTTGCCGTTGGGTTCCCCATAATCTAACTGAGCATCAAAAAGAGGAGCGTGTCAGAATCAGTAAAGAAACTCTTAATATGCTGAATGATGGTGGCCACCGCATCATTTCTAAAATTGTAACAGGTAACGAAACGTAAATACCGTTTTTTGACGTTCCAACACGTCAAGAAAGCAAAGTATGGGTCTTTGAAGATGATCCCAAGCCGACAATGGTGAACAAACAACGCGCACTGAAAAAAGTGATGTATGCCGTTTTCTTCAGAAGTACGGGATTGGTCAAAGCCATCAAGTTGGAAGGACAGAAGACAGTAACAGCAAATTGATATACCACTAAATGTCTTCCAGAAATTCTACAAGAACTGAATGTTAGGGGACTAATGCTTCACCATGACAAAACATCTTCACATACAGCCGGATTAGCAGTTGAGTTTCTTAAACAAAAACAAATTAAAGTGATCGAATATCCTCCGTATTCTACACCTGATCTAGCTATGTGCGACTTTTGGTTATTCTTTAATCGAAAAAAGAACTTACGTGGACGTCGTTTTCATTCAGAAGAAGAGATTGATGTGGCTATAAATGCATTTTTTTCATCTATTCGAAGAAATGAATGGCTTGAGGAATTTAATCTGTGGAAAATTAGTTTACAAAAGTGCATTGATGCTGGAGGAGACTACTTTGAACACACCTAAAATTTTGTAAGTATAACTTTAAAAACCTAGTTGTATCTCAAAAATTTCAGAGTGACCCTCGTATGAGCATGAAAAACTGAAAAATAGGGAAAAAAATACTTAAAATAATGAATTTATAATGAAACCTGGCATTTATCATGTAAGCATGGTATAGTCTCAATTTATAAATATTTTGTTTGATAGATTTAGTAAAAAAAATTATTCAATTTCACCTTCAATTTTTTACGCATGGTATTTTATTCCCATTTATGTTTATAATATTGGTATCTCATTTATGTTTGTAAAAAAGCAATGTATTAATTATTTATAAATTTTCACATTTTTAAAAATTTAAAAACTAATTTTTTTCAAATAAATGAGTTGTACTCTTAACCTACAAATTGACCTACAGATGTTCCATATTTACAACTTGTGTGATTTATCTTATTTAGAATTTTTAATTTAAAAAATTGACAATGCACGCACTAAATAAGAAAGTATTTTAATTCTGCAGTTTTTTTTTCTGAAATTTATATTAAATCCAAAATTTATTAAAACAATTCATGTGTGTTATAAATTATAAACAATTTTGAATTTGAATTGACAAAAATTTTAATTTTAGCTTAAGAAAAACCTTGTGATATTAACTTACTATTAAACCATGATTAAATGCCAAAAACAATTTATTTAGTAAAATTGACTTTACCATGACATTTTACTTCCATTTATGTTTATCTTTATTAAAATACAGAAATCAGAAGGAAATGTGATCATTTCAATCCACCCTTCTTTGCTACTTACGTATTATCCTATCGACACATTCTGTCAAAAAAAATGAATGTCGTTAATGATGTGATTTAGCACCATATAAAATACAATAAAAGTTTTAACCTACTTGTATTTTATATGGTACTAAGATATAAGTAAATGATTCTGCTTTTCCTTCATACTTCAAAAAAAAAAATTATTAAAATTTTCAAAATTCAACGACTTATTCTTAAGACGAATAAGGTCGACCCATTCTTTTTTTCTTAATCACTTTTCGCTCGCAAACAATAAATAATAGAAATATAAATAAGTAAATCGAAGACTATATAGGGTTGCTAAAACTGTGTCTGAACAATATTCATTTTTTATACCGCCAAATTATTGCAACTACGTTCTTCAAGTGCGCATGCGTTAGAAGTCCCATTTGGAACCGACGATCGGGGCTCTGTCTCGAGACACTAGTCATATTAACCGAGTCATTGCTTTCCAGGATGAATCTTCTTAGACAGTGACGCGAGGAAGAAATACGGAAAACTTCCATGCACTCACCCCGACAGACACGCCTGCAGATACATAACATTTATACTCGTTTGTTCAACAGTGGCTGGTATCGATCCCGGAATCTTATGCTCTAAAGAGCGCTGTTTAAACCATTTGGTCAAGAAACAAATGAAATGGTTGAAAAAAAATCTTATTATATTTTCAGGTATTATGGACGGAAGGGATCTGTTCTGCCGATATTCATGAGTGTAAATCTTTATAGTTACAAATAATAAGTGCCGACCGATTGGCTGAGTGGTTAGCGTTCCTGAGCTGTTGGTCCCGGGTTCGAATCCCGGTTCGGGCATGGATGTTTCTTTCCTACTCTGTTCTCTCTGTCCTTTCTTCTGTGATGTTGTATGAATGAGGCCCGCCCTATAAACAGGTTTGTGGTGGTATGGCTTTGGTAACGCTTCTCGCCTCCGTGACTTGGTTCACATTTGCCCTCTGGGTAACGACAAATGAGTAGCAGTCTCTGGCCTTGTTGTGGCATAGGGTTCAACCAACCCCCTTGTGCCCGCCATTGGAAAAAAAAATAATAATACGTATTTGCGAAAGTCAATTTAAACCCGTTTTTCATTCATTCGTTCACATCCAGTTATAAATACGGATTGACTAAACTTCTGAGCGATTGTCACGTGACATCCGAAGCGAAACAGCCGCTCATCATGCCGTTGAATATGTGTGCATAAAAAGAAAGAAATTATTGCATATATTCAAATGAAAATTAAGCTCGCTTCTGTGACATACAGCATGAAATGGATAAACAGTTTTTTTTTCTATTTAAAATTTTTGCTCCACAAAATATTTTTAACAAAATTTGTTCGATTATATTCAAGTTTAAATACATCTAACTTAAATATTCTGTTTATATATTTCTATAGCGACCATCTCAAATAATATTTCCTATTTGGTTAAATATCAATATTTCCTTGTCCTATGAATATCAATGATATCTTTTTTAAAAAAAAATTTGTTGAAATATTTTATAGTACACTCAAGCCTGTTTTTGTGCGGTCCTTTGCATTGCAATTTTTTATTTGTGTGTTTTTTGATTCAGTTTATAGAAATTTTAGTCCATTGGATCATAACTGACAAAATTATCAATAAAAGCCAAATGGCGGAATCAGCCGCTTGGGTTTTTTGAGTTTTCATGCGTATTTCATTACATTACATAAATATTACGTCAGCAAACTGCATTACAAATGGATTATTAAACCAGTTCAAATTAAAATATATTTTTTTAGTTATGCTGCGAAAACTGTTCTTCAAGGCGTACTCGTCTGATAATTTTTTTAAGTGACTATTACGCATACTTTCACATATTTTATAATGTCACAAATGGAAAAATATTTTTTTTAAATGTCATTAAAAATGTTTTTTTAAGTATTACACGCCGAACTAGCCAGCAATAATATAATTAAAAAAAACAGTAATTACGTCATGATTCATTTGCACGTTTCTTAATAATGTGTGTTTCAATCGATTCTAACAACATATACCGACTATGAATAAAAATACATTTATACTTTAAAATCATGATTTTTTTATTATTTAACATAGAAACATAAAACAGCATAATACAAAGCGTTATGTATATACATACAACAATACATAATAAATTATTCTTCATAAACAGTCGTTCGAAAGAGGACTTTCCCAGCTTTTTCCGTTAAACAGGGAGAATTTCACCATCTGGTAAAATAAATTTTAATTTATTAAATAAATGTAAAATAAAGGGATACATTTTGTTAAAGATATCTGTTCATTTATTTTTAAATGTGGTGTTATTGATTGACATTTATTTTCTAAGTATGCTAGTATTATTATACAAATGTGGAAAATGTTGAAACAGAAACAATTCTATTATTTCACTTACTTAAGCATTAATGACTTATCATAGTTTAAATAAACCTTATGACCAACTGATATACATGAATGGACATATTATTATGAACTAATCAATAATTGATAAGTTGACTTGAATGAAAGCTTATCCAATGTTAGAACGCATTGAAGTATCTTCATTTTTCAGAAATGAAAATTAAAAAATTAAATGTTCTTTCACTACTTAAATATAAATATTTTAGACGAAACACATATAAGTATGACATTTAATATCCATTTCCTTACTTTAATTATGTGAATACTCTGTATTTTAACTTTATTTAGTTCCTTTAAAAGTGTTTTTTTTTATTTATATTGTGCTTGCTTTCAAACATTGAAAATTAAAAAATTTTTTTCACAAAACAGAAAAAAAAAAAACAGAAAATGGAATAAAAGGAAACACGTGGGAAGATTCGTACAGCTGCTTCATCTACCAATGAAAACAGACACCCTAGACATTCGTGACTGCATGTCTTTACAGGGGCATCCATGTTGGATTACGAAGATGGTGTGGAGGACTGCAATGTATTGGGATTTTTTTCACTTGTCATTTCTTGTCCATACATTGCGACAACGAATCTGGGGCTCTTCACAGCGCATTAAAACAGCTGCCAGAAGGCTTTCCATTGAGCGGTAATCTTGTCTGACTCTGTATCAGCTTTCCAATCTATTGCAAGTAGGCAACACATAGATGATATCCGCATTTTGCAGTGCAATGACCTTGCAAGGTCAAAATCAGTTTCTTACCAGTGGATTCCAGCTTATTGAGATTCCTGGGAATGCTGGCTTTTTGTCGAAGAAAGGAGCAAAGGTCTTCAGAACCTTTGAATAGTATTTCTTAGTCTTCAATAAAATTATTAATTAAGAGAAGGCATGCTACTAGAATAATGCAGAAGGCATTGTGTGATTCTGCCATGAAGCTTTCGGCTTTTCTGATGAAGAGACCGATTTTCTTAGAAGTGAAAATGTGCCACTTTTTCGCCTTTCTACCAGCCATGACTGTCGCCGTATCTGTATCGATTTAAATTTTGGATTGCCCTTTGTGCAAACAAGATCACATTTTTGCCGTTATTCATCTGGATTCGTGCCCTTGCATTTGTATTTCTAGTATGCACTGTTCAGAGGTTTTGGAAGGTCAGAGAACTAATAACCTCATAGCCATTATATAAATATAGAATTACATACAACTACTAACACAGAATCGAATATTTACTTAAACATTTATGAATATTTTGTTCCAATCTGCTCAAATACATATGATTACATGATTTCTAATGTTGACAATCGTAAAAATTGAAATGCCATTTTTTTAAATTAACGTTTATAAGTGATACCTCATATATTAACTTATGAAGATAATAAATACCATTAAAAAATTTTTAACCTTTCAATAATTATTATTGATTCACTAAAATTTTTAACGTTATATTTGCTAAATTTTTCAAATTAATTAGCAGAATATATTTATTAAAAATTCATATTATTTATTATATACTTGCTACATTTTGCATAGCCAAAAAATTTTAACGCTTTTATTTTATAAATACCAAATCTACTCAAAATCTCTGTAAGATAAAAACGAAACATTTGATACATGTTATGTATTTCTTATGATGGTCCTTGTAAAAATTAAAAATTCCCGGGAATTTTAAAGATTGGGAATTTATTCCGGAATTTACTGAATAAACCGGGAATTTTCAAGGAATAAACTCAACCCAAATATCTCATGTTTGATAGATTGGTTTGTTTCACACATATACAAAGAGAAGTAAAATAAACTAGGTAAATAGGAAAAAGAAAATTGTCAAAATAGAGTAAAAGCAATGAATTAATATTTAATACAAAATTTCAAGATATATTTCTCAAGACTGTCAGAATAAATGTTGACAGCTCCATGTTTCTTACCTTATAAATTCATATCTTGATGTTGAGAAATAAAAATAATATTTTCTCAATATTAATTTTTGAAATTGTTCCTTTACACAAAACTGTTTTTGTTTCTTTGAAAAATTTCTACTGCCGTAGTTAGCTACAGAAACCATGAAATGGGTGGATTTTTATTTATTTTAAAAGGAATGTTTCATAAAAAAAAAAAAACTTCAAAAATTTCCAGATCATCTGAAATACTTCAAAATTCTCGAGAGCTTACAAATTTCTAAACTACGAAAACCCAGTTTTTCTACCTCCTTCACATCACTACCTTTGTAGTTCCGAAAAAGTTTTAAAAATGTCTAGTTGGGGGTGGGGATTTAAAACTTCAACAATATTTTTAAATATCTATATCTTGCGGAAGACTGCAAATATAGACCAATAGCGAGATATTTTTTAAGGAAAGAGATAAATGTAAATAGTGTATATATTTTCATCTACTTGTATTACCGGAATTATTTATCTCAGATTTTCTCATTTGAACTCTAAATATTATCATGCAAACTTGTATCTATGTTCTCTTTCTACATTGAAAATTCTCATTTCTGGTAACCACGCCCAGTTATGAAACACTCATAGCTGATTGGCTATTACACGCAGTCAGGCTAGCGCTCTCCATGAGTAAAGACATGTTTTTTCTCCTCATGGAGCTACTACAGATGAAGAAGTAAAGTGGCCGACACTTGGTAAAACATATTAGATCCAAGATTCAAGGTGGGGATTTATAGAAAAAATTTAGAATGATCGTTTTCAAGAAAGGACTACTCACCGACAGAGAGCTAGTGGTATCCGTATCCATAGAGAGGAGAATAGCTGTAGCCCTGCTGCTTTCCTCCGTGAGTATATCCGTACTTCTCAAAGAGGGACTTGTTGTCTGATCTCAGGGCGTGGGAGGACCCCCCGCTCCGGCTGTGAGCCCCCTGGCTCTCTCGAGACTGGGATGCCTGGCTTCCAACGTTGTGGTGACCTTGCTGCTGCTGGGAGGCTTGACGGCTGGACTGGGCGCCGTTCTGGGCTGAGATGTCGTGGTATCCGTTAGCCCGGTCGTAGGAGTACGATTTCTCGAATCCACTGCCAGTGTCATGGGAGTAAGATCCAGTGTTGCTGTAAGTGCTTTGCTGGTTGGCTTGACCACCATGCGTGCCATGTGCACTGTGGCCACCGAGATTGTGCTGTTTGTAGGCATTGGCAGCTTGGTCACCATGCGTTGCCTTGTCCGCGCCATAGGCCGTGTTGTACTGATTGTGGCTAGAGGCCTGCTGTCCTCGACTCCCACTGCCGTAGGCGCTGGAAGCAGAACTCTGAGCAGGCGCCCCATGGGCCACTGGGACGGCTTGGTATTGAGGTTGAGCCACGTACTGCACTGGAGCGTGACTGTAAGGTGCCGGGGCTGATTGATACGCGACTACAGGCTTCTCATACGGCGCTGGTTGATGCGCATAGTGAGCGGGGGCTTCCGCTGGATAATGATATTGAGGTCGACAATGTGCCACAGTGGCCAGCAACAGAACGACGAAGCGTCTGAAAGTCATCTAAAATGAATAAATGGATGCGTCACACTAGGGCTTAAAACACTCAAAACATACTCTAATATAAATCTGATGAATATAAATATCAATCACATTGAAAAGAAAACAAAATAAAATAATGCAAGCATTTGCTTATTAATTAATACTTATTATCATACTTATTAATCATATTTACTAATTATTATTCTTAAATAAAAATATTTAAAAGTTAAAAATTTAAATAGACCCCATATTTATAAAAAAAATTATGCATTAAGCACATTCAAGAACTAAAATCATTCTTACGTGTGATCAGTTACAAATTTAACAATTAATGTTTAAGAATTTGTTAAATATTTATAACACAAACACCCTCAGCGTTTATTTCTAAATAATATTCATTGAAAAAATTCAGTTCGATTCGTAAGTTCAAACTGCGTGTAAAATTTCATTTTAATCATCAGCTTGCTGATGGAAAAATAATTATCGCTCATATATTACCGGATCTTATTTTATTTTAGATATTTAAATCAAAATGCTACGTATAACCAAGAAATACAACAAAAAAAAATTAAAATTTATAACTTCCGCACTGTTAGTGAAAGGGATTGTTAGTACTGAGGACAATTTCCAACACTTACTTCGATTGCCATAGCTGGATTCGAGTCTGCATGTGGAATCACAAGCGTCTTCCATTTTTATAGAAGGCACCGGGGACAGCACAGTGCAACGCCCTTAACGAGTAGGCCACCTTGAGCTGGTTAATGGACTGCAGACCTCTCAATCGAATTTGAAGTGACCTCCCCACTCTCCGCGCGGCACTCTCTCTCACCCAGTGGTCACTTTCATTTGCTGACCTGTGCCAAGGGCAAGAGAAGGTGAATGCTTGCCTCATTTGGAACTTTGTTTCTAAGAAATCAATTCGATTAACCTCGGAATGATTGTTTCTTCCTTTTAAGCAAAAGAATTCCTTGAAGAAGTTTTGATGTAGTTATGGGAGTTCATTAACAACCAAAAACCCGAGACATTTTCTTGCAACAAAGTGAAACAAAAATATCAATTTAAATAGATCAACTATTAAAACTGAAAAAAAAAACCTCATTAAGAACGATTGGTGGATGTGTGAAATAGGATGTTTTGCGAAATCTCTCAAAAAACATCCTGAATAGTAATGCTAAAACCAAATTATTCCCAAACAGGCAGAAATTTGTTTTTGTAGAAAATTCTCGATCCCAAACGTAAATAGAGATGTCAATATGCCGTATTTTCTGGCTTGAAAGAAGCACCCATTTTTTAATACATTTCTCTGAAGGTTAACATTTTACTCTATTGATCATATAATGAACTTACAAGCATTTTAAATGCAAAGTAATGCGCTATACTGGATAAGAGAGAGAAAGAGATTTTTCTTATAGTAACAATAATAAATTTTTTTTCCGATGTAAAGTTTTGATAGTAAAACATTTTGTGCCTATGGAAGCTACAGTTTTATTCGAGGGCACACAAAAAAGTCAAAAGAACCCCGTCTATGTTTCATGTTTGTGATAACATTTAATAATAATAAGTTGATAACATTTAATAATATCCTTTTTAATTATGCGCTTCTCATATAGATTGTATGCTAAGTTAAAAGCTACGACGCAGATGTTGTTTTAGAGCCATAACTTGGCGACAAATTTAAGAAAACTGAACAGTGAAAACGTAAAACACTTAAAAATCGTTCACAAGAATTGGAAAATTTAAAAGAACCCAATTCTGATCGTCGATCACAGCACTTGCACCTTCACTGAATTCTACGTCACTAATATTCCCATACAAAAAAATTAATACCTTCGAATAAAAGAAATTTCCAGAAAATAATGTATTCAGAAACTAAATACCAGCGTATGCATCCCATTTTCAATGAAAGGTGTTTTTTATACGGCTGTAAATACGGAAAGTTGTTATGACCTGGGATTTAAAGCTGAAAAATATTATTTTTTTCTGAAGAAACTATACTTAATATCGAAGGTTCGTAACCTAATATTTACTATTGCAGATATTTAAGAAGCGCAACTCGCGAGATTTCTCATGTAGGAGAGGTGGCAGCGGATGTTAGGACCGGAACGAAAAATGTGAACTGCTTCCAATTTCCGGAAAAATAGTCTCTATTTATTATCAAGAACAGATTTAAGCGAAAACACTTTTAGCAATACAGTCTAACAGCACATATCAAACACGGTTTCAGAAAGAAAAAAAAATCGTGATTTTATATACATAAATTAGCCAATCCGTAGAATCCGTTTTAAGCCATAGGCATATTTGGCTTGTGAAGTGTATAAAATAACCACAATTATGATTATTCGTATGAATTAAAATTAGCTATCATGGGTTAATGGTAAAAATTCCCAAACCTGCTCAGAAACTTAATTAATTTAAAGGACAACCGAATATATAAAGTTATCTTGATAAATGGTGGATTAAAATCTTTTTAGTTTAGTAAACATAATTTATTGTTTTAACTTGAGTTCGCATATAATTTTGCTGCAGGCATTTGATTGGAAAATATTTGAAATTGTGCATAAAATATCGAAATACATGAAATAATGTTTCATTTTTTTCACATCAACTTGATTTAGAATTTTGATTTATTTATAATAAAAGTTCCCAAAATATCTAAGTCATTTATTTATTTTTTTTTGAAACACTCCATATATTTGTGCGTATATACATATACCTTCAGTGTGTTACAAAATTATAAGATCACTTAGGTTGGAGAGATTATATATATATATATATATATATATATATATATATATATATATATATATATATATATATATATATGTATGTATATATAAAGATGAATCAAAATTATAAAAGTTTGTACATTAAGGTAATGTATAGATATATGCACCATCTGTGATTGAATAAAATTTCAACAAATCTAGGAATATTCATCTACTGTAAATTATAAGCATCAGAAATAAAATTAGAGATTTTAGCAAATTATTTTTTAATTATTTTTCAACATTTATGCATTTTTAAAATGATATTTATGTATTAATCACACCCAAACATAAAATAGATTCATTAACAAAATATTTCTGTATTGCAGTCTAATATTTCTGTATTAACAAAATATTTTTGTATATTGTATTTTTAAAACTTCTGCAGGAATATATCATGACTCACTGATACCAAGTAAAAATCATGTAAAATGTTATGGTTTAAGAGTTAATAAATATAAGTGTTTGGAGAAACTTTTATATCGATCAATACTGAAGTATTATTAATATTTAAGATACTCGTGTGTTATTCTGTCCCCCATCTCCTATCCCCTTAAAATGTCTTTAAATATTGAAGCCTAGTGGCCTCATTGACGTTTTACATTTTTATAAAACTTGAGATCACATTTTTATTTTATGGTCTTGTAAATTTTGATTTTACTCTTAAAAAATTGGAATATAAGAATTAAAAATAAAGCTTTTTTTATCTTTTTATTGCAATAAAGATATAAATTAACTGCTTCGTTTTTCCTTTCATATTTTGATAAAAAATATGATTAAAATGTGTAACATTTCGCGACATTTTTCTGCTAAAAACGGTCGACCAGATAATACTAAAGTTCTCGGTTTAATTTTGAATGCACTTAAAAGAAAGTACTAATTTCTCAGTCAAAAAAAAAAAAGCACATAAATAATGTATACAGTTTTTAACAGTAATTATAATAAGTATTTAATTTTTATAAAATGTTATAATATTTTTGAAAGAAAAAATTTATGGTGTAGTCCATTGCATCATTGCGACGAGCAACAGTTTACTATCCCTTCATCATAAGCAATGAGACAATTTTTGATGTTCCAATAAGAAATTTATAATTATTAATATTTTATGATACATGCATTATGAATGTGTAACTGTAAACTACTCAAAAACTGCTTGCTTTGGGTCCTTTTTGAGTGCATCATTCATTACCGACGCAAATCAAGAATGTAGAACTCCACACTTATAACGGCAACCGATCCTTATAGCTTTTACCTCCGTGGAATTTCAAAATGGGGATGACAGGTAGGAGATTTATTCGAATAAACAAAGTTTAAGCGCTTCAATTCACTGCTAAGAAGTCGGCCTACATTAAAATGAATTAAATTTTATTCTTTAATTTAAAACAATGTATTCTAGAATACGTTATGATATAACATAAGTGAATACACGGCTTATCTGTTGAAAACTAGTGTAAATCTCTTTTTGAACAGCAATCGGAAAATGTCGGGTGGACTTTTTATAGATAGTCACTTATCTCAAACCATAAACTTAGAAAATTCCAAAAGCACTGACTAAGCAGGTGAACAGGTAAGATGACAAACGCAGCATCCATTTTCTGTTCCTTTAAAGAGAAAATAATCAAATTTAAGACTTCAGAAGATTTCAGCGCTACCACTCGAACATGGGGAGCCATAGTAACATGTAAATTAAGGCTTTTAAATATGGGATATTGTGCAAAAGCACCCGCTTTCGTTGTTCAACAGCGGCTGTGATCGAGCCCTGGCAACAATTATTTCCACAAAAACTCATCGAAAAAGAAATGACAATTCTAAAGTGCACCAATGAAATCCTAGGACCACCTTATCTTAATATTATCATCGCCTTTTAAGACAATAAATGCAGAACTCTAGCCCATTAGCATGGTTGACAAAAGAAAGGCACCACATAAATATGAATATTCTCTTGAATCAGACAATTCAAAGATGAAGGACCAATAGTTTCCATCAAACTTTTACTTCCCTAGCTTAATTCACTTCTAGCTGTCTTTCGTACAGCTCAAAACGAGCAATAGTTTGTTGACTCCATCTTGTTGGTATTACGCTAATGACACTCTGCTGATCACAAATGGATACAATTTAATTATTCTTGTGCCTGGCAATTAGAATTTTTAATAAGGTGGCGCTGCATATTTCATGTGTGTATTCTGAGCTAATCTTTGGATAAACTTTATTACTTAGAATGGACCTGGGATTTTTATTAAATGTCTATTACGTATAGTAGTTAACTAAAGAACCTTAGCATGATTTGAAACTGTAATAATAATCAGGCCCTTAGTACACGTCCTTTTGGAGCCAGTTTTGAACAAAGCATTGCCAGACGTAACGTGGCTCCTATATCTATGAAATGTTTCAGTGCATTTTCTCCGCCAGCATGATCGGCTGACATTTCGCCAGTCGTCTAGGACAGTGGTGCGCAAACTGTTTTCGACTGCGACCCCTTTTGCAGAGAGAAAATTTTTGGCGACCCCTAGAGATAAATGTTCACAAATGCGATGTATATTTCGCGCATTTCTTTCATTTCATCGAATAAAAACATCATCATATTTGACTCATATTAATTTTGTTTATAATTTTAAGAAAATACTTTTTGTATGAAACAAAAAGCAGTAAATTGCCCTTTAATGAGATGTATGTGGTTGGAAGTTTTTAATCATCTCATCGATGTTTGGATATCTGTTGCTAAATGCAATTCGCATATCATCTTCAGGGTTTAAACTCGAGAAGTGTTTAGTTTTTATTGAAACTAGTTTTCTAAATCCAGTTCCACATAAATACGTTGATGCAAATTGTATTAACACTCTGTTGGCATTCTTGCATAAAACGGGATATTGTTTTTCCACGGATAGCCAAACTTTTTGGCAATGCTGAGTCTTAAATTTATTTCGAAGAGTATAATCACTAAATTAGATCTATTAATTGCTTATTCTTATTAATTGGAAGAGTTGAACTGCATATGTCAAAGGAAAATGGATCACGAATCCAACCAAGATCATTTTCAGGAAAATCATCGAATGTTCTCAAAAAATTTTCCTTTAACTTTTCAATGCGATTGGAAATGATGTTTTTAAATGTAAATATATCTATATTATTTTCCTTGATAAAATCGTTAAAGCAATGGAATATGTCGGTGTTGTTTTTATTCAGTTCAATTTGCCAGAGACCAAGCTTATTTTTAAAAGCTTGAATTTTACTGGCTGAAGTTATGATAGTTGAATTCTCACCCTGCAAGCTCAAATTTAAGTCGTTAAGTTTTTAGAAAATATCAACTAAATAGCTCAGCTTCCCTAGCCAAACTTCCTTGATATAATATCTTACCAATCTATGTTTCTTTTCGATTAAAAACATGTACACTTCATTTCTCAAATCAAATATCCGTCGTAGTATTTTCCCACGTGAAAGCCATCTGACTTCGGTGTGTAACAGTAATCTCTCATACGTGGAGCCCATCTCATTGCAAAGCATTGAAAAGAGACGGCTGTTGGGTCTGTTGCATTTAATTAGTTAATTGAACTAACAGCGTCTCTTGTAATATATGTTGTGCAACTCTTCATCCATGTCTTTTGCAACAAGAGCTTGCAGATGAATCATACAGAATTAAATAGGCGAGAAGGGACCCTGAACTATACCAAAGGTTATGAGGTTGAAATCCCCACTACGTCAATATGAGCAAAGACACCCCCAGGAGGACCCAGGGGCACCCCGCGAGAACCATAACCCGGTTTAATGTATTGGAATATGGTAAAAATTACAAAAGGTGGGGCACAAAAGGCCTGCATTGATCTACTGCGTAGATCAAAGCATCACAGTTCTGTTACATTAGATGAATCATACAGTGATTAAATACTATATGAGGCACCACCTTCTGAATTAAGATTCTGAGCCCTTTATTAAAACCTGTTAATGCTGCAGCACCATCAGTACAAACCGCAACACAGTTTGCCCAGGTAAGGGACTTTGGTTCAAAATATTCATCTATTACTTAGAATATTTTTTCTCCAGTTGTTTTTCCTTCCAAACTTTTGCAACATAAAAACGTTTCTGTTATATCTTCATTAAAAGTAAACGTAACGTAAATAATTAGTTGTGACATTTTAGTAATATCGGTAGTCTCGCCCAGTTGTAAAGCAAATACAGATGAATTTTGTATGCGTTTTATGATTTCTGACTCGATACTTCGTGACATTTCGGAAATACACCGAGACACGGTATCTCTTGATAATGGTATTGTTTTTAGTTCATTTCCATATTAATCGCTATGCATAATTGATGTCATCTTAGTTGCTGCAGGAAGGATAAGGGATTATCCAATTATATGGAGTTTCATTGTTTTTCCTATTAGCTGAGAAACTTCTAAAGTAGCTCGTAATGCTTCCTGAGTTATTGTTGTAAATTTCTTTAAACTTGCACTTTGAATTTTCAGATTTTCAACTCGCCTTTGAATAAAAACGGCATGTCTATTTTGAAGTTCTTTATGTTTAGTTTCCAAGTGCCTTTTTAATTTAGCTGGTTTCATGCTCTCATTTGCTAATATTTCGTTGCAAATGACACAGATCGGGCGTTCTTCATCATCAACAACACAAAATGTAAAACCATACTTAATAAATTCCTCATTGTATTTTCTTGTATTTTTAGATCGGGCATTCAGTTCGGTATTTTGCGACTCCTCATCAGTATTTGTTCGTTTGTTTGCTGAAGATGTACCTGGTGTACGTATTACCCATTTATCCATTATAAAGATAGGGGTTAAATTATTTAAACTAAAGCAAATAATATATAAAATGTTATCATTTTTTTTCAAGAAATTCAATAAAATTAACAGAGATCTTTCTCTAATTATAGTACATACTTGATAACAAAGAGTAGCAAAGCCCGATAAAAATATAAAAAATCATAATTACACAACGTCACATGATAAAACTGGAAGATAAACTAAGACAATTGCAGGCCAACTGCTACATGCAACAATTTCATGCGAACACTTCACGTCTTCAATCTGACTATCAGATACCTCGCCATCTGATTGGCTGATCACACGGAAGCGAATTTTTGCCCTTTCCCTGCGGTTAACGTCTAGTCAAATAGGCACTTTTCTGTAAAACTGGCGAGCGAAGGGGGCTCTACCTACCGGAGTGAAAAACTAGCGTCTTCACACATTACAAACATTACGCATTACGGTCAAAGAAAGAGTGGACAGCATGAAATTGGAATTAAACAGTGAGCTTTACTCTTTATATGTACACTGTGTGGTATGCAGCATGCAGGCATAATGCATTTCATAAAAATTTGGCGACCCCTAGTTTGCGCACCACTGGTCTAGGATATGCGCGAGAACATCGCAGATCTGAAGCAGCAGTTTAAGGTAAAGCGTGTCGTATGATAGGAATCTGTATCAATTCTTATTCGGGTCTCCTGGTGACCATATCTGATTTGAGAATTCAATATGTTTATTTGTGTCCTATTACTTCGAAGCTTAAATTATTTCAATAGGATGAGATTAGACGGATTTATTTTCAATAAAAGTCTTCAACCTGCGTTGGCTGAACACCCCTGATCTCTACCCCCACCTACTTTGAGGCAGAAAAAAGCTGAACATAATTTAATAAAGTTTCACTATATCGAGTATCTTTGCTAAAACAGTTACTATACAATTGTTTCTCTGGCCTTCAGACCAAGCGCTATGAGGCTAGACTAACGAAACATAAAAAAGCAAGCAAACCGAAACAAGATTATGAATTCATCACCAAAATCTAACTTTTGCGATCCTATTCATTCAGCTTAGTTTTATTATATAGACAGCCTTATTAGAGCCTACATTGTAAACCCAATCTTAGATCGGAAGGGATTGATATTCACTCAATAGCTATATATTTCGCAAGCAAAAACTAATTGAGCGGAAGTAAACTTTATGAAAATAAGACAGGAGATGTTTCCATGAACTGTTCTTGGAAAATTCGGAGCTGTAATCATTGAGTTTGACTGAATGTCTCCTCAGTAACTGTCAGCTCAGTGGAAAATTTGACATTCGATCCCATGATACACTCTTGTGCGATGGACAGTTGAGGAGAGGACGCCTAACGATTGGGAAACTCCAGCACTCTTTACGTCAGTATTATTTGAATAATTTTTTTTTAATTCACCCATGGAAATTTTGAACAACTTACATCCACCCTTTTCTTATTACTGAAATATTTATTCGCTAAATTTAACTTATATCCATAAAAAGAATACACTCTCTTTCTACGGTACGAAGAAATACGAAACATGAAGATTTAAATATGTGGATTCATTTCGTATATCATTTAATACTATCACTTTCCAATCTTACATCTACATGCGATTATAACTCAAAGTGAAATATTCTTAAATAGTGGCAAGAATAACAGTACTTGTCCCTTAACCGTAGTCTTTGTAGTGTCTAAAACGAATTTTAAAACTCAGAATTATGTACATTAACAAAAAATTTTAATTTCTAATTATCTAAAAGGTATAGCTTTTCAGCTTAAGTAAAAATGCTCCACCCAAAAATTTTTACTTTCTTCCGACACATTATTTTTAAGGACGACTGTGCATAAGTCACACTTTCTGAATATGGAAGTCAGCTTACTGGGTTGTAGATGCATTTAAGCGTTTTTACAATAAATGCCTATATTATTGACGTACAAAATTAACAGCTTTAAAATAGTCATAAGGCAATATTCATATTCTAATGTTATTATTGTACCAACATGCTTCTGTGTACCGAGTCCCGATCCCTTACATATTATAACATTGAGATCAAAAATATCTTTCTTATATCGATACCTTATGTCGATTACCAAATTATTCATATGGGTACACATACACATGCACGCAAGCATGAGTACACACGCATATATACGTATGTACAGTAAATCATCATTAATCCGAATTCTATTGAACTGGACTTGGCTTTAGCCGTACAGCCATTTAGATGCACATATCTGCTTACTGTATAAATAAAAGGCGAGTTAGCGAAAAATATGTCGAGGACGAGGTGTTGACTTTATATGAGTGAAGTCATACATGTGAGACATTTCAGCTAGTTAATTGTCCAAGTAATATATCAAAACATCAACAGTTTCTTTCAAACAGTAACAAGCATGGTTATTGATTTTAACAAATGCCATTTATAGCTATACATGCAAGAATTCATTCAACAGAACACAAGTTCTTCTTACTTTTCTGTAGAATTCGACCATAAATGTTACTTAGAAATACAACAAACCATCATTAATCTGGACCCCTTTAAACTGGACTTCGCTTAATCCGGAGAGTCATTTAGATGTAGTTACATACATATGCATGTACAATCTGTATAAATAAAAGGTGAGTTAGCACAATAATGTAACCAAGCACAGCTGCATTTTAAATTGAAGTTTTTGACATCACCCTGTACTTTGGAAACTTATGTGACAGTGGAGGACAGAGTTCTGGTTCGATGCAGAGAAGGATGATCCAGGTTATAACAATAAATCATAATATTAATAGAAGAGGAGATTGGTGAAAATGTGACCGCCACAGAAAGCCCTGAAGGGAATGAAGATGATAACAATGAAACATGGACTGAAATCATAACACGTCCATAACCATCACACGTCAGCATTATGGGAAACGAGATTGGTGATTCACTGGCTATGGCTGCCTCTTTGGAACCTTCACAACCTGATTTGCCATCCACTTTTAATGAGGTTTTTACTGAGAGTGAAAAAACGCTTATGGATATCTGGAGGGTTCCACCTACTCATAATTGGTATCCTAGAAAACACCCTGCTGGCACTTTGTTTTTTGAGGGAACTAGAGGCCAACTGACTTGCATTTTAGGCTTCTCCAGTATTCGCCTTAGGGGCATCAAATATGTGCAGGGCCTTTTGGCCCTGCACATATTTGATGCACGAAATATAAAGCTGAACAGGTATCGCCTGAGCATATCTTGAGCTACTTGAATTTTGACTTGGAAGAGGCTTTTTCAAAGCCCCTTATGTTTTCGGATTTCCTGGTTGTTTATGAACTCGTGAAGTTGGTCTAGTATTGGTATTGGACCATCTGGGAATAGCAACAGCAGCATTAATAACAAAACAATGAAACAGACGACAACTGAAAACCTAAAGTCAGTGAGGTTAACGACCACTTAAATTTTGTGATAAAATGAATTCAAGACGATAGTAATGAAGTCATATCCCGATATTACGAACATCTGAGACATCTCTGTCAATTAATTGTTGAAGAAATGACGACTAAAACAAAACGAAAGATCAGTAGTTTCTACCAACCCATGAGCATATCAAATGGTGTCAGTGAAGATGAGGCTGGACCATCATGTAGAAAGTAGATTTTCATCTGTTGTTTATTGTAAATAAAAATGCATGTACATACTACGTTTAATATTTTCCCTTATGCCGTTTTGTATTTCATTCTCTTGAATTCAAAATACAGTTTTTACTGTGAGACAATAGTTTATGTATCTTGGTTCAATATATAGGTTGCTTAATTTACTTTCTTAAATCTTACGACCAGGATCCATTATTAATCCGGATTAATGAGTTTTCTCTGTATCTATATAAAACAGCAAACTTTTTTTTACATGGTATATATGTTCCTTAGAAAACCATACACAAAATATCATGCCACAAATACATTCTGCATAGGGTAAATTTTGAGATATGTATTACAAGGTTACGAAACCGTATACGATGAAAAAACTCTAAATAATTTCTCAGAAACTACATGCAAAAAGTAATAATGAAATCCATATTGCATAGTAAAACAATTCATTTTTATAAAAAAGTTAGTGTCATTCATTCTATAAGTACATGCTATATATGGCAGAAATGGAGTACCTGATGTCGCACCTCAACATCATGACATCATTTAATTCTTCTTCTTTAATCTGCTTCAACAGCGTTCCTGGTGTCAATTGTTAGAAAAAGAACAATTGATGATAACATAAGATTATCTTGTTAAGACGTATTTTGAACTTTAACAGTTCCGAAATATAATTGATGCATTCATTATCGTAATTATAACTGTAAATAATTATAAATAATGTTTGTTGTTGTTGTTGTTGCTTATCCTCCATGTCTGACGGAGTCAGACTAGATCCACGAGCTCGTTGACTGTAAGGAAGTCGAAGACTAAGAGAGGATTGCTAAAGAGATCCTCCCTAGAGAGACCCATGCAATCCAAAAGATGCTCAGGAGAAGCCTGATGATTTTGGCACTTGGTGCAGGTGACGAAAGTTTTCCTGCCCTCGTAATACACTATAGTTAAAATGCCAACTTGTATTATAAGTATATTAAACCTATCCACATGTATAAAACTTGAAATAAAGACTCCTTCATTATTAATGGATTCTGTTATTTTTTTGTTGTTACAAAGTACGAAATCTAACAGTTTTTTTTGTTTATTTTCAAGCTTGCTTCTACGTCAAAACAAAAAAATTTTAATGTTTGCTCAGTGAGTAACAAAATATTGTTCCATACTTGCAGAGAATTTCAAGCCATCGCAAATTAAAGAATTTGTTAAAAGCTGAGCTTCATCTCTGAATGCGTCATTTGATCAATTCATTACTGTCATACAGTGTCACAGAGTTTTACATTATTACCTTTATAATAGTAAAAAATTATCATCAATACAAATTATACCTGAAATTATTTATTGTTTCTATGAAAGGAAATAAATTATTCCAAGTAATTACTTTGTATAAATGGTAATAAATTAATTATTCCCAAGAAAAAACGCTGGGTTCATCTTGAAATACAATTTAATGAAAATAAAGGTGATTATAAAACCTTGATGCATTCGGATACTCTAAAGAATACAAAGTGAATAAGCAACAAAATAGACTGTGTCAGTAAGAATTAATCACCCATGATTACACTGTCTCAAAATTAGAATTGAAAAAAAAAATATTTTCTTCGGAATTCGTGTGATCGATCAAAAATTTCATGTTAAAAAGTTCATTGAATCGTGTTATTTCAAAATCGCCTAAAATATTTGAGTATACATGTATATGAACAGAATATCTGAATAAAATTTAATGGAATAATTGCTTGTGAAAATGAAAATCTGTCACACTGCCATTGAAACGCTCCAAAAGAAGGCGGTTGAAGGAACGACCTTGACGGTGTTATTAGAAATTTCTCTGTCTGAACGAGGAAATCGGTCAATTATTGACTCTGAGCAGTGATATTACTAGCAATCATTTAATTTCAAAAAAAAAAAAAAAAACGTTTAGTAAGGTTGTTGTTAGTTGCAAAAGCTTTGACCGTTTCTTTTCGACTTGACGAATTTCGTTGAATGAAAATGTGCTGAAGTATTATTAATGTCTTTTTTTAAATGATTTATTTTAAAGTTTTATGATATATATATATATATATATATATATATATATATATATTTATGTATGTATATAAATATATATATATATATATATATTTATATATATATATTTATGTATATATATATATATTTATATATTTATGTATATGTATGTATAGATATATATGTATATATATGTATATATGTATATAAATATATATATATATATATATATATATATATATATATATATATATATATATATATATATATATATATATATATATATATATATATATATATATATATATATATATATATATATATATATATATATATATATATATATATATATATATATATATATATATATATATATATATATATATATATATTTATGTATATATATATATATTTATATATTTATGTATATGCATGTATAGTCACATAATTAAAGGTGTTATTTCAAATAAATCCTTAAATATTGAACAAAAACGTTTTTCTTTTATATTTGTTCAAATGCTTTAAAAAATTGGTGAAATTCACTGAATAAGCGCACGATTCGGGATCAAAAATTTAAGATTCTTCCAGAGAAGAACTGAGTCAAAGGCTGGTAAATTTTTCCTTGTCTCTCGCCAAGAAGCTTTCTCAAATTATACACTTAATCAATGTAAAATACCTCATAGCATATGAGGTTATAATTCATCTAACAAACTGTGAATATGAAAATAATGTTATAAGTAACAAATAGGTTTTCTGAAATTCTGTATGTTATTTCTCTTTTATATTGAGCACATGAAATAAAACAAAAATAAATATGCAGTGCGGTCGATATTCGGAGATTTGAGATGCAGAAATTGTATTCTGTCTCAAAGATAACTTTTACTTTAAAATAGAGAAGGAAATTATCAGACGTAAAGAGTAAAAGTAAATCAAAAAGCGCTATCAGAGATATGAGAAAAAAACAACAAATTCAAATATATTTATTTAAAAAAAAATTACACTTTACCATATAAAAAAGTATATAGCATTGAATAGAGTAACGTTCTACGAAGTAGAAGTTATGTTTCATTGAACGTTAAACTAACCTTAACTTAAACATAACTTTTGTTTCTTAAGCAAGATGGCAGCCGAACATCTGGTAAAATAAAAAAAGCTCTTGGTATTCCTGGCAAAGGAGGTATGTTGTCAAAAGAAACATTTTGTGCTTTTAAATTTACAATACAAACTGTAATTGAAATTGTTCATCATGCATTTGAAACGCTTGGTCTTTCTTATGTTTTACTTGGTAAATTTTAAACTTTTAATTTAGAAGCTCGTTTTGGTCAATATCACCAAATGAGTGGCGGGAATTATAATGTATCTTGCATGCAGATTTTTGATTCTGAAAAAAATTAAAAGTGCTTAACCTGATTACTTTATATTCCCAAAGAGAAGGTAAGTTTCAGTTAAAAGATTTAAATTTTGTATGCCAAGATTTTGAAAATTGTGAAATACCTGAGCAATTCTATGATGCTTTAAATACTTCAGATGCTAAAATCACAGAAGAAGTTATGCCAGTTCTCATATATATTGCAGGCTATGTTGCTTATAAGATATCTCTCAAACTAAGTTGTACAGCATACATTTCAAAGCTTGTAATAGATAAAACATTAGTTCTTGAATGTTCAAATGAGATTTTTAAATATTTAAGTTTAATTGACAAGGGTGCACTTAAATGGCGCCAAGAATATTTAATATTTATTACTATTAATGCCTTTCAAATATTTCAAAATTTAATCGATGAAACTTACGAAAATTCTTTTATTTGTTATCCTAATCAAAAAGCATTGTTTATTCAACTTGTTTTAGAAAAACTAGAATTAATTGGTGTTCCACTAAAAAATAAATGCATTTGTGGAGTTGAGCAAATTAATATTGTAAAAAAGTGCTTATCTGGCTTAGCTAATATTTTTCACAATAATTATTCTAAGCTAAGGAATGATAAACGTACCACTAAAAGTTTAAAATGAAAAATTTCTACAGTAATAAATAGTTGATCAAAAAATAAATAAAAAAAGAGATTTTTAATATCGATAATTTTTAATTTTGCTGTTTTTTCCTAGTATTTCACTGTAAAATAATTTTTTTTATTTTATTCTTATTTTTTTATAAAAAATACATTTAATTGGATATTTGATATATCACTCCTGCAAAACTAATGGTTCATATTTTATCAATGTTTTTAAATTTTATTTATTGTTATGAAATGTAATTGCATGGAATTTTAAAATGTGTTTGTAACAATTGTTAACTATTCCAACAGTATTATTTTAAGTGCATAAAGTTAAAGAATCAATTTCGATATATATTTTGAATTCAAAAT
Organism: Latrodectus hesperus; assembly: GCA_037975125.1. Taxonomy (NCBI): domain Eukaryota; kingdom Metazoa; phylum Arthropoda; class Arachnida; order Araneae; family Theridiidae; genus Latrodectus; species Latrodectus hesperus. The sequence goes on from CM075856.1 coordinate 2,026,142, forward strand.
ATTTTATATCTTTTGCAAAATGTGTATTAAATTTATAAAATATTGTAAATACATACAACTGCAAATTTTAATTTTGCTGTTAACAGAATTCTTCTTATGAATTTAAAAAATTTCTTTGTTTAGAATTGTATTTTAATTTATTTAGTTTATGTTAAAAGTGTCTGATTCATATAAATTGTATATTAAAAATTTGTAAGGATATATTGAGTTTTATATCTCACATCTGTGTTTTAGTATTAGATATGTATAATTATAATATAAGACATGCAAGATAAATTTTCTAATAATTGATCAAATACTTTTTTTTAAATTTATGTTTCATGAGAATTTGTTTTAAAAGATTTTTAATTTTATAAAATTTTTACATATTTGTGTTTATATATGTATCACATTAATTATCACCAAATTTTTTTAAATAAAAATTAATTTTGAAAGTTGTGATATAAATATAAAAAGTATCATTAGATATAAATATAGAAAATGTTACAAGATTTCAGAAAATATGACAAAATTATTTTATAAAATGTACATGTTTTTGTACCAATTGTATTTATGTAAATAAAATCATGGCTCTTTCTTTCACTGTGTATGCTTATTAAAATGAAAAATAATTTACTTTTCAATTTTTTGAATAATTACCTTTTACAATTTCCACAGTAAAAATAAAGTATTTTTTGTATAATTGCTTTTATAAAATTAATAATACTTTTACTCAATATTTACAATGATTGTTTTGATAGTTATTTTATGAATCATCTAATTTATTTTCTTAAGTATAATTTTGTATTAATTTTTAAAATAATGATCATCAATAAGAGATTAATGTTTTTTGAAATTTGTTAAATAATAAACACATCATAGACAATTATAAAGTGTATGCTGCAGATATTATTTATATGGAGATAATTATGTTGAGTTTTAACTGGTTTAAAAATGTTAATAATAGTTTTAATGAGTTAAGTAATAATGTGTTAGTTTATATATATATATTTCGAAAATGATTCTATCATCTGACGAGAAATATTTTGCGTGAAATTCTTAATTATTGATTATATATACACTGTTATAATAACATTACAAAATCATGGAAATGACGTTGTTTATTTTGTTAAGGTTCAATGATTATTTTTTTTTAATTTTTAACAGTTATAAGGTTAATAATTGTAACACAATTTCATATTAAATGACAAACGTGCATAAAAATCAAACTAAGCAATAGTTTGAAAATGAGTAGAAACGAAACTTTCGATTCCGGTTAATCTGGTTAAATTCGGTTCTTCTCCCTCTGGTGGCTGGATGGCGAATTTCTGCATTATACTGACGAAATACAAATCGATCGTCATCACAAGCGTCTAGTGACAAAGTAAGCGTTGAGCGATACATAAACAAACGAATCATTCAACGCATGCGCAGTTAGGTAAAACGTTCAGACATTTTGCGCATATCATAGCAGTGTCCTCCCACGGACAGTTGCGCTTACCTGCAATGCAATATAATCAATGGAATGAGTAACAGCCATAATCCAAGAAATAATTGTTTCCCAGATTCTTCTTCACTATATATATATATATATATATATATATATATATATATATATATATATATATATATATATATATATATATATATATATATATATATATATATATATATATATATATATATATGCTAGCTATTTAACTTTATATGCCAGCTATTTATATATATATGCCAGCTATTTAACAAGAATTAATTTTACACGAACAATCAAATTGGTTATATTATTGTTAAATAATAACAATATTTATGAATATTTTCGCTTAGAACTTCACGTCAGAAAAATAAAAAGTCATCCTAAAGAAGGCAAAGATCATCCTATGCAATTCAAAAATAATAATAATAATAATAAAACAAAAAATAAATTTTTATTGTGCAATGAACATATTACATATCATATAGCACCGTTTTTTTCATCTCATACTAGTATTTTCAATATACCTTACGTGATTCTTAATCTTACTAACCGATTCTTTGACCCATAACTATTTTATAGATATGGTTCAAAGAATCGGTATAAACACATATTTTTATAACTTTAAAAGTATATAAAAGCAATCCAAACTTTGATCGAGCCATGTGGTTATACAAATAAATGATGGTTATGGAAACCGTTTTACAAAAATTGTGTTAATGTAACCACTTAGTTAGAATAACACAATCTCAAGGAAATTCAAATGATTTCAACTAGAATTTGAATAACTGTCTCTAACTCAATAAATGCCCTAGCTCTATTGAAATTAACATTTTGCATGAAACGCATATCCTAAAATAGTATGAATTGCATAATAAATAAATTAACTTTTGCGGTGTTATGTGAGGTTTGCCATCAGAAGACTTAAAAATTGGCGCGATTATGAAACATTCAAACTGGCTCTAACTCAATAAACACAGTGAAGTCTGTATCTGTGAGAAATTAATATTTATTGCAGGAGAAATACAGCCATAATAATCCTCTCAAAATACTCAATTTAAAGGCAATTATTTTTAAAAATGTTTTAAAAGTACAATGATTCATGTATCACTAAGCATATTTCTTCTATAAAAATAACTTTTTCTTATAAAAAAAAAAACTCTTGAGAGTTTATTATTATTTTAGAACTATAACAAAACATTTCTGACACATGAGATGCATTTGTAATTATTTATTCGCAAGCTAACTTCTTAAACAGCAATTTCATCGTTTCAAATGTGGTTGAGAAAATGAAAAATGAGATCTTTTTCTTTGAGTGTTGTCATATTCACACAAAATATAATCAAAAAAGCAATAATATACAGTAAATATACAGAGGATAAAAAAATAGGAATTTTCTCTTTTTATCAGTCGGATTTTGAAATTTTTATAAACTTTCTTATTTAATATAAATAGTAGTTTTGATAAAATAATATTTTATCTTTATTACTGTTATTATAATAATTATAATTTATTATGATATTTATAAATATTATTTTATTAAATAATATTTATAAATAATTGAAAAGACATTTAAGAACATTAAATTTAGTGAATTATAGCAAGTAAAGATTCTTGATTAAATTAGCTATTTTCCTTTATTTTATTTAGTTGTGAGAGTCATACCTTCCAAAATTTCTAATTTCAGAGGTTCTTAAAATATGCTTCGCTTCTTCTTATTGATAAAATGGGTTTGTAATATTTTCTCAAGTTTTCAAAATAATGAATTTCCCCTTTTTTAGAATTTTTCAGTTTTCGAGACATCTTCATTACAATAAAAAGAAGGAAAATTAAGTGAAATTTAATTCTGAAGATTTGATTTTTCATTCAGGGAAAAGTAAAAATAATCACGGAAATTCTTATTAGAAATTTTATTTTAAAGTTGACAGTATATACAGTTTTGTTCTAAGTTAGAATACGAATAGGATATATTCTCATTAAAAATCAAAATATGACGTTAGTAAGTTATCAAATGAATATATTTAAGTTGAAGAATAAAAATTTTTTTATTTAAATATTATTAAATCAATTCCAAATTTTTCTTATAAATTTTAATAATGAATTGAAATGTACTTTCATTTAATATAATTATTTAATTTTTTAGGGCAATATTTAACATTCATAACTGGTCTAACAAAAAGAACAAATGTGGACTCGTCTAACTATCACGCAAGAATAAAATCATTTCTATTCTTAAAAAGAGTTCTCTTGTTAGAAATATAACTAGAAAAAATGACCCATCTAGTAAAAAATTCCATGCCAATCTTTTCGAACGTGATCCAAAGGGAAGTCTTTTAAATTGTTGCATAAACTTCATTGAAAGAGGACTTCACTCCGATAGGCAAAATAATGAAGCTCCTAGTAGAGCAAGAGAACATTCATTAAAACTCATACTTTAACATACATGTTTTAACTAAACGTTATTAAAACACATTCGCAAGATCAGAACTTTACTCTGCTATCGGCTGCAGCGCCGACACACTGCGCATGCGTGAGGAGAAGAAAACTGTCACCATGGGGTGTTGGTGAAAACACCTGTTTTTGCCGCTTTGCTCTCCGCAACCTAAATTTATATATTCTTGTTTCCTTAGTAAAATAACTACAATAAATTGATAAGAATACATATTTATGTTTTTTACTGACTTATGATTGAGTATTTAAAATATTTGCACTAGGCAAATTTTAGAGCAAATGCAGAATTTTTTCTTATAAATTCCCTTATCTTTCACGAGAGAAGAAAAGCTAAATATTTGTTAATCGTAATAATAAAAATTATGATTTCTATTATTCCGCTTTAAAAATAAAAATGGGCGAGTATAAGTTCATTATACAAACATTGAATGGTGTCACAAGAAATGATGCAATTTCTTTGTCTTATGACATTCTTAGGACGTTCACCGTGGTCTAAGAGCGGTTCACTTTGGCGCGGATTCAATCTTAACTACTGTTGAGGGCAAGCTGGCTCTTCGGAGAGCACGTCCGTCGGAAGTTTTCCGGGTTTCCTCCCCGTGTGACACTCTTTGGAAAATTCTTTCGGAAGGCAATTCCTGCAGTGGTTCACAGCGGCCATTAGGCTACGCTCTGTCCTAACTAACTAAATTTACGCAATCCTTTTTAAATGAGAGATTTAATCAATAAAATTTTTCATCTATCATCAGTCATTAAGTCAATGTGGATAGAGTTTATTTGTGTTCACATTTAAATGATAGAGTAGTCCGTACATTTCCTTTAAGTGAAGTGTCTAATACAGGGGGTGATCGGTTAAAGAACAGCTCGGATTGCGAAGAAATCGGACAACGAACACATATTCGGATAATGAACTGAAGCGAATTCTAACGAGCATTTTTCGGAGCAGGTATATGCAAGGTACCCAAACCCAAAGGATTATAAAAATCGTTTTACATCTCTCTAATTATGTTGCTTGCCTATTGAACATTGAAGTTCTATATCGCGGAATTTTTTTCCCCCAATAGAATATTTAATACCAAAGTAGACCACAAGTTTCGGTTTTGATTCTGATTTCATTTAGAACGCCTTCTCTTCCATGTTTAATCACTGTCTCTTATGTAGTCTTGAATAGAGAATTCCTGACGACAGCAATAATAACGCCATTAATCACTTCACAAAGAGAATCCTATTATTTACTTCCGGAAAATCCTGAAAACAGAGAGAAAAGCAATCGAGATTGGATGTGTTCTTTAACGTTTTATAAACGAGAAATGAAAAGGGCTAATTAATATGTAAGACTATACTCAATGTATTACTTTTTTATAAGCTTAATAAGAAATTATACATTCTATTTTTAATTTCATTTTTAGGTGTCCAGAACAAATCCGTAAATTTCGAAAAAAAAAAAAATCAATGATAAATCAATGATCGGTTAACGAACGATTCTAAAAGCCAACATAGTCTTTTAACAGATTACGTTCGTTAAACGATCACCCAGAGTAGTAATTAATTATTCAGTACATATCTTTTTCAGAAACTTACATTTCAAGAGCAGCCCTGTGCTACTGTGCTCTTGTTTTAGCAGGTTTATGTTTTCGTCAACATGATTTACGAATAAAAGTTAATTATTGGTTATGCAAGACCATAGATAATACTGACAAATTGTGATTAAATTAGCTTTGTTTGTCACTATATTAGGATAAATGTAAAAAACTTACTCGTATCCATTAAGGATAATGCAAGTTCAGACAAAGAAAGAGACAGAAGCAAAACAAATGTGACTTACTAGTAAAGTCTATTAAGCAAAAGATAAAGAGCAAAAAAGATGCTATATGTTTGACATCTCATTAATAAAAATTGCGATTTTCACTCCCTGGAGCAAATTTCTAAAAAGAACCTAGACGATGGAACCTAGACCAGGAGATGACACTCTGGGCGATTCCAAGTTCCTCGGATACTTCCAGCTGGGTAAGTAAAACATCATCCAAATGCTTCCATTGTGCCATAACTATGCAGTTACTACACTGGAAGGATTTTGAATCGCTTGCGAACAATTTTACTTCTTTGAAACCATTCCTTATATACCCCTCTCTTACACTCTCGTCATTGTGACGTACTATCGGCGCCATCTGGTGGTTTCTTGTAATTTGCATATTGTTCTTCAAGATGTGTGTGATAATTCTACATGTGAAATTTTTATTTTAGAGTTCAATTTCTGTGTGATTTTGAATTCTCCTTAATTTATGGACATGAGTGTAATACGAAGTATGTCTTATTTTAACAGAAATTTCCTCTTCAACAAGTTTTGGCATTGACACTCCGTTAAGTGCAACGCATATGTTCTTGACTTCATCGTGGAACACCATACCTGTAGAGATCGTTTCATCATTTGTTCTATTGTCTTGCAATCCCTCCTAGCTAAGCGATTCTTGAGAATGTGCCATAAGCTCTCAGCAGGATTTAAACTTGGTAAATGTTAATGCCAATAGAAAACGTTTATTTTTTTTAACCCGCGTGAAAATCTGGACCCACTTCGAATGGTGACAAGGGGTCCAGGTCATGATGAAATGTTCTTCCATAAAGCAATTCTACAGCGTAATAATTCTGTGTATTTGGCAGAATTTATTATGGCTTTAAAAAGGGAATCATGCGAGTCAAACCTTCTCGCTGGCGACGATGACTGACTGAACCCTCTTTTCAGACATTAGAATAAAGAATATTTATTTTTCTGGAAAGTACAAAAGCTGTGAAACATCTTAAAGAAAATAAAATGTTCATTTGATGCTGCATACGAAAAAATGGAACAATGCGTCTAAAAGTCAGCAGGCACCTTGAAGAAAGGTATCAGTACGGGATGTGTCCACCGTGGAGTGTAATGCAACATTTCACACGTCGTATCATACTTTGCGAAACATTATCCAGCAGCTGTTAAGAATTTATCTCATTCCTCTAGGAGAGCACGGATGAGGGTGTTCTTGTTTGTCGGAGGATAGTTTCGACATCCCACACATTTTCAATGGGGTTTAGATCTGGAGAACGTGATGGCCATACGAGACGTTGAATACCCTCGCTGTCTAGACAATCCTGAACAGCGAATGTTCGATGACATGTTGCGTTGTCTTCCATAAAAACAAATTTATCACCACGGAAAAGACGAACATGAGGAAGTAGAACTTTATTAATGAATCGTTGGCCCGTCATAGTCCCATTCACAACCACATGTAGGGTCGTGCGGCCATTGATCATGATGCCGGCTTACACCAAGACACTGCATGTCGGATATCGGTCCCTTTCCTGGATCACATTCCAGTAGTTTCCTAGGACATTTTCTGGACGATAAGCAGTACCATTCTCGCGCCAGATCAATTGACGTCCACAATCTGATGACAATCTGAACCTACTCTCATCTGAGAATAGTACGCATGCCCAGTCAAGTTCAGTCCAATTGCGATGCTCACGACACCATTGCAAACGGGCAGTACGGTGCTGTCTGGTCAATGGGACACACACAACAGGTCTGCGGGTGTATAGTCCTCCTCCCCTCAAACGTCTGGCAACAGTGTTTCGGGAGATCTGCTTTCCTGAGGCAGCAAGAAACTGATTTGCCACCTGCTGAGCTGTGGTGCGCCTGTTACTTTTTGCTGATAGGACGATATATCTGTCTTCTGCAGGCGTCGTTTTTCTAACACGACCTCTCCCGTGCCGCCTACTACACATTCCAGTAGATTTAAATGACTTCAACAGCCGTGAAACAACGCTGTGACTGATGTCACACTCCTTGGCATCATCTGTTATTTTTCGCCCTTCTTCGATCTTTCCAATAATTCGGCCACGCATAAAATCATCTAAGTGATGTCGGGAAGACATGCCAAAATTTTCAAGTTTGTCTTTTAAATCTTTCCTGTAAAACTTAGATTTGCAACAACAACTGTCCACAGGCGTCAAAACCTTTAAAGCTCTTATGAACGCTATCACGTGATGAGCAGACGTGGAAAAAAAATTTGCATACGCATACTTCTTCTTACTATATCCCGCACTTATTCTAATTTTCCACATTTTGCTTCTTTTCATTTTGTGGTTGCTATGGATGATAGTGTTATTCGTCCTTAGCAATTATCCAGCAGTGTAGTTTTGCGAGGGGTGATCATGGATAAAAAAACATTAAATGATTAAAGGATGGAGAACGTAATAAATAAAAAAATGTGTTTTTAAAAATATAGTTTCGAAATGGATGACTGTGAAATCACTCTGTCTGATGTTTCACCATTAAAATGAAATTTAGAATTGTTTGTATGAATTTTATTCCGCATGCTTCTTATGGAATGCATACCAAATGTATTTCCTAACAATATTTTAATTTTAAAGAGAGCAGTTTGGGAAAAAAATAGCATTCTTGTTTAATACTTACTATTTTATTTTACAAACTTTGATATCAAGAGCTAATTTACAGATTAAGAACTAATTACCTACGGGTTCATAAAAATGAGTGTCTACTATAGCTTTATGGCTTATGAAAGAAATTGTTTGGTTAATTTGTGAACGCTCCTTGTTTGCTGTAATTGTTATACTTCATAGCATCAGAATTGTATTACAATAGGATGAATACATCAAAAGACAAAAAGGGATCTCTTAATCTGACACGTAAATTATGAGTTGAATTTACAATATTTTAATACAAAATTTTACTTAGGCTTTAGATATTAATTATTTAGTTCAATATGAGGACAGAAAATTTTAGTATACATTTTTAGAACGTGTTTTACTATTGTATTCCTCTTATCAATTATAGACAGGAAATTTAAAAAAAGAAATATCATCTAAGTGCCCTTGCAGCTGCTCATCCTCGAAGGATTTTACCAAGCATCTCATTCATTCTTACGTTACGAAACAGATTAAAATTATTGAGCATTTAGCGATTTTAACCTTTGGAGCGATGATTCTTAACGTTTTTCTCAACTTTCCTTCCTTTCGATCATTTGTTGATAAAGTTTATGAAAATGCGCTTTCTTCAAATCGATTGTTTTTCTCAATGAATTCACACAAATTATTAGAGATATGAGCACATGAGGAATATTTCTTTTCTCAAGTTCATTGCGCAGAAAGCTCAAAGCAAGCATCTGGATTTTTTCAATAATTATCATTTAAAAAATTTTGTGAGTCATTCTTTTTACACAGCTTGGTAAATGGCTTGAAAAAATACTGCATTCCCATCAAAGGATCGCGCATGGAAGGAGTTTCCCCATCTTTTGGGATGCCCATGTCTAATCTGAAGTTTTTGAGACTAGAATATTACGACAGTGACGAGTAACATTCGAAGAATTTTAGCGTTCATCAGCATCTTGGTACAAGTCTACGATAGCACCAGGTATCGAATCTGTTAACACGGAAACAACTATATATATATATATATATATATATATATATATATATATATATATATATATATATATATATATATATATATATATATATATATATATATATATATATATATATATATATATATATATGTATATATATATATATATATATATTTTATCCAATGGCGGGCACACAAGGGTGACTGAACCCTATGCCACTAAAAGGCCAGAAACTGCTACTCATTTCTCGTTACCCAGCGGGGACCTCCGTGACTTGTGAACCAAGTCACGGAAGCGAGAAGCGTTACCCACGCCATACCACCACAAAACCCGTTTATAGGGCGGGCCACATTCATACAACAGCACAGAAGAAAGGACAGAGAGAACAGAGAAGGAAAGAAACTTCCATGCCCGAACCGGGATTCGAACCCGGGACCCACAGCTCAGGAGTCAGGAACGCTAACCACTCAGCCAATCGGTTGGCATATATATACATAATATATATATATATATATATATATATATATATATATATATATATATATATATATATATATATATATATATATATGGGGCAATGGTAGCCTAATGGTTAAGGCATCGGTCTTCTTTCCGGAAAGGCAGAATTATATTCCCAATGCCACCAAAGATCTCGAGTACATGCGATATACGTGCTCGCTAAATCTGTGGAATCGAATGATCGGTCGTTGGGCAGTTACTATGCGTATAATGGTCTGTCGAAAATTTCCTCCCCTCCACATAAATGTCAAGATTGTGGGAGTAGATCCTCTGGTGGTATCATGTATCCGAGGAGTGTAGAGCAAAATCGTACTTTCACCTTTATTGTGCTCTAGTTATACGGAAGACGCACCCTACCCACTTAAGTTCGCATAGCTAACTTCATAGAGAGCTTGGCTTGTCCAAGTGTCATAAGTAACAGCATCAAACATGTATACATACTAATATATATATATATATATATATATATATATATATATATATATATATATATATATATATATATATATATATATATATATATATATATATATATATATATATATATATATATATATATATATATATATATATATATATATATATACCAGGTGTAAGCATATCAAATGATCGATTGATAACAGATATCGCCACGCTTATATGCAAACATTATGAAACCGAGACACGTGATTATTTTATTGTTTGACCTTTGATACTTACATTTAGTTTACATTAGGACGAGTTTCAGCGTGCATTGTGTTTTTTACTGTGTTGAAAATGTCACATTTTATCCCTCCCGACCATGATTTGCGGACAGCATTAATTTTTTGTTACCATCTGAAGACAATTGCTGCCGAATTGCATCAAATGCTTGTAGAAGCATACGGTGGCAATACTCTGAGCCGTGCGCAGTGCTACAGGTGGTTTGAAAAGTTTTAAAATTGTGATTTCGATGTGAGAAACGAGGAGCCTGGCAGACCAGCAAAAAAATTTGAAGATGCTGAATTGTAAGCATTGTTCGATGAAGATGATGGCCAAACGTAAGAACATTTTGCAGAACAATTGAATGTTGACCAGAGCACTGTTTCCTGTCCTCTCAAAGCAATGGGCAAGATAATAAAGGTTGGTAAATAGGTACCACACGAGCTAACTGACCGTCAACAGGAAAACCAAAAAATCGTGTGCGAAATGCTGTTTGTCCGTTACAAACGCAAGTCATATCTCCATTGTTTTGTGACTGGTGATAAAAAATGGACTTATTCTGAGAATCCCAAGCGTAATCGATGATATGTTGACCCCAGAGAGCCGTCCAAATCGACCGCAAGGCAGAATCGGTTCGGCCGCAAGACAATGCTGTGTATTTTCTGTGACCAGGAGTGGCAAATCTATTATGAGGTTTTTAAACCCGGCAAAACCGTTAATACTGATCGCTACAAGCAAAAATTACTTGATTTGAACGATGCTGAACTCGAAAAACGCAAGAAATACAAGAAACGGCAGCACAAAGGGATTTTCCTTGATGACAACTCACCTAGCCACCGTGCTAAACCTACCAAGGTCATCGCTAAGGCATTTGGCTGAGAGCCCTTAGCGCATGCGGCTTATTCTCCAGACTTGGCTCCTTCCGATTATCACCTATTTGCATCCTTAGGACGCACATTGGATGACCACCGCTTCACTCCTTACGAAAACTTCAAATCTTGGCTGGATGACTGGCTGACCTCAAAATCATTTTTTGGCGTGGTATTCACAAATTGCCCGAAAGATGGGGAAAATGTGTAACCTAGCGATGGATATTATTTCTAATAAAGAAATATTAACAGTTTTCGCAAATTTATTGTGTTTTTTTAAAAATCGTCTCATTTCATTTGCATACATCTGGTATATACTCGTATATATATATATATATATATATATATATATATATATATATATATATATATATATATATATATATATATGACAGTGTTCGTCATTAAATTAAACAGTAATGAACGTTCATTTGAATTCCCTGTAACGTTGCTTATGTTACTTCAATATCGCTGCGTCACTTTTCTCACTTCAATAAAAAAAATTTCATCTTCTTAAAACGGCCATCCATGCTCTACCATTGGAAGCAGATTGAAAATACTTATACACACACAACCTAGGATCTCTCTTGCTTAGTTCTCACTGCATAATTATTTTTAAAGATAATGATATTAATTATTTTTTCGATTTTTTTGAAAACGTATTCTCAGTTAGGAATGCATTCTTTCGCTTAATAACGAACTGGAACTGAACGTGGTTGAAAAGTGTCCTGATTTGAATCGTTAATAACATAACTAGCTTTCTTTATGGGTGTGAATTAATATCTTCATTACCTGGTGCAAAACATCGTTTTGAAACATTGTTCATTCAATCGTTTTGGGACTGAAACTTCCACTGGAAAGAATTTATTTAAATCTTTGGGCTTTTATTTTATACCGGTATTTAACACAAGTTCAGCATCTTTTTTCACTCTATTCTTTTCAGTTTATAACTAGATTAGAGCCTAAAATGCTTTGCAATATTTGCATTTTTATGAGCTAAATTGCAGAACTGCTCTTATTCAAATATTTACCTGAAGCTTTCTTTTTTTTAGTTCTTTGAGCTTTTGCTTAATTCATATACAAAAATACCTAATCTACGTTCTGATTCCATTGCATTTATCTAATTTTCTCTTTCAATTTCCTAATTAAATGGCATCGCCAATCTGGGAGCCTACTTTCGAACTAGAAGTAAAATGATTTAAACGGACGGCAGCGAAGCTTTTAACTGTGAATAAGTTTTCTGTATGTTCCATTATCAAATAGAGATGTATATCTGAAAATTAGAAAAAATATATTTAATTCATCTTTCTGATTGAAATACATACTTAAAAAAAAATTCTCACGAATCGAATTTTTTTGCAAAGGTGACTAAATATTAACTTACGTTCGAATAGATAATAAGATTCTTAAATTTTTCAGATTATAAAATTTAAGAATCTTACTTTGAAAAAAACATAATACATCTAAATAAATGACTGCCAAATATTTTGTGAGAAAATTAAGGCAAGCACTCCGAAATTTTTTTTTTCAAAACAATTTTAATACCTATTACGCGAGAAGTTAAAAAAATTACGAAAAAGGAAATTGTTCACATTATTTCTATACTTTTATATTTTAAAAATACTTCTGAGGAGTTGGAAATAAGTTGTTGAATTTACTGTATTGTGGGACTATTTCTTACAATCTTTGGCGATATTTGACGAATTTCATGTAGAGTATAAGTACAAGTGTCTGGTTTGAATCATTCAGAATTAGACATGAGAAGTCTAAGAATATGTGTTTGAGCAATCACTTAATTTCAGTGGAGATGTGTACGCAAATTTCATAATTACTTCATCAGTTAATCACTCATAAAAATCAATCTGCACGAAATAAAAAAGTATTTTATATTTATAATAATTCTTTCATTAAATTGAGATCTTGAGTACGCCACTTTATTACTATTTTCATTGGTTTAAAATATCCATGACGACAGATAACGTTTCTTCCCCATCACATATCATATTGAGACGAGGTCGTAAATCCAACTTGTCGGGGAATTTGCTGCCTGCCGTCAAATCACATGCTTCGAGCAGCAGCAAACAAGGCGCAGTTCACCACCGAATGTCTGAGAATAATAGTGAGAAGTGCATTTTGTTCATAAAACGACTTCTTATGTAAGGGCCAAAGCATCGGTTTGAGAAGCCGTTTTCCATTGATTCAAGCCATTAACACATGGACAATAGAATAGTAGAAAAAAATGGAAAAGACATATCAGATATGGTTAGTTTTCGGAAACATCCACTTTACGGTTAGTTTTCGGAAACATCCACTTATGGTTAGTTTTCGGAAACATCCGCTTTATGCTTAGTTTTCGGAAACATCCACTTTATGTTTCAGCAAGACCCTATCTGCTAGAAATGTCATACGCAAGAGGAAACAACAGAGCATATCATTTATGAATGCGAGGCTCTTGCCCTCCCTAGATTAACTTCTTTAGGCATCATCCATACTAGAGAGTTACACTTAGGCTCCATTAAAGGTTTATCAGACTTTATTAATAAAGTGGGTGACCCGAGCAACTGGAACTAGGAAACATTGGGTTTGGAGTTAATGGTACAAAATGCTGATAAAAGCAGAGGTGCCCAATGACATACAAACCCAACCTTAAGAAGAAGAAGAAGAACGTGCCCCAGCCGCCTC